>JAGFMF010012271.1:4498217-4508656 GCA_019455555.1 Galemys pyrenaicus
CTGCCTGTTCTGCTCCCTGCTCTCTGTGGTGAATCCTCTCACCCCCCCGCACCTCTGGCCTGTACCCCAGTGCTTGTATGCATAAATAAATAAAATCTTTTAAAAAAAAATAAAAATGCACACAGGCAAAAGAAAAATATGGGATGGTTTCCCCCCTAGGAGAAATATAAGGGAACCAAATAAGGATCAAGGAAAAGAATAGTAACAATGATAATAATAAAAACACAAAATCAAAAAGACAAGGACAAATTGGGGACACTTGGTGGGGAGGGGAGGAGAGGGTTGAGAGCAGATAAGAGCACAGGGACTGAGGTGATGGTGCACTGGTGAAATGGTGATGAGGAATACATGGGGGTTACAACTGATGTCAAATATATATAAATAAATTTTTAAAAATGTACACAAAGTGTTACTAGGGCCTGCTAACATGGCACATTCTCAAATCTTATTAGAAGATCAAATCTCTGCCATCACATCACTGTCCGAGGAAGAATACGGCTCCCACCAGCCCCGAGCCCATCTCTGACTCACCCTCTAACTGTGAGCCGAGAGAATAATTTCCTGTTTTCAGCCACAGAACCTCATGTGTTGTGTTCTTTATTAGACACACTTGTGTTTGTAAAATAATTATTTCATTCATTATCCAAGAAAAGAATTAGTATGTCCTCCTAATTTAAAATGTTAAAGCATTATAAAAGTCAAAACTAATCCACAAGTAGATGCCATGCACAGCCACTTGGGTGATAACACGAAATAAAAAAGGAACATCTAGCAAGGATGTGGGGTTGAATACCTTGTTGGTAAGAATGTAAGAGGTGCAGCACCATGGCAACAGTTTGGCTGTTCCTTAAAATCTTAGACTTGGGGTTGCCATATGACCCAGCAATCCTACTCCTAGGTATATATAGCCAAAAGGATTGAAACTGTTCTGCTCCTCACTCTGTTTCTGGTGAATCCTCTCACCCCCCACCTCTGGCCTACACCCAGTTCTTCTGTGCAAGAATAAAATAAATTTTAAAAATATTTTAAAAAGAAAACTTACACTTGTGGGGCCTCCCTGGTGGTGTAAGGGTTAAGTCTTAGCTCCATGACCCCTATGGCCTGAGTTCAATCTCCAGCCAGGGAGCTAATGCACATATGGCCCAGCAGACCTCTCCTATCTTGCCCACTGATCCCTCCTCAGCAGTGTATTTCAATCAGTCCACTGGCTCTGCTCCCCACTCTGTCTCTGGTGAATCCTCTCACCCCCTGCACCTTTGACCTATATACCCCAGCTCTTCCTCACAAAAATTAAAAGAATAAAATAAATTTTTTTAAAAAGGCATATACTCATACAAAAATGCGTTCATAGCAGCATTTTCTATAATAGCCAAAAAGTGATAACCCAAGGCTCTTCAGCTCATGGGTGAAGAACCCAAATGTGACATAGACTCAATGAAACAGCCTACTGTCTACAGAGGAAGCAAGCCATGGCTCATGCCAAAACATAAAGCTTGAAGACATTTTGCCAAGTGAAATAGGCCAGACACAAGAAGACAAATACTTCATGTGTCCACTTATATGACATCCCAAAGGCAAATTCATGAAGACAGAAAGTAAAGATGCTTGCCAGGGGCAGGCAGTGGAGGAAGCAGAGTGAGTAGTTATGTTTAATGGAGACAGAAATCCTTATGGGGGTGATGAAAAAGTTCTGGAAATGGTGATGGTGGTACAATCACGTAATGTACTTCCTGCCACTGAACTATATGGTTAAAAAGGTAAATGGTAAATTGCATGTGTTTTATACATGACCATGCATATTTTTTTAAATGATGCATAGGGCCTTCCTGGTGGCGCAAGTGTTAAGCATCGTACTATGAAGCATCCACAGCCACTGTGGCACAAGTTGGATCCCTGGCCAGAGAGGTGACCCACATGCTGCAGCAGACCTCTCCTGCCTCGTCCACTGCTCCCCTCAGCAGTGTGTCTCAGTCAGTCTGCCTGTTCTGTTCCCCACTCTGTCTCTGGGGAATCCTCTCACCCCCTGCACCTCTGGCCTGTACCTCAGTTCTTGTATGCATAAATAATCTTTAAAAGATAATGAAATAAAATGATGCACAGTGAAAGAAACAAGACACAAAAGACCACAAACTGTATGATTTCATTTATATGAAATGTCCAGAAGAGCCAAATTCATAGACAGAAAGATTAGTGGTTGCCAGGAGATGGGAAAGGGGGGTGAGGGGTGGAAGTGATAGCCAATGAGTATGGGCCTTCTTTTTTTTTTTTATAAGAAAGGTACATTTATTTATTTTCCTAAAGATTTATTTATTTATGCATACAAGAGCTGGGGTACAGGCCAGAGTCACAGGAGGTGAGAGGTTGCACCAGAGACAGAGTGGGAAGCAGAGCCGGCATATCTACTGAAGTACACTGCTGAGGGGAACAGCGGGCAAGGCAGGAGAGGTCTGCTACGCCATGTGGGTCCCCTCCACAGCCGGGGGCAGGGACCAAACTCATGCTGCAGTGGCTGAGGTTTGCTTCATAGTACACTGCTTAACCCACTGCACCACCAGGGAAACCCATGCACCTTCTTCGGGGGATTATGAAAATGTTCTGGAATTACATGGTGGTGATGGTTTCACAACCTGGTGAATAGACTAAAGTTCCCTGAATTGTGTACTTATTTGGAAGGATGAATTGTGTGGTGTATGAATCATATCACAATAAAAATTAATAAAGATAAACACATGTATAAGGTATGGGAAAAATACATAGACATGACTTAAGATGTCTTTCATTACCCTTAATTATTATCAATGAGCAAATAGACAAGATGATTTGGTTTCTTTGTGGTTTTATACTTTAATTTTTTTTCCTTTACTGTATCTATGGTTTTGTAACTCCCAATACCCCTTCCCCCTCCAGGAACTTTCTTTCTCATTAATTTGACCTAATTTTCACTTTAATCAAATTTTCGGGGACCAATGCATCACTACAAAAAATGATCTAGTAAGCTTTATTTTGATCATTGTTACAGATCTCTTTTCATGCAATCACAAAATAAAGACTTATCATTTACTTGACCAGCAAAAGGCAGCACTTATGCATATAATCTGAAAAACATTCCCAGCTGGCTTACCTGATGATAAAAATGATTGCAGCTGAAAGCAGGGAGGCCAGACAATGGTAACAGATTGGCTGTGCGGCCTGAAAGCTGTGAAAAACGTATTGCCCGGCATCTTGATAAGGAAATCAATGACTTTCTTTACTCAGAGAGAAGAGAATGAAGGTGATTTAAAAAAAATAATAATAACCAAAGCAGCAAGAATAAAACAACCTGGGAATGGACATTCAAGCTAGCGTTGCTTTGCCTGCAAATAAAAAAATCTTCATGCCTTCAAATATTCATGGTGATTTCATTGCCTCATTCAGAGTCCTTGGAAACCACTGGAAACACCCATCCTGGGAGCAGCTAGTTGCTGGCCTTCCCCCATACCTGATGCATTTTCTCAGCTTGTCAGGTCAGTTACCACAAAAGAGCCACCCTTCCCACCACAGGCATCCCATTCAAGACTTCCCACCCCCCCACTCCCCCCAAGCTGGAATGACAGTAGCAAACAAATTTCATTCGGAGGAAGTAGCACATGATCTGCTTTTCTCAACTCCGTCTCCAGGGTGCTGGAGTTACTTCTTTGGGCTCTCACTGTACCCTGAACAGCCCTGGCAAACCAGGAGTGAAGCGAGTACAGGGTTTACAAAGCCCCATTTCCTCTTCCTAAGGGGTTGTTTCCCTGAGCAATATAGGGACAGAATAGTTTTATTTCCTGATTGACTAACGCTACTCAGAGTCATTGCAGCCATTTCTTCATCTTCTCACCCTCACAAATGCGCCTTTCTCAGCCAGGAAGCTATAAAGCCAATGTCTTAGGAGACTCAGAATTTTATTAAACATTTATTTGCTCTTCTCAAAAGTGAATGTATGTTAGCCTGATCGTAAAATGAATGACCTTTTTTTTAGGGGAAAGAAGGAGGAAAATGAAACATGGGATTCATTTGCAAGCTGATGCTGGCTGCATAAATTAAGTGGAGAGAGGGAAAGCTTCCCATATCTGAGCTAGGGAAGGGATTCATGGATTGAAAATGGAGGGAATGGCTCTGCTTTGCCCTACCCAGGGAACACACACACGCACGCACACACGGTTGATTACCCTTAAGCCCTGCTGAGCCTGATTTCATAGGCTATGCCCTGAGCCAGGGCTGCTGTAGCCTTAGAACAGTCCTACTGAGCACTCTGCCCTGCTGGGCTGATGCTCTACCTCTGTCATCTTCAGAAAACTAGATGCATTCATGGAGGCCCGGAATAAAGACAGCCTTGCAGACAAGCCTCAGCTTGTTTGCACAGATCCAATGCCTTGGTGGAGCAGTGGTCCAGAAATGAATGGAATCCCAAATCTAGCCAGGGGCTTCAGACCACCTGCAGCTCCACCCCCACCCTCCCATAAGCTCCCCACTGGGGGGACTCTCCTCCTCAACATAAATGAGGAGGGGACTGGCTGGGCTGCCGGAAATGGGATACTAAAAGCATTACCAGGGCCTTCCTGGTGGTGGAAGGAGTTGAGTCACAGAACCAAGAAGCTATTTGCAGCCACTGCAGCACGAGTTCCATCCCCAGCCAGGGAGCTGACCCACATGGCACCGGCAGACCTCTCCTGTATTGCTCACTGCTCCCCTCAGCAGTGTATTTCAGTGGATCTGCCTGTTCTCCCCACTCTGTCTCTGGGGAATCCTCTCACCCCCTGCACCTCTGGCTTGTTCCCCACTTCTTGTATGCGTAAATAAATAAATCTTAAAAAAATAAATAAAGGCATGACCAGGTCCAGTCTAACCATGCTTAAAATCCTTTTCTTAAGGATTTAAGATGTAGCTCTGCCCTATAAACTCAGAGTGCATTTTGCTTAGAAGACTTTCTGAGCAAAGTCACAACATGGAAGAATTGTTGGTAAGAAATGAGCCGGTAATATTTAAACCCAGTTCACTCTGGATCAGGGATGGAAATTAAAAATCCATTTCAAGATAAGCCTGGAGCCCACTGATACCATCGCAACACTCTTAGGCTTGAGAGATGGCCCAGCTTTCTTTCAGGGATCGATCGGAGGGGTCCAGGCCAACATTCTGGGCATCCTCTTCCATTGGATGACACCCTCCTCCATTTGCCAGACTCTCTGGAGTCTCTTGGTCCAATCGTTCCAGAGGAACAGCAGGGGCGCCACCTCGAGGTCAATCCTCAAAAGTGCAGTTTTCTGACCCTGGTTGATTGCGCTCCAGGTCTTCATTGCCCAAGGGCCCTATAGCCTCAAAAGTTGGGGCAGAAGTTCTGGACTTTTATGTTGGAGACCCCACAAGCCCCAGGCATTTCTAGAACTAGAGTGTTTTGGCACTTAAAAATCTGGGTCATCTATCCCCTATTTTTCCAATCTGTTTGCTCAGAGTGACCTCAGGAAAGGGATGGGAATCCTCTAGTCACAGTTTCACTGTGTTTGTTTGTTTAAGATTTATACAAGTGTTGGGGTGTAGGCCAGAGATTCGAGGGTGGGGTGGTGGAGGGGGGTATGGAGTAGGGAGATAGTGAGAGGGTTCACCAGAGACAGAGTGGTGAGCAGACAGGTGGATCTACTGAAATCCACTGCTGAGGGGAGCAGTGGGTGAGAATGGAGAGGTCTGCTGTGCCATGTGGGTCTCCTCCCTAGCTGGGGATTGAACTCATGGGCAAGCAGTGGCTGCCCATAGCTTGATAAGACTGAGACTTTAACCCCTTCATTACCAAGAAGGCCCTTCACTGTGTGTTTTGCTTCAAGATGAACAATTCTACTTCTAACTTGGACTTGGCTTTCCCTAAATCTTTATAAACACTGGATTTTCAACAAAGGCATCCAAAAATCCAGTAGAGAAAGGAAAAAATTTTCCATTGAGTGTTAAAGAAAAATAAAATACCCACATGGGGTTGGAAAACAAACAAACAAACTTCACACTATACACAATTCATATGGATCCTGGGTCTAACTATTAAAGTGAAGCTAGCTAAAGTAGGAAACTTCTGGAACAAAACCAGAGAACATCCTTATCACCTGGGGGTAGGCAGAGATTCTTTAGGAACAGAAAGCAATGACCACAAAATAAATAAAAGAGAAGATAAATTATACCTCTGATATTTAAAAATGTGCTCATTGAAAGATATTAAGAAGATGTGTAGATGAGCCACAGACTGAGTGACTGAAAGTATCCTCAAAACAGATCTCTGACAAAGGGAGAACTATCCAGAGTATGCCAAGAATTCTTAAAAATCCATAATAAAACTAAGCAATTTTCCAAATAGGCAAGGCATTTGAAAAGACACAATGGAAGATATGTGAATGGCCAACAAGCCCATGTACAGTGCTCCCCATCATTTAGCCATCCAGGAAATGCAAGCTCTGAGATGCTTCACACACACCCCTCCACAAACTACAATTTAAGGGTGAAAAGCCAATATACTCAGAGCTCTCCTGCATTGTTGGTGGGAGTTAAAGTGTCACAACCACTTGGAGAAAATAGGTGACATTTTCTCACCAAATTAAACAAATGCTCACCTTATGCCCCAGTTTACCTTTTGGGATTTGCTCAAGAGTAATGAAACATGTGACCCCATGTGTATAAAGCCATACAAAACTGTCTATGGAAACTTTATTTGTAATAACCCCAAACTGCAAGTGGTTCAGGTGTCCATCAATAGGAGAATGGCTAAAAAAAAAACCCTGGTATTTCACACCTGTTTATTTATATATGAGATTTAATGTCATGCCTCCACACCCCAGCCCCTGACTCTTAGATTTCTCCCAGCACCTACTCAGTTCCAACACAGCGGGGGGGGGGGGTATCTAGGTCTGTTCCTCTGCCTACAGTCACCACTAGAATGTAAGTTCCATGGAGGTGGCGGGGACACTGAGTTTGATCTGATTCCTTTACTGCTCTATTCCAAGTGCTTAGAATGGGCTGTATTTTAGGCTTTCAGTAGTCACAACAGACATGGGTAACTGCTTCCTGTAGGTTACGCACTGTTATAATCAGTGCTCACTACCCCCAGCTAATCCTCATAACAAACCTCATAGGCAGGTGTTAGCTGCATCTCAGAGGTTAGGAGGAAGTTGATGGTACTGCTGAAGGCTGCATAGTGAGTGAGTACATGGGTCAGATTTTGGGCCCAGGAAATCTTGCTTCAGAATCTGCTCTCAACCCTGTGTTACACTACCTACTAATAAAATATAAATATCTGTTAAGAGAATAAAGACATTTCTGCTACAGTCACCCGTATAAGCCTCTGGCACATCTCCATGTGATGGATGTAACCAATAACAGATTCCTCTTCCAGATCCATTAAAGATGGAGACAAACTCATAAGACTGCTTTTATGTAGACTTAAAAAGTCAGTAGCCTTAACATAAGGGCAGAAGAGATGAGCCTAGGGAGAGAAAACATTGGGTGTAAACCGTTGATTAATGAAAGATTCAGCTATTCCAGCAATAAAACATTTGAATACAAGAGCACTAAACTATCAAGCTTAAAACTACAAGTATGGGGCCTCCCTGGTGGCATAGGGTTAAAGTCTCAGTACTGTCACCTGTCAGCCACTGCAGCATGAGTTAGATCCCCAGCCACAGAACTGACCCACATGGTGCAGCAGACCTCTCCTGTCTCACCTGCTGCTCCCCTCAGCAGTGTATTTCAGTAGATCCGCCTGTTCTGCTCCCAACTCTGTCTCTGGTGAGTCTTCTCACCCCCCACACCTCTGGCTAACCCCCCAGTTCTTGTATGCATAAATAAAAATAAATCTTTTTTTAAAAACCCTGCAAATATGAAAACAAAAGTTGGGAGAACAAGGGTTGCCTTCCACACTATGAATGGTTCATCTCTTTTTCTTATATTATTACTAAGCCCCCACAGTTCACCAGGCTCTGTTCTAGGCCCTTGTAGACATGCTGCCCAGCACACCACTTGTGCCAAAATACTGAACCGAAGTAGATCTTTCCTCCCATTGGAAGGATATTTTTTAGTGTCATATTTATAGTTTCTCTTTGTTCTGGCAAGTTCTCCAGCAGGGACAGCAATGTTCTCATAGAGGACAAAGGAAATGTGTGTGGGCAGTTTCTCTTTGGCTGCCTCAATGACTTGGAAGAGCATAATTGGCATTTTGTGGGTGGAGGCCAGGAATGCCTCTTGTTTTGCAACACAAGGAACAGTCCTAAGGAATGGTGACACTGGCTCCCCTCTTGCCCTTCCTCCACTATCACCTGTGTGCCCTTAACTCAGTCCCGCACTACTTTTTCTCAGGAGACTTTCAGAAGCAAGTGATTCCCAGCCAAGAAACAAAAGCAGAAGCATCCCATTCCCCAGCAACTTTGGATGTGTTTGTTTGTTTTTTAAGATGTGTTTATTTATGCATATAAGGCCAGAGTTGTGGGGGGTGAGAGGATCCACCAGAGACAGAGTGGGGAACAGAACAGTCAGGTTTACTGAAATACACTGCTGAGAGCTGTGGGTGAAACAGGAGAGGTCTGCTGCACCATGTGGGTCAGCTCCGTGGCCTGGGATCAAGCTCGTGCTGCAGTGGCTGTGGACAGCTTCATAGTACTGTGCTTAACCCCTTGTGCCACCAGGGAGGCCCACCACCCCCAGCAACTTTGGATGAAAATTGGTTATTGCATCAGGTCCAGGTCCAGAGGATATGTGGGAAAGAACCGGACTGGGACCTTGAGGAGCTGCACGTCGATGGCACACATCTCTATACTCTCCAACGCCATACTGCTTGACCTGTCATTGCTATCTGGACAGTTGGACACATTTTATTGGGAGAATATTTTCTTCATTTCTATGATTTTGCACTGATAGTGTGGTTCAGTAAGAAATGCCTAAGATCTCTTCGTTGGAATAAAATAAGAATGAAGAACTTGAGAGCTCTGGAGGGCAGAATGCACTGAATCAGGTTGAGAGCAGTGCCTAGACTGGGGCACCTGGAAGAAAGCTGGGCTTGCCAAGGGTGAGGTCCCTGGAGCTGCCTGGGCAGCTGGGAAGGGCCACAAATTATAGAGGAGCTGGGACAGACACAAAATGAATGGCAAGCATTTAAAGTCCAAAGCCACATGGGGATTACAATTGATGGCAAGTATATGTAAATTTTAAAAAATTATATTAATAAAAAAAGAGAAAAGAATAAAAATTAAAAAAAAAAAGAAAACTCAAAAGAACAAATAAAAGATGTTCAAATTAAAAAAAAAAAAAAAGTCCAAAGCCAGGCCAGCAGATATAAAGAACACCTGTGGGGATGGGGAGCCTCGGGTTCAAGAGTGAGAAAGAGTGGGCCTCCCTGGTGGCGCAGTGGGTTAAGCAACACACTATGAAGCAAACCGCAGCCACTGCAGCATGAGTTGGATCTCTGCCGTTGGCCAGGTAGGGGACCTACATGGCGCAGCAGACCTCTCCTGCCTTGCAGCTTCTGCTCTCGGCAGTGTGTTTCAGTTGGTCTGCCTGTTCTGCTCCCCACTCTGTCCGGTGAATCCTCTCACCTCCTGCGACTCTGACCTGTACCCCAGCTCTTGTATGCATAAATAAGTAAATCTTTAAAAAAAGAAAAAAGTGAGAAAGAATCCATCATTCCAAGGTCAAGTCCAAGTTAGGGAGTGGGCTCTGACTACCTGCGCCACCTGGCGGATGGAGGTTAGAGATGCCAGTTGCTTATCTTCCTTAAAGAGCCTGTGGGGTTGTAGCCCTGTTGGCAGGTGGGTGCAGGTGAAATGAGTGTTAGACCATCACAAGATGGGCTGTGATGAGGCAGGTCAGAGGGAGAGACCACTGTAGCAGCTAAGGCCATTATTGCTGAGGACATCTGTGGCTCTGGCAACTGGGGCAGGGGGTGTATGCTGGGGGAGCAGCAGGGGGCGCTCCTGGCCCTTCTAGAGGTGGGAAGTTGGTGAAGTCAAAGAAAAAGGTGATTTTACATACACTGAATAGAAGATGCCATTGGGGCGGTTCCTCAATCTACTAAGAATGGAACTTCCATATGATCCAGCAATCCCACTCCTAGGAATATACCCAAAAAACACAAATACACTGATTCAAAAGAATACCTGCACCCCTATGTTTATAGCAGCACTCTTTACAATAGGGAAGACCTGGAAACAACCTAAATGCCCCAAAACAAATAACTGGATCAGGAAGCTATGGTACATATACATGATTGAATACTATTCAGCAATCAAAAATGAAAATCTAGACGCATTCATAGGAACATGGATAGAACTGGAAGGGATTATGCTCTGCGAAGTAAGTCAGAATGTTAGGGGGAAAGACCCTCCTGAATGGATTATACAAATAGGTTATGGACTTCGACCCCCATTCCAGACCTACAAGATCCAAGGACTACAAAT
>JAGFMF010012271.1:4509740-4523446 GCA_019455555.1 Galemys pyrenaicus
CCCTCCCTGGCCGGCAGCAGGGATTGAACTCGTGCTGCAGTGGCTGCGGTCTGCTTCATAGTGCGTTGCTTAACCCACTGCGCCACCAGGGAGGCCCAGTAATGAAATTTTTTTAAAGATTTATTTTATTTATGTGTACAAGAGCTGGGATGTAGGTCAGAGGTACAGGGGTTGGGAGTTGGGATTTGGGTAGGAGGAGTCACCAGACACAGAGTGGGGAGCAGAACAGGAACACACTGCTGAGGGGAACAGTGGGTGAGACAGGAGAGGTCTGCTGTGCCATGTGGGTTATCTCTCTGGCTGCAGATCTTCATAATGCTGAGACTTAACCCCTGTGCCACCAGGCAGGACCCATGGGGAGTAGTGGAAATTTGGGGGGACTTCAAACTCCTGTAATCCACTACTGAGCTCTTTCCCTGCTTTGCTTTGGATCGATCACTGACACGCTCCCATCAGCACCAGGGACTGTGATCGGCAGATACTCTGTGTTCCAGACTATGCCCCTGTGCTCCTTGCACACTTGTCATGTGGCCACACACAGCACAGTGTTTTCTACCTACATGCCTTGCTGTGTTGAGGAGCCATGTGATGATGGGCTTCCTGGTGGTCTAGGGGTTAAGTCTCAGGGCTATCACCACAACAGCACTCATGGTGCAAAAGTAACCTCAGTTCAGTCCCTGAGCAGGGAGGTGACCCAGTTCTTGTATGCATAAATAAATAAAATAAATATTAAATTAAAAAACAAAACAAGCAGATAAAAAACTCTGTCTAGAGATCTGGAGCCATGAGCTTCTCAGCCAGGTCTCTTTAGGAGAAGGGGTGTACTTCCCAAGGCCCCAATTCCCTTAGGCTCCCTCAGATGTTCCCCTGGTCTGTCTAGAACCCAGAGATTATTAACCCCGTCAGATCACCTGGACCCTGGTCTCCCAGTCAGTCTCTGTGAAGACCAGGTTCAAACACTGTGGCATCTTGCATCCCGATGCAGGTTCGGGAAACTTTCTTCTAGCTGATAGAGAAAGTGATTCCCAGTTGTACACACTACGAGGAAAACTGCATAATGACAGAAGATTTTACGCTTAAATTTCGATAGATGGTTGTGTTTGTTTCCTAGGGCTGCAAGAACAAAGTACCACAAATTGGGTGACTTAAAAGTAGAGGCCAGAAGTCTAAAATCAAGGTGAACTCTGAAATCTCCAGGTGAACTCGCCCAGCGTCTGATAGTTGCCCACAATGCCTGGCAGCCCTTGGTTTGGCTCATGACACCAAAATCTGCCCTGTCTTCACATGGCCTTCTCTATGGGTGTCTGTGTCTTTGTGTCTCTTCTTTTTTTTTTTTTTAAAGATTTATTTATTTATGCATACAAGCACTGGGGTACAGGCCAGAGGCGTGGGGGGGTGAGAGGTTCACCACAGAGAGCAGGGAGCAGAACAGGCAGATCAACAGAAGCACACTGCTGAGGGGAGCAGCAGGCATAGCAGGAGAGGTCTGCCGCGCCATGTGGGTCCCCCCCCTGGCCGGCAGCAGGGATTGAACTCGTGCTGCAGTGACTGCGGTCTGCTTCGTAGTGCGTTGCCTAACCCACTGCGCCACCAGGGGAGGCCCTGTGTCTCTTCTTGTAAGGACACCTGTGAGCAGATTTAGGCTCCACTCTAATCTAATATGACCTCATCTAGTCACACCTGCAAAGAACTTTATTCCAAATGAGATCACATTCACAGATCCAGGTTAAGGCTTTGATAAATCTTTTGGGAGATACAATTCAACCCACAACAAAGACACAATTTCTGAGTAATTACAGCAAATTGACCAATTACCCAAGGGGAACATTTTCCATTATTTCCTTCTGTTTCTCATGTTAATGGATAGTTTTCCTTGCTGTAAATTACACTCCTTCCCTTCACCTTCACCTTTTCTTTAAAAACAACAACAACAACAGCAGCAGAGAATGATTGTTTTCTTAATTACACAGGAAGTAACAGTCAACTGCATAACATTTAGAAAGCAGGAAAACACAAAGAAAACCACCCTTAATTCTATCTATCAAAGGTAATCACTAGTTAAAGTGTTTTTCAATGCTTCTATTGCTTTTCTTTGTATAAACAATATCAGGCTCCACAAACTGTTGTGAAGTTGAATTATTTCTGTGAAATATAGTGTGTATTTTTAAAAAAGATTTTATTTATTTATGCGTACAAGAACTGGGGTACAGGCCAGAGGTGTGTGTGCGGGTGAGAGGATTCACCACAGTCAGAGTGGGGAGCAGAACAGGAAGACTGATGAAATACACTGCTAAGGGGAGCAGCGGGCAGGCAGGAGCAGTTTTGCTACAGCATGTGGGTCACTTCCCTGGCTGGGGATCAAACTCATGCTGCAGTGGTTGCAGGTGATTCATAGTGCAGTGCTTAACGGCTTGCACCACTGGGGAGGCCCCATATAGTGTGCATATTTTCTTATGCTAATAAATATTCTTACACTGGGCCCTCCCTGGTGGTGCAAGGGGTTAAGGCACAGCACTATGAACTTGTCTACAGCCACTGCAGCACAAGTTTGATCCCTGCCAGGGAGGTGACCCACATGAATCAGCGACCTCTCCTGTCTTGCCCTCTCCTCCCCTCAGTAGTGTATTTCAGTGGATTTGCCTGCTCTGCTCCCCACTCTGTCTCTAGTAACTCTTCTCACCCCCTCCCTGCACCTCTGGCCTGTACCCCAGTTCTTGTATGCATAAATAAGTAAACCTAAAAAAATATTCTTACACAAGGCGATTTTTTTTCACAAGGCGATTTTTAATGGTTATGTGGAATTTATTTAAAGATTTATTTATTTATGCATACAAGAACTGAAGGTACAGGCCAGAGGTGTGGGGGCATGAGAGGACTCACCAAGGACAAAATGAGGAACAGAACAGGCAGATTGACTGAAATACAATGCTGAGGGGAGCAGGGGGTGAGGCAAGAGAGGTCTTCTGTGCCATGTATGTGGGTCACCTCTCTGGCCGGGGATTGAACACCTACTGCAATGGCTGAAGATGCTTCACAGTGTGGTTCTTAACCACTTGTGCCACCAGGGAGGCCCATTATTTATTTTTAAATATTTATTTTACTCATTTATGCATACAGGAGGTATAGGCCAGAGGTGTGGGTGAGGGGTGGGGGTGAGAGGATTCACCAGAGACAGAGTGGGGAGCAGAACAGGCAGAGCTACTGAAATACACTGCGGAGGGGGCAGCAAGTGAGACAGGAGAGGTCTGCTGTGCCATGTGGGTCAGCTCCTTTGCTGAGGCTCAAACTCATCAAACTCATACTGCAGTGGCTGTGGATGCTTGATAGTGCTGAGACTTAACCCCTTGTGCCACCAGGGAGGCCCTGGAATTTATTCTTGCATATTCATTTATTACTCCTCTACTATTGGCTATGTAGCATGTTTATACTTTTTGTTACTGAAGTTAACTCTATGATAAACTTCCTTTTCACATGTTTTTGTATGTGTCTTTGGCAAAATCCTAGAAATGTACTTACTGGATTAAAGGATATGCATTTTTTAAATATGCATATTTTAAGGCATTTGATACATATTGGAACCTTGTCTTCCAGAAAGTGTATACAATGATACACGTGAAAAATGTGAATACTAAATTACATATGGGTTCCCTGAAGAAATCTGTTTAATACATTATAGGGGTGAAGGGAAAGTTCCTCATACCCCTCTGGAGAATCAGTCTTGTCAAACACAACAATTAGAGCAGCATCAGACAGGGAGAAAAAAACATTTAATTATGTATGTACAGTCTATAAAGTCTGAGTCTACAAAGACAGAGATTGCAAGGTCAGCGAGGAAAAATGGGGGTATGTATCCTGAGTTAAAGAATGAGATAGGAGTCTGGAACTGCACAGAAAAAAAGAGGGTGACTCATGACAAAGACCAGATGATCTGTAATGAGATGTTTGCCTTGCCAGATAGGTAGGTTTTTCTAACAGAAAGATTGTATCCTAACTCTGGATGACCCCTCCCATGACCTTGACAGTTTTCTTTCTTCTAGGTAAAGGAGTGGCAAGTTTCTTATAAGCCTGCAGGGCCTTGATGGATCTGAGCTAGAACTAACCCACATGCTGAAGTAACACATCAGGGGAAGGCCAGTTCTGAGCATGCTCCTGGCCATCTGACTTCACAGGACCAGAGAGGCAGCTCCAGCAGTGCAGGGTAGGTGAGAGGGCTCCCATCACTGCAGTAGGAATGGGTCCTGTATTTTCCCCATGGAACTATGAAGAAGAACTTGGGCCTCCCTGATGGTCTAGGGGTTAAGTCTCAGAGATACCACTGCAAGGGCCAGAGTTCTATCCCGGGCCAGGGAGGGGACCCACATGGTACAGCAGACCTCTCCTGCCTTGCCCACTGCTCCCCTCAGCAGTATATTTCAATCCATCAGCCTGTCTGCTCCCCACTCTGTCTCTGGTGAGTCCTCTCACCACCTACCACCCAGTTCTTTTTTTTTTTTTTAAAGATTTATTTATTTATGCATACAAGCACTGGGGTACAGGCCAGAGGTGTGGGGGGGGGGTGAGAGGATTCACCACAGAGAGCAGGGAGCAGAACAGGCAGATCAATGGAAGTACACTGCTGAGGGGAGCAGCGGGCACAGCAGGAGAGGTCTGCTGTGCCATATGGGTCCCCTACCTGGCCGGCAGCAGGGATCGAACTCATGCTGCAGTGGCTGTGGTTTGCTTCATTGTGCGTTGCTTAACTCACTGCGCCACCAGGGAGACCCCCTACCACCCAGTTCTATGCAAAATAAAATCTCTTTTTACATGTATAAAAAAGAACTATGAAGATAAAGTAACAGTCTCCTACTATCAATATGCTATGTCAGGTATTCTTGTGTTAAGCAAACTTCTGTGACTGACCTCTAGCCTCTCTGTGAGCTAGACGCCATTTCTATTTTGTCTAATGGTTGTAAGCCTTTCACTTAGAACTGCATTTGGCATTCCCTTAACATGTGCCAACAAAGAAACAGCCTCGAGTCAAAGCTGGTGTTTGAAACATTGACTGTAAAGTAATCTATATCCTGGGCATCTAATCACATTCGTGGTGACAGCATTTCCACAGAACCTGTGGCATCTTATCCACTGTGGATAGCTTCAGAGCAACCCTCAGGGGAAGTCTTGTCATCCCATTTTCCAGATGTGGAAACTGAGTCTTAGAGTGTAAGTTATTTGCCTAACCTTCCACAGAGACTCAGAATTAGTGTTTGTAAAGAAAGGTTATGCCAGTCCCCATGCCTTTCTTTTAACACACACTCCCCTGGAATACAACCAGGATACAGTTGCCACAGATGCATTCTTTTGTTTTTTTTTTTTTAAAGATTTTATTTATTTATGGTTACAGTGCCAGAGGTGTAGGGGGTGAGAGGATTCACCAGAGACAGAGCAGGGAGCAGAACAGGCAGATTAACAGAAGTACACTGCTGTGGGGAGCACTGGGCGAGGCAGAAGAGGTCCGCTGCAACATGTGGGCAACCCTTCCAGCTGGAGGCAGGGATCGAACTAGTGCTGCAGTGACTGCGGTTTGCTTCATGGTGAAGTTGCTTAACCCACTGCGCCACCAGGGAGGCCCAGATGCATTCTTTTACTAATGGTTCCTGGAGGGCCCTCTCACTGGTGGGCCCCAGGAAGGAAGCTCCTGGCAGGCAGCCAGACCACGCACCCCTTGAGTTGGGTTACTCCGGACAAATTACCCAATTCATCCTGTTTATGTCTTCATAGAGTTTTTAGTGCCCACATTCCTCAAAAGGCTATTGTGAATATAAAGAAGGAGAAAAGGATGAAATTAAAGTACTATTTATAGTGAAGTTTTAAACACTCATAAAGATGTGATAATCAAGTTGTGACTCAGTAATAAACATTAAAAAAACCCCAAAATAAATAGTTCTCAAGATTTGATTTCTTAATAAATTAAAAAAAAGAGAAAACAACAAAAAATAAGACTTAGCTGAGGGCAGGTCAGTTGAACAATTTGAACACGTTTTTACTCTAAAATGAAAAAGAAAGTCACTGAGGCCTCCCTGGTGGCCTAGGGGTTAGGTCTTGGAGCTACCACCGCTGTGGCCTGAGTTCGATCCCTGGCAGGGAGCTGACCCACATGGTGTAGCAGACTTCTGTCACCCGCTTGCCCCCTCAGCCTTATATTTCAGTAGATCTGCCTGTTCTGTTCCCCACTGTCTCTGGTGAATCCGCTCACCTCTCCTGCACCTCTGGCCTGCACCCTAGCTCTTGTATGCATAAAAAAACAAAATAAATCTTTATAAAAAAATAAAGTCACTGAGCATTTTATATGATCAGAGCCTGAAAGGCCATGAAGACGAGCTGCTCTTTATGAAGTTGCTGGAGACTTCAAGATGCATGAAAATTTAGACAGTGCTCCTGTGGCTGCAGAGATGGAGGACAAGGTCAGTTCCTGTTTACCTATGACGTGCGGCTGTGTCCTGGGGAACTTTCTGCTGCCCTTAATGGCTTCCATTCCTGCTATCCACTGCAGGGGTAGGGTGAGCACAGCTTGTCTCTAAACCACGTTGGCCAAAATGCTCTGGTCCTAGGGAATTAGCCTGTAGGGGGAAGGGAAAGGGGCTTTTTTTCTTCCTTTCTGGTGTCTCACTCCTGCCCTTTGAGACTTGCCAGTGCACAGGCTGCCAGAGAGAGGGTGTTTCTCAGAGCAGAGGAGCAGCAGAGCTGGGCAGTGGTCAGAGGTGGCTGGGTGTGGATTCTGGTGTGGACAACACCAGGGATGCCTTGCCCTGGGAATCAGGCCAGGCTGGATTATTTTTCTGGACATTGTGGGTCTTGATATACATTCCTTTCTCCTTGTCCAAGCTGGAAATTCCATTGCACTGAGATTGTGTATGTGAGCACATGTGTGAGATGAAGAACCAGTGGGAGTGTAACAGGATGGTTCCCAGGAAGAAGTTAAGTTCCAGGGAGGGAAGGAAGGGAGGAAAGGAGGGAGGGAGGGAGGGAGGGAAGAGCAGGATGGAGAATAGCAAGGAGACCTGAAGGAGACACAAGGAGCAGAGAGACATGTAAAGAAACTGTGCTTGCTTTTTTGGTCCTAGTATGGTTGAAAGAGATGTGGGTGAGAGAAGGGTGGGGAGCTTAACAATGGCAGCTTTTATCTTGATTTTTGATTTTGTTCTTTTCCTCCCAGATTTGTCTGACTCCCTCTGACCCTTTTTTATGGGTTTCCAGGTGCTTTAGACTTTTGGCAGGCTTTCAGGCCTTGCTTTAAGCCAATCCTATTTGGCTAAACTTTTACCCTCAAGGAAATGGTTAACTTTAAATGCTTAACTTAGTAACTATATTCTTTGTCCTTTCTATATTGTACCCTAATTGTATTAAAGTTCCTTTCCATTAAAGGTCTTATATGTTTTTCTTGCTGCAGATGGCAGAACCCATTTAGAGCAGGCATGTTTGGGGGTTCTGGGGTGTGCCTCTCCCTGCCTTGTAATAGGAGGAATTGGTAGGACCCATGTATGTAGCTTTCTGGCCCAGAGAGCCCTCAGCTCTCTGGGGGCAACTTCTCAGCTCTGGTCTTTGACCTTTCAGGAAACTTGGATATAAAGTAGAAAGAAGGGGACCTCAGTCCCTCCTGGCCTATCAGAGGCTACCTTGGAAGGGTAAAGTCATCTAGACCTTAAATGGAACAAATCATAGTAAATCTTAATTAAAGGCTTATGACCATATCCAGGCTCTTACCACGCATAATTTAATTCAGTTCTCACTCCCATTCTGCAGCTAGGAATGAAAGTATTGGAGGTAAAGGACAGGCCCCCTCCCTGAGATGTTCAGAACCGGTCTTCCAAGACACATCACTTGCCATGTGGCCTATAGCTGAGATCAGCATAAGCTCTGCAGGCTCATGAGAAACTTGCCACTCTCTCAGCTACCTAGAAGAAGGAAAATGGGGGTGTCTTAACCAGAATAACCTTTACCAGATGTCTTTACCAGAAAGAACCTTTATGTCAGAGAACCCTATCTGTTGGGCAGGGTAAACATCTAATCCCAGAGCTGAACTTCATCAGATAAACGACCCTCTATGGTGGTGTGAGCCCCCATCTCTCTTCTTGAAACCCCAGGTCCCACTCTTTCCTTGGCCCAGTATCTATTTTCTCATTTTGCCCCATTTAGGATCCACAGCTATGTGGACTCCCATGTGTATACAATTAAATTTGGATTTTCTTTTACTTGGATGTTACTGTGATTGTTCAACCAGCCAGAGGAGAATTCAGAGGAGGGAAACTTCCTCTCCTCCCCCCCTTTTCTCTTCCTTCTTTTCCTTGACAGCAAAACTTGACCCAAGGCTTGTGTTCACCACCAGGCTTTTTCCACGTACCGTCTTGTTCAGTTCGCACTGAAGTCCCCCTGTGGGGGGGTGGGGCTGGAGAGCAAGCAAGGGAAGCCCAAGGAGGCCAAGAAAGTAGCTCAAAGTTGAGCCCAATGTGAACATGAGGGCCTCATACCGCAGGTCCTGGGAGTCTAGACAAATCACCTGGCCACTCTGGGGCTCAGTTTCTTCACCCACAAATTGGAAATAATAGTAATAACACTCACCTGGGAAAGTGAACTTAAAGAAAGCTGAGATAATGTGTGCAAGCTCTTGTGCTGAACGGACGTGCTAGCCACAGACAAGGTTAGGAGGTGCCAACGCGGTTGGTCAGGGCAGCCCTAAAAAGGCAGAAGGTTCCTGGCAACGCCCCTTCCTGGGGATTACCCTGTTACAGGCCCAGATGCTCACCTTGTCACAGGTGCAACAACTCCTTTGCTGAAATTCTTCTGGTCAATCAGTGAGGTTCTCTCTTTGAAGAATATCTTGTTTCTTTTTTTCCTTAAAGATTTATTTTGTGTGGAAGAGCTGGGGTGCAGCCCAGAGGTACAGGAGGTGAGAGAACGCACCAGAGACAGACTGGGGAGCAGAACAGGCAGATCTACTGCAATACTCTGCTGAGGGAGCAGCAGGCGAGGTCTGCTCCGCCATGTGGGTCAGCTCCTTGGCTGGGGATCGAACTCAGGTGGTAGTGGTGATAGCACTGAGACTTAACCTCTAGGCCACCAGGGAGGCCCAAGAATATCTTGTTTCTCTTCACAGCAATCAATCAAGCTCATGAAACAAGAAAAAAACAAAAACAAGGCCTGTAAACGTGTATATTTTCTCAAGGTTAGCCTCTGAGCTAAAAGCTAAAGGGGCAGTATATTCCTTACAGCTGGGCCATGTTTCCAGTTGTGTCACCAGCAGCTTTTAGCCAAGTGCTGAGTACAAGTTACCCTCCTGCCAAACACCCCTGGTTGACAAGCACACACTTTTCCCAGCTCTTGTCCCAACACAGAGCATGCCTTGCGTGTTGGAGACTTTTCACACAGGCAGCACAATAAAGAGCAGGCAGTACCCTATATTCTCAATCTTTCAGGCTTCAGTCATTTATTTATTATACACTAAATATATGCCTGTACTAAGTTAATTTTGTAAACTTGAGCCTGTACATAGTTCCAGGCACTATCTAGATTCTGGGAACAGATTTGACTTTACTTCACAGAACCCAGGTTGTTGAATGGGGTGGCAGAAAAAAGCAAGCAAGCAAGCAAATAATGTCAGGGTATTTTTACTAAGGTTAAAAACTAAGTCCTAAGGGGCCTCCGCAGCCAGTGCGGAATTCAGTGGCTATCCGCAGCCACTGAAGCATGAATTTGATCCCTGGCCTGGGAGATGACCCACATGGCGCAGCAGACCTCTCCTGTCTCGCCCACTGCTCCCCTCAGCAGATCTGTCTGTTCGGCTCCCAACTCTGTCTCTGTCAAATCCTCTCACCTGACACCGACCACCTCTCCCACCTCTGGCCTGTACCCCAGATCTTGTATACATAAAAAAAAATCTTTAAAAAAAACTAAGCCGCCAGGGGCCCTCCCTGGTGGCCCAGTCGGTTGAGCAATACACTATAAAGCAAACAGCAACCTCTGCAGCAACCCTGCCCCTGGCTGGGGAGGGGACCCACATGTGTAGCAGACCTCTCCTGCCTCGCCCACTGCTCCCCTCAGCATGTATTTCGGTTGATCTGCCTGTGCTGTTCCCCACTCTGGTGGATTTTCTCACCCTCCACACCTCTGGCCTGTACCCCAGTGCTTGTATGCATAAATAAATAAATCTTTAAAAAAACAAAAACAAAAAAACTAGCAGATAAGTTTGGGTGGCTTTACTAGATAAGGGAATCGATAAGGTTGCTATGGGAACCAGGCCATCAGACCTGATCATCTTGGCCTTGAATGCTGGGGCCTGGGCACATTCTGTGTGAAAGGTCCACAGCCAAGACCAGACATTCCAGTAGATAACAGGTTCTAAAAGAGTCTCAAGCCTGCCTGTGGCACAGACAACCTCCCTATCCTGCCTGCTGTTCCTTTCAGCATTGTACACAAGAAATACTCCTTTTCTGTTCTCTACTCTGTCTCTACGGAATTCTTTCACCCCTCTGCCTCTGGCCCTCATCCTCCTTTTCCTGCTACAAATAGCATCATGATTAGTGCTGAGAAGTAAGCAGAGATAGGACATGCTGGAAAGGTCTCTCCAAGATGCAGAAGGAATAGCTAAGCCCCCTCTGGGGTGGGCTTGGAGATGGAATACCTAGCAACCTGGCAGAGAAAACAGCCGGAACAAAGGGCTAGAGGTGGGCTTGCCCAGGTCACCAAGGACAGATCCAAGGATGAGACTCAGGGTTCAGGAGAGGCAGCCAGGGCCAGATCAAGGAGGGTTTTGTGGCCTATGGTTAGGAGTTTGACATGAAAGACTGCACTAAGGAGCTGGAAAATTCATTTGACATAAAATTCACCATTTTATTGTGTCCAGTTTAGTGATATTTAGTCCAGTCACAATGCTGTGCAACCATCATTTTCTAGAATGACCAGAATCATGAGAATGATTGACCCCAAAGGAAACCCCCCACTTTTGAGCCCATCATTCTTTCTCTTCCTGCTCCGCCCCCACACAACCCCAGCCTCTGACTACTATGACCTGATTTCTGTCTTTAGAGATGTGCCTGTTTCAGTCATTTCACTCTATGGCCTCTTGTGACATGCTTCTTTCACTTAGCTGAGGTTTTCTGGGCTCATCCATGTTTGTAGTTTTTATCAATATATTGAAGCTTTTGAAAGGGCAAGTGTCCACTGATCTGATTTACACTTTATAGTCACTGGAGGCCATGGATAGAATGGGGGGGAAGGCAGAGTGGAAAGGCAGATCAGCTGGGGGCTATCAGGGAGAGGCTGAAAGAGGATGGAGATGTGAAAAAAATGGCTGCAGTAGGAAATAGAAAGATGGGGACACGTGTGAAACATTTCATAGGTTAAGGCTGACTGGGCTTGCTGATATATGGGGAGTGAGGAAGAGTGAACAAAATCCCTGGAGAGTCTGGCTGGGGCAGTTTTGGGGGTGGGGTGGGATCAAGAATTCAGAGTTGGATACATTGTGATCTCTAATTAGAGATGTTAATTAAGGAGGGGAAATGTGAATGAAGGTTGGGAAGTTAGAACTGGAAATTAAAATCGGAGGGTCCTCAAGTCTAAGACTAAAGAGTGAAAATCCAGGGAATGTGTGTTAAATTATAGGCATTACAACACAGTCCTACCCCCAGGTAACTAAGAGTCAGAGGTCTCTTCTCAGCTTCCAGCTAAAGTGGAATATTCTGCATATGAATGAGTACTCAGCATCTACAAAGACAGAAGCCAGCTCTTGCAGGCCTGTATTCAGAGTCATCCACCTCGATTAATAGACCTCTTTACATTTCTATCGCTGCTTCAGTCAGGCTGCACCAACAACCCACTATTCTCATTCAGGGTGAGGAGTGAAAAGATTCTCGCTTGTCAATAAGAAAACCAAGTGGGATCAGGGTTTTGGCTCATGTTGAAAATGAATGCTTTGTTCCAGGTCACTTACACTAAAGAGATCAAATGGTTTTCTTAAACCTTTGTCTCCGTTGAAGGGAAACATATTCATAACATATTTCTACATTGTTAGGCTTTCAAGTGATTTAACCCTCCCTTGGATAATCCATGCTCCAAATGTGGGTAGTGGAGGAAATGGCTAACAGAAGTCTATGAAGAAAACCAGGCGGAACACCTGCCCAAGCAGGCCTGTTTCTGCTCTTAAAGCAGCTATGGGCCCTACCTCTGCCTTTGGGTGGGCAAGAGTGGGGTGGGAAGATGTGCCCCTCCAACAAATTGCCCTTTATTTCGGTCACTGTAAAACACAGGGGCAGGAACTCAGGTAAATAGGGAATTGTACTTGAACTGTCTGCTAAAAAACAAACAGGCTCAAAATTGTGCCAAGCCCACATCTCCAAACCAAGACTTAAAATCTAATTGGATTGTAGTTTCACCCCCTCCCAGGAATGTAAACAAGAGTGATGGAGGCTAAAAGGAAAAACTTTATGATGGAGGCATCACAAGACTAAAAACTGCAGGAGGGGAGGGTGGAAAGGATTAACAGAGTTGTTAATCCAGCTATAGTAATGAAAAATCCTTAGGCTCAGACTGCTATAGAGAAAGCAGACACTGTAGAAATTATCTGGAGGTACACACCAGAGGTGGGGAATATGGAGGTGGAGGGTTATTGTAGAGAATCAGGGGTCCTTACAGGTCAACCTAGTCACACCCCGGAAGTAATTAGTCTAACAGTAGCTAACAGTTCCACAAAGGAATGAACCCTCCTCAAAAGAACACTGGACCAGCAGTGACTGCACTGGCAAGAGGCAGCTTTCCTGCCCTTGTGTGACTATGCTGGTTTTTCTTTTCACAAATCTTTTCCCTTTTCAAAGCAGCAAGGCAGCCCTCCTGCTCACCTCTGACTGTACAGATACCTCTTTCTTTTTTAAAAGATTTATTTATGCATACAAGAACTGGGGTATAGGCCAGAGGTGTGGGAGGATGGAGGATTCGCCAAAGGCAGTGTGGGCAGATCTACTGAAATACACTGCTGAGGAGAGCAGCAGGCCAGACAGGAGAGGTCTGCTGTGCCATGTGGGTCACCTTTTTCGGTGGGGTTCGAACTCGTGTTGCAATGGCTGTGAACATTTTCATAGTGTTGTGACTTAACTCCTCACGCCACCAGAGAGGCCCCTCCTTCTAGGTTCTTGACTGAGACACTCCCAATATATAAAGGACAGATTAACAGGAGAAAAAATAAAGAAGTGTGATAACTCCAAGTATACATGATCAATACAGAATTCCAAGAAAACTTGAGTGACTCCCTGAAATGGCCACTGCCTTAAATACCATGTGTTGAAGAGGAAAAAGTATTGGGGAGAGGAAGCCAATGGGAGGTTAAGCACAGTGAGTGATGGTAAGGTTATTGTGCAGATTTAAGTACTATTTCTTTCATAGGTGAGTTTCTACTTCTAGGTAGAGAGGGAAGCACCTTTACAGAGAAACTTCTCTTATTAATAATGTAAATGTCTCAGGAAAGGGTAACTTTTCTTGAGATTTTCCTATGACTGTGGTTTCTTAAAAGTGTTACAGGGCAGGGAGAGGAGCACCTTAGAACCCCCAAGCCTGTTTTTTTTGAATGGATTTTGCCATTTGCTGCATTAAGACAAACATATAAAACCTTTAATGGAAAGGAATTTTAATACAACTAGGGTATAATAAAGAAAGAACAAAGACTATAGTTACTAAGTTAAGCA
>JAGFMF010012271.1:4532529-4546884 GCA_019455555.1 Galemys pyrenaicus
CCATTCTTAGTAGACTGAGGAACTGCCATACTGCTTTCCATAATGGTTGGACCATCTTGCATTCCCACCAGCAGTGTAAGAGAGTTCCTTTTTCTCCACGTCCTCGCCAACATTTGTTGTTTCAAGCAGCCAGTTTTAAGCCAGAAGTAAAATTCTATACGATTCAGAGGAATACTTACAGTGATATGTTGAGCTGGGACGTCTTTCAAGTGAGGCAGAAGAAACGCCTCACTATATGCTGCATGAAGAACTGCATTTCTACTTAGGACTAAAGGAAAACCTTATTTCAATAAATAAAGCACATTCTATTGAAGTTATGAGTAAGTCCTTTTTTGAGTGATATTTTTCTAAATTTAAACATAAGTTTTAGTGTTCTAGGAGAGCTGTATCACTGAACACTCTCCTAGTCACTAGAGATCATCTGGAATACTTCACTGTTATAATTAAATAATTAGTACTTCATCACAATACTCACTTTTGTAATTGATAAAGCTTCTACCTTAGTGTAGCTTCTTAATTAAGGAAACAGGAATAAGCAAGCTATTTAAATATAGCATTAAACACAATTATTTTCAAGCAGAAACTGAAAACAGAAAAACCCTTTAAGTTGTCAGTTACTCCTCAGTTATTGCTTGACATCTGTTTCCCTGGAATAAGGCATGAGGTAAACTGTTTCGAAGGATACAAGAGAGCTGCTCTTTTTGGTGTTACAGGGCATGAGGTGGTCTCCTCTCTTGTGTCCTGATGTTTTTCACTTAATGCTTGATCACAGTTATTACAGTTATTTTCTTCGGGATTGAAACCATTTTGAAGAATTTTGGGTTGCTGTTCCATCTTCTCGTCATGCACAGCATCACTGTAGTCAGAGACTGAGTCCATACTGACATCTGCTTCTTTAAGACTATCATCACCAATACTATGATGTTAATTGAAAACAAGAAGTTAATTCTCATCACTACTTGAACTTAATGGAAAAAAGTTCATTTTCTAAGCTTTCAAAAATTTAGAAATCAAATGATGCAATACATTAAAAGTGCAATTTTTTGGAAAGAGGACCACCAACTTCTAACTTACCTCAAGAAAAGTTTTAAGCAAGCACATGTGGCTGATTCAGGAATGTCAGGGAACTGCTGCAGACAGAGTTGTAACATCTGCACATCTGTCTTTTCTAAGGCAACCTCCATTAAGCCAGGACACAAGCTGAGACAATGAGAAATGAACCATCTTTAAGTATTCAGGGAAATCTCAACTGCAAAGAATTTATAAGTGACTTTAGATTATGAAAATTACAACTGTGAAAAACACGGTCAAAAGAGATGCATGTAAATTCTGGTGGGCTCAAACACATACCTGTAAGAAAGTCCATGTGTTTGGATAAGTTGCATCAGAGAGTTCCGGGGATAAAAGGATGGTTCTGCTTTACATCTTGCCACAAATCCTATTACCACGTCCCCAATAGTAGTATGAAATTCGGGGGTCCGTTTAGTAGCCAAAAACTTTCGTAGTTCTACTTCAATGTGCTTTTCGGAATCTTTCTGAAAGGGCAGAAGTAAAGAGTTTATTCTGGTAGTATTAAACACCATTCTGAACTTAAAAGTTCCTAGGCGCGACATTTCCTCAAATTGCTAATAGTATTCATGCACCTGTGAAACTAGAGTTGATGCTACAAGTTGCACATGGACAAACTTCAAAGAAAAAAGAATATTCAAGGGTTTAGAAATTACAATCCTTAGGAGGCTAAATTACAAACATCAAAAAAAAAATTAAAAAGTTACAAACACAGTCAATGCAAAGCTCAATAAGACTATAAGATTGAAGAGATCACCACCACCACCACCACACTGATTTCACAAAACCCTAAGTGAGAGTCAAAATAAATCAAAGCGTATTAGTAATTTGACAGTCTTAAGACACCAACAAATATCAGCTAATTAAAGCCATAAAAGTGGTCATAAAAATAAGATGGAATGAAAATTACATGAATTTCTTTTAACCACCTGAGTTGACTTTTTTTTTCAATGAAACTTTTATTTAAAAAGATTATGCATTTCACAGTGTATGTTTACACCTCAGGGGGGAAAGAAAAAAGAGATAGAGAGGGGAAGTGAGCAATAATGATGAATTCTTCATTTGGAAAAAACAAAAACAGGGAAAAGGGTTTAGGGAGAGAAAGAAGAGAAATGGTTTCCTTGAACTTCTCTAAGTGCCAAGTACTTTACATACAGTATTTTGATTAAATGTCAAGGACTCCTTTTACACTTGTATTTCCAAATTAATGATGAGGAAATTTATCTGCATAATTTGCTAAGGTTTCCAAAGCTAGGAGTTGGAGTGGGAGGTGGTTTCTCCTCCAGTACACTGCTCTGACCCTCAGATGCATTCCCCTGGGCTAGACTAGGTGGCCTTGGTGCTGACTTTGAATACTCATTTGGCAGAAGAGGACCCTAAGACCCAGACATGTGATGTGCCTTAGCTAAGAGCCCATGGCCAGTCTTTAGCAGAGCTGGGTCAAGCCCTGATGCTTCTGTATAGAATTCTTTTGTTTCTAGCTGCTAAAGTGAGTAACACTGTGCCAAGTGCCTTATTAAATAGATCTGTTTGGTGCATCCATCCCAGAGAGCAGTCGGAAGTTCCAGGGCGGGAGCTTCCTCCTGGCATCTTGGCTCAGAGCGACTCTCGCACAGGTCATTGGGCTGTTTGCTCCAGTCTTGCTTGTGACAGTCTGCTTGTTCACTAGCAAGGGAATGGATAAGTCAACTTTGGAAGGGACAAACTATTAATATGTACTGTTTACAGTTCTTAGAAGCAGGGAACTACTGGCACATAAGATTATCTTAGAAATGAAAAAAAAAAATGGGGGAAGGATATTAAAGGCTGTTTGGAGCATGCTATTTGTAAATTAAAAACACAATTGAGTTGACTTTTTGTGTTTCTAATTTTTAAAAAAGTTTTACCTTTATGACTGATAAAAGTTGTCTGGATGCTGGAATCTCTGACTGTGTACTCGTTTCAACTTTTCTTCTCCTTAACTGGAATTAAGTAAACTCATTAGGATTAAAAAACAACACAAAAGATCCCATACACAATTAGAAGAATATGAAATGTCCAAAAAGACAAGCACATTTTTGCCATAATCAAAATTTTGGTTGGGGGAGGGAATTTTGTTTTGTAAACATTTAGACACTCAGGAAACTATTACTAATTGCAAATTGGTTCATTTTCATATCAGGGTCTAATACCTATCTATGTCACCCCTAAAAATGACTGTCTAATTTTAATAAAGACTGTTGGTCACCAGGCTTGTTTCAAACACCCCACTCATTTAGATCAAAGCTACATGAGTAATGCAGATAAAAATCATTAAAATAGTTCAGCCTTTTTATGTTTTACAACATTTGCACTAACATTTTTATTTTGACTACCAAACTTACAATTCTCTTGGATTGCTCTGAGTTCTGGGATCCAACTCCAGATCCTTGAGATGCTTCCCAGTTTACAAAATGAGACATGGCGTGAGTGCCTAGTAAAACACAAAATAAACAATTTCTAGAACTTTTTGACCTACTGATAGTTACCGACCAAACAATGAAAGAATAATAAAAACACAGTAACTCATGAAAAATTCAAAAGGGGCCCTAAATTCTATTTATTTCTACTGATAACCTTAAATCAATAAATCAAAATATGGTAAAAGCAACACTGAGTCAACAAACAGAAGAGTCTAGAGACTTTGGGGGAGGGGGGAGAGGAGGGGGCATCCCACTAGAAACAAAGTACTTGTGTTCAAAATAGTGTTGGTGGCAGGGTGGGGCATGGTGGGGGCAAGAAGCCACTGAAGCAGTCTGAGAAGATGGATGAGGAAGATTAAAGCATTCAAGCAAAAACAGAAAGAGGAAGAGGAGAAACCTGAGGTGTTAAAAGTGAAAGTCATAGGGGAAAGACCCCCTGATCACAGGTGGAATTAAGAAAGCTGGCAAAAAGTAAGCTGTTCCTTGTGCTTGAGGCAATAATAGTCCTTAATTCCATTCCTGTTAAAAACATGTGGATTCCCTGTCATAACATCTGTTGCCACCAACAGCTGGAATGAAGTATCTTAGATCCTGTTGTGTATTTAATAAACTTTTTAAAAACAAATGAACAAGAAAAATCATACAGTAGCTCATCTTCTCCGTAGTTCTTAATTATTTATCTCTACTTTAGCTATGAGGTCAGATTAAACCAAGTTCAGAATCCTGCCAAAATGTGCTCTTCTTCAGTCTCTGTTCTATTGAAATTCTGTACCATTGGAAATAAAGCCAACTCATTTGAAATGACAAAAAAAAGAAAAAAAAAAAAAAAAAAAGGGCCTCCCTGGTGGCACAATGGGCTTAACAATACATATGAAGTAAACTGCAGCCACTGCAGCATGAGTTCAATCCCTGCTGCTGACCAGGGAGGTGACCCACATGGCACAGCAGAACTCTCCTGCCTTGCCTGCTGCTGCCCTCAGCAGTGCATTTCAGTTGATTTGCCTGTTCTGTTCCTCACTCTGTCTCTGGTGAATCCTCTCACCCCCTGCACCTTTGGCCTGTACTCCAGTTCTTGTATGCATAAATAAACAAATCTTTAAAAAAACCCAAAACAAAGCAGTATAGTTCTTCAGCATGTAGCAGTAGCTGTAATATGGACTGTTGGAAGGTACAAGCCCGGGTAAATAAATTTCAAATGAACAGCCAAATTTCATTAAAAACAGGTTCTGTTAATTAAGGTTATGGAATCTATGTATCAAACTGCAATAAAATGGTTTATGGCAATAAAAATATTTTATTACCTACCTGGATCTTGACTATGCTTAAGTTTTCCAAGAGCACCTGCTAATGATGATACTTCACACTTGTATGGAATCACAACTAGAAATTTTCCATGTAAAATAAACAAATTTTCCCCATAATACCAAACCTACAATAAAAAAAGGTCACAGAAAATGCAAGCAATTATTTTTCTCTTTTTAGATCTGATTCAACAAAGCCATACAACTTACAATAACAACTTATGGTGTGAACAGATACCATAACAGACTTTCCTGAAAAATCTCATACATACAACCTATGAATTGGGGGTAGCTTTACATAGCTTTCATTTTAGCACAAACTTGAATATAGCATTAATTAATTTATTTTTTAGGGCCTCCCTGGTGGCACAAGGTGTTAAACACCGCACTATGAGGCATCCACAGCCACTGCAGTACGAGTTCAATGCCCAGACAGGGAGGTGACCCACATGACGCAGCAGACCTCTCCTGCCTCGCCTGCTGCTCCCTTCTCTTTCTCTGGTGAATCCTCTCATCCCCAGACCTCTGGCCTGTACCCCAGTTCTTATATGTATAAATAAATAAAATCTTAAATGCATACAAGAGCTGGGGTGTAGGCCAGAGGTGTGGGGGGTCAATGAGAGGCTTCACCAGAGTGGAGAGCAGAACAGGCAGACTGACTCAAATACACTGTTGGAGGGAGCAGTGGGCAAGACAGGAGAGTTCTGTTGTGCTATGTGGGTCCCCTCCCTGGCCAGGGATTGAACTCGTGCTGCAATGGCTGTGGGTAAGCTCACAGTGTTGAGACTTACCCCCTTGTGCCACCAGGGAGGTCCTGAATATAGCATAACTTAAAGGATACTTTTAATTCTTAAAAATCTGATCAATATATACATTTAAAATAAATGAATTGTTTAAAGTTAAATTTGTTACTATTACATATCTATTAACATGATAATTCCCAAAGTTATTATAACATGGGCAAATTGTTATCATGCACTAAGTGAAAAATTAAGAATTTAACAGTTTATATTTTATGATTCTAATGGTAAAACTGTAAAAGACTGGTGTAAAAAAAGAGTTTAAAGGAACATAGAAATCAAAAAAGCTGGTTAAGAGTAGTGGAATGAAATGTGTTTAGTTTTGTTAAAATTATGTAAATATAAATTAAATTGTATGCTGGGCCTCCCTGGTAGTACAAGGGTGTAAGTCTCAGCACCATGAAGCTATCAGCAGCCACTGCAGCATGAATTTGATCCCTGGACAGGGAGCTGACCCACATGGCACAGCAGACCTCTCCTGTCTCGCCCACCACTCCTCTCAGCAGTGTATTTCTGTAGATCCGCCTGTTCTGCTCCCTACTGTCTTTGGTGAATCCTCTCACACTCTGACCCCACCACCTCTGGCCTATACCCCAGCTCTTGCATGCATGCATAAATCTTAAAAAAAAAAATTGTAAGCTGAGAATGTAGTCTTTTTACAATTATCTTGACTGTATTTTATGTGTATATGAGTATTTATTTACTTACTAACCAGCACTTAGTGAACACCTCTGTTAGGCAGTGAAGACACAATGGAGGACAGACAAGGAACCATGCCTCAGGAAGTTTACAGTCTGATCTCACGGAATTTTCATTCTTTAAGGGTTCTTAAATAATTCAATAATGTTTAGTGAATAACTTAAAAGGGTAATATAACAGCACTAGCTTATAGTTAAAAATATAAAAGTAAAAAGATCCAAAGGACAGTAAAATACAAAAGTAATTTTACTAACTAGTTGATTGTTCTCCCTAATCTAAACCTAACTATAACTTTGTTTTTTTAAAAGTGACAAAAAAGCAAGGAAACTATTAAAGTAATAAATAAAACCTTGCAGGTAGGAAAGATTCATTTTAATCACAAACTATTCAAATATTAAGATCCAAAGGTCTCTGCCCTTACAGTGTATTTATCCGGCACAAAAATAGCAACATATGAAAAAACCCCAAGCATAAAAACTTACTTGACCACTGGTGCCTTGTGGTAATTCTTTTGATGTCTGTAGTGTCTGAAATTTTGTGTTCCATATAGAGAGGCAGTCTATAAAATAAGACATACAAATTCATCATAAATATATCATGTCCTTAGGGATGTTTGCAAGGGGGGGGTCATAATTAAATATACATGTCTCCCTTTTTATCAAGTACTAAAACAAATAATGACAGTAATTGCCACAGAGTTTCAAAGAAAAGAGGCCTGAGGATGAGAAGTAACATGTGGAGGCAGGTGGTATGTGGGGTGTCTATGTACTGTCCCCTCAATTTTGTTGTGTCTTAAATTTCTCTAGAAAAATAAAGTCATAATAATAAAATATGCTCCTATTGGAAGATTACAATGACAGCTAAATGAATACATGTTGAATAGTGCCTATAGTATGTTACCATTTGTGTAAAAGGAGGGGAAAAATTAGTATGTGCTTGTGTACACACAGAAAACAACTCTGGAAAGAGACACAGGAAACTGTGTTTTTTTTTCTTTGGGGGGGATGGGAACAGGAACCAGTAAGAGGAAGGTGGGGGTTGAGAGAGGCAGCACAGCATGGTAAAGTGGTTAAGAGCCAGGATGTTAGACCAATAGGGTATGTAGAATTAACAGTCAACCTGCTTGGATGGAATCCTATTACTTAGCTACCTAATACTTAAGTTTCTTGATTTGTAAGATAGGGATGATAATTGTACTTTCTTTCATTGGGTTGTTGGAGTATTAATTAATGAGATAATATAAGTAAATTGCCTGGCACATGATAGTTATGCTAAAATTACTAGCTCTTATTTTAGTAATCAGGGCAAACAGAAGACTAAAGTCACAGGAGAGAATGGGCATCTTAATTCTGTAGTAACTAGGGACCAGGCCAGTACAAAGCAGGGGTTCTTGATCAGAAACTAGAAGAGACTGGAAAAGGTGATTGGGATCTAGACTGTAAAGAGGCTTAAATGCTAATCAAGGGGCCTCCGTGGTGGCATGAGGGGTTAAGTTGTAGCACTATGAAGCTGTCTGCAGCCACTGAAGCATGAGTTCAATCCCTGGCCAGGGAGGTGACCCACCTGACACAGCAGACCTCTCCTGTCTTGCTCGCTAGCACTGCTCTCCACAGAAGTATACTTCAGTCAATCTCCCTGTTCTGTTCCCACTCTGTCTCTGGTGAATCCTCTTACCACCCCCCCTCCGCCCTCTGGCCTGTACCCCAGTTCTTGTATGCATAAATAAATGAATCTTTAAAAAAAAAAACTGCATTTAAAAATCGAAAGATCTTGAGTTCTATAACATAGGAGGCTCTAATCTTGCACTGGCCAGGATCAATTGTGTTCTTCAGAATAGACTACAAGTCTCTGTTTTCAGAAAGGTGTTTCATGGGGAGGAAATGAGGCACTGATGTGACTCTTGCTCTCAGGTCACAGAGATGAAAGTATACCAGTAGTCCTGAATTTCAAGTTGTCCAAGTTTACTGGATTCCCATTCTGTGAAATGTTACGAAATTATGAATTCAATCCTCTATGCAAGGCTAACCAATGCTCTAAATGCCTATGAGTTGGTGCAAATGTTTGCAGTTTTTATTTCTTTAGGACATTAGCCACGAGCAAGGTAGTGATACAAGGACATGTTCAGTAAGAATAATCAGTAAAAGACAAAATCAAAGATCTACATGCACAAGAAGAATTAGGAAGCTACAAAATTGAGTATGGTGATGAAGAGAATGAATTAGAGTACTAATAAATACATGAAAAAGAGAAGACTGAAAGGTACACTCTGAATGAGAAATCCAAGGGACTTCCTGACTAAATTCCAGTTACCCTTAGCAGCTGGCAGTGGTGGTCCCAGGACTGCTAGGTGATCCCGATCCAGGACAGTGAGTGCGGCACCATTTCGAGCACTACCAGACACTATATCCTTCAGCAATAGTGACCTAAGTACCTTCTGGCTTTTTTCTGGGTCACTTGGATGTACTGGTATCAAGGTTTCATATATACACCCATCAGAGCCTGTTGGAAATAAGAATTTGTTATTTGTTGTTAGCAATAGAAAAATCCTATAGCTTATATATGATATATGTTTGTTTTTAGTTAAATGCACTAGGTTGTTTATAAGATTTTACCAGTTTGATACAGGATCCAATCAGGAATTTCAACAAATACAACAATGATATATTCTTTCCCATAAAGAATATACTAAAAACTAAAATTGAGGGAATACTATTAATAAAAATTACAGTAAGAAATACAATAACCAGGAAATAAATATCTATAATGACTGAGAATACTGAGAAGGGACTGCCAGGAATAAAGTCTAGTCACTAGGAGGATATATGACTCATTAGAAATGAAGGGGGGCCTCCCTGGTGGCGCAGTGGGTTAAGCAATGCACTATGAAGCAAACCGCAGCCACTGCAGCACGAGTTCTATCCCTGCTGCTGGCCAGGTGGGGGACCCACATGGCGCAGCAGACCTCTCCTGCTGTGCCCGCTGCTCCCCTCAGCAGTGTACTTCTGTTGATCTGCCTGTTCTGCTTCCTGCTCTCTGTGGTGAATCCTCTCACCCCCCCACACCTCTGGCCTGTACCCCAGTGCTTGTATGCATAAATAAACCTTTAAAAAAAAAATAGTTGTGTTAAAAAAAAAAAAAAAGAAAAGAAATGAAGGGGACCTCCATTCATACAAGGGGGGGTGGTCCATGGGTTAAGTCTCAGCACTATGGAGCTATGGGCAGCCACTGCAGCACAAGTTTGATCCCTGGCCTATACCCCGGTGCTTGTGTGCATAAATAAATCTTTAAAAATAAATAAATAAATAAATACATCTTAAAAAAATAGAAATAAGAAGTGAATTAGCACACTCTGGTCTATATACTTCTTATTAGTCAATCACTCTGAAAACCATACAAAATTGCTGGTTTTGAAGTCAAATGAAATTCAACAATTTCATGTGGTTCTAGCAATGTCACAAGGAGATTTTTATGACCCTTTGGTTCAGACTTCCTTATTTCGGTAAGCTGACATGTAACTTGCAAACTTCTATTTAAGTCTCAGCACTATGGAGCTATTGGCAGCCACTGCAGCACAAGTTTGATCCCTGGCCACGGAGCTGACCCACGTGTCACAGCAGACCTCTCCTGTCTCGCCTGCTGCTCTCCTCAGCAGTGTATTTCAGTTAATCTGCCTGTTCTGCTCCCCACTCTGTCTCTGGTGAATCCTCTCACCCCCCCCACCCCCCACACCTCCGGTCTATACCCCAGTGCTTGTATGCATAAATAAATAAAATCTTAAAGGAAAAAAAAAGTTTGTCCTATAGATTAAATTTCAAAACAAACCAGTCCCTTTTAAGCAAAAGCATTAACTGGATTCCAATGATCTTCTAGATATGAAAAATAATACAAACATTTTTCTTAATAGCCAATGTAAACATTTCCATATTGAAAAACTCCATCATAAGACTTTTAATTGCGATAATATGGAAATGTTTTCAAAATGTTGCTATTGTTTTTAAGTCTCCTTTCATTGTCTTTTTTTTTTTTTAAAGATTTATTTATTTATGCATACAAAGCACTGGGGTACAGGCCAGAGGCGTGGGGGGGTGAGAGGATTCACCACAGACAGAGTGGGGAGCAGAACAGGCAGATCAACAGAAGTACACTGCTGAGGGGAGCAGCGGGCACAGCAGGAGAGGTCTGCTGCACCATGTGGGTCCCCTCTCTGGCCGGCAGCAGGGATCGAACTCATTCTGCAGTGGCTGCGGTTTGCTTCATAGTGCATTGCTTAACCCACTGCGCCACCAGGGAGGCCCTCATTGTCTTCTTTTTAAAAAAAGATTTTTATTTATTTATGCATACAAGAACTGGGGTGTAGGCCAGAGGTATGGGGTGAGAAGATTCACCAGAGACAGCGTGGAGAACAGAACAGGCAGATCGGCTGAAACACACTGCTGAGGGGAGCAGCAGGTGAGACAGGAGAGGGCTGCTGTGTCATGTGGAACGACTCCTTGTCCGAGGATGGAATTCAGGGTGCCTTGGTGGGCTATTGCAGTGATAACGCTGAGATTTAACCCTTAGTTCACCAGGGAGGTCCTAAATTTTATTTTTATGTATCATTCATTCATTATATTAAAGAACTTGAGTTTTATCATGATAAAGATAAAAGGTAATCTGGGCCTCCCTAGTGGTACAGTGGGTTAAGCAACGCACTATGAAGCAAACCGCGGCCACTGCAGAATGAGTTCGATTCCTGCTGCTGGCCAGGGAGGGGACCCACATGGTGTGGAAGACCTCTCCTGCTGTGCCCACTGCTCCCCTCAGCAGTGTACTTCTGTTGATCTGCCTGTTCTGCTCCCTGCTCTCTGCGGTGAATCCTCTCACCCTTACTCCCAACACCTCTGGCCTGTATCCCAGTGCTTGTATGCATAAATAAATAAATCTTAAAAAAAAAAAAGGTAATCTTTTTTTATGTGGTCATCACATTATTATTTACTACTATGATCATTTTAAAAAAGATTTATTTATTTATGCATATAAGAACTGGGGTACAGGCCAGAAGTATGGGGGAGGGTAAGCAGGTTCACCAGCCACAGAGTGGGGAACAGAACAGGCAGATTGACTGAAATACAGTGCTGAGAGGAGCGGCGGATAAAGCAGGAGAGGTCTGCTATGCCATGTGGGTCAGCTCCCTGGCTGGGGATCGAACTCATGCTACAGTGGCTGTGGATGCTTCACAGTGTGGTGCTTAACCCCTTGTGCCACTAGGGAGGCTCCTACTATGATAAACTTTAAGATACAAAAGTTACCTGAAGAGATCCACTGACTTAATGCATGACCAGACATAGCAATATGCAAAAAAAGGGGCATAATACTTGTGTGGAAACATGAAATGGGAAGAACTACGACAGGCGCAAAACCTGAGGCTCTAACTCAAAAGAATAGTGTTACTGCAAAAGAGCCTGTATTATTACCCCTCTATTTACAATCACTGAAAGTTTAAAAACTTACTTAACGACATCAAAGAGATGACTTTCCGAGTCACAGATGCAGTAAAACTCTGTATAACAGATTTTTCTTCTTGTCCAAGTAAGAGTGTGTATTTGCTTAAGACACATGAGTGGAATGTTTGTACATATGCAAAATAAGCTCCATGCTATGAAAGAAAAACATTTTAGTTTAGAAAAATTCCTATTCCAACCAACTGTATTTAAATATTAAAACCAGAAATTGTATTTCTAATTTAGAGTGCTCAAAAACCTCTTGTCAATGAAAAATGTTAGAAACATTTCTTCAGTTACAGAGATCATTGTGAGCCTTCTTAACATTAAAAAAAGACTTAAAACATCTTTTGAAACAATAAAGGCCAATTTTAATTTTAAATACAATAAATGTGATTTTGAAATGCTAAAAAAATGGATCAAGAATTGAAGGTAACACTTACTTTTTCAGTAATGTAAATTAAAACAGGATGCCTATATACCATGAAAAGCTTTGTCCACCTGAAAAATAAAAATGACAGTGGCAGAGGGTGATGTTAATCAGGTGCTTATAATATGCTGGTGCATTACCTAAGTCCTGCAGTTGACCTATTTGGGGCACAGAAGGTCAATGACAGAGGAAGGGAGTCAGGCTAGGATTTAAAGTGGGGGAGTTAGGCTCTAGAGTCTAAGGACTTAACCACTTCACAGTACTGCCTCTCAAAAGTAAAATTATAAAATGCCAAGTCACCATTTGAGAGAAACCTACCATCAATCTCAATTTAAAAGATTACTTTTATTTTTTATTTTTTTTTTAAAGATTTATTTATTTATGCATACAAGCACTGGGGTACAGGCCAGAGGTGTTAGGGGGTGAGAGGATTCACCACAGAGAGCGGGGAGCAGAACAGGCAGATCAACGGAAGTACACTGCTGAGGGGAGCAGCGGGCATGGCAGGAGAGGTCTGCTGTGCCATGTGGGTCCCCTCCCCGGCCGGCAGCAGGGATCGCACTCGTGCTGCAGTGGCTGCAGTCTGCTTCACAGTGCGTTGCTTAACCCACTGCGCCACCAGGGAGGCCCTAAAAGATTACTTTTAGACGGGAGCATGGGGGACTGAGGTGATGGTGCACTGGTGATATGGTGATGGGGGAATACATGGGGATTACAATTGATGTCAAATAAAAAAAAAACAACATACATACATTCACATTATGATTAAAATCTTTTTTAAAATTAAAAGATTACTTTTTATTAAATACTTTTTTAGAGCCAGAGAGACATCAGAGAACACCTAGTTTAGTTTCAAAACACACACTGGAAAGTAGTAGCAGATAGTTCTGTCAAATGCATCTCTGGATGAAATGCAGAGATGCTGAATTTTTTTACAGCTTTAAGCCACTGACATGAATTATGAAGTTCCAAGGGTGGGAAGTGATAGTGTTTTCAAATGTACTTGACCTCTGACCTTTCTCCAGTCATTTTTGGGACTAGTGTTCTAAGGAAAACATTAGGATTTCACCTGCCTTCTTCAAGTGGCAAATGGAACTGAGGTGAGGGAGGGCCAAGGGCCCATAACCTAGGTTGCAAAGGCAGGTTTTGGCAAAGTGGTGGTTAGAGTCCAGATCTTCTACCTGTTTCTTTTTTTCCTAATGATTTCCTCCAAACACAATTGCTGACACTTTACACATTCATCAAGTCAGTTTAAGACATACTGGTCATGGTCCACTTACTAAGTACAAGTCTTCGCTTTGACTTTCAGAAATTAGCTTGCATCACATAGACCTAGAAAGGCAGTAAAGTAACTCAACAGGAAATGTGATGAAATGATGGGGATTGGAGACATGTGAAATACGAAATTTCCTTCCATCATTCTTTAAGTCATTTCCTCAGTTTTATTCCAGAATCTGGGAAACCAGCGGTCTTAAAACATGATTTCACTAACAAACAGCACATTTCTTCGGGGTAGGGGCTCTCTGAAGTCAGGGAAATATGACAGAAATAGAGATATTAGTCTTGTAGGACAGATTACCCACTTCATTTTCAAATAACCTACTACCCAGCTCTCTGTCACTCGAATAGTACTCATATGACCTTAAAGTTTCCTTAATCATCTATCTCCCTAGATAAGTGTCAACAAATGTCTTTTAATTACATTGCTATTGTTAAAACAAAATACTTTTGAATAGGGGAAAGAAATGTTATAAAAACATGCAGACTACACCTTAATTTTGGTAAGAATTCACTTACAATTACTGAAACTTACTTAATCACTTCTTCATCAGAGATGACAGTTTCAATTTTCTGCTGGGGTTCTGCAAGCAGGACCTCTAAGCCACGAACAGCACCTTCCTTGAATAGTACCAAGGGTTCTGTCCCTTGTACTGAATGTATCCTATATACCTCAGCAGACAACTAGAAGAACATAAGAATATTTTATTTTTTATTCTAAGTCAACCGCCACCTAACATGACACTTATATAAAGTTTATTTATTTATTTTTTTTTAAAGATTTATTTATTTATGCATACAAGCACTGGGGTACAGGCCAGAGGTGTGGGGGTGGTGAGAGAATCCACCAGACAGAGC
>JAGFMF010012271.1:4556466-4616180 GCA_019455555.1 Galemys pyrenaicus
TCCCTCCCTCCCTCCCTCCCTCCCTCCCTCCCTCTCTTCCTCCCTCCCTTCTTTTGTGTGGAAGAACTGGGGTGCAGACCAGATGTGTGGGGGTGAGAGGATCCACCAGAGACAGAGTGGGGAGCAGAACAGGCGGATCAACTGAAACACACTTCTGAGGGGAGCAGTGGGTGAGGCTGGAGCGCTCTGCTGCCCTCGGCAGGGGATCAGACTCAGGCTGTCGAGGTGGGCCTTCAAGGTGGTAGTGCTGGGACTTAACCCAAGGGCCATTAGGGAGGTCTCTGGAGCAGCTACTTTAAGAAGACATTTTTAAAAAAATCACAAATGTCCACATTCAGCTGCCCTCGAACATCTCAAGTGACAGAGTGGCCATATCTCCCTGAAGAGTCTTTGACCTCAATGTTTCCCTGTCTGTCTTCAATGCAGATAGATGCTACTGAAGATTAAACATAATTACCCCCTAGTTCTAGGTGTTTAATTCAGCTTAGTCATGTGCTGCACTGAATGCCCAGACTCAGGAAGACCTGAGGCCACGTCCAGTTTTTCTGGCTCCATATTAACTGGTGTCCTCCATGCTGGGACCAGAACAAGAGCATTGAGGTAAGTACCAGACTGTTTCCGATTCTCCCAGGAGCAGGGGACATAGTTAAATGTTTAGATTCGCATGGACTGTCCTATGGAGTTGTTTGCTAGAGGAATGGAGAATTTATGGGCACATGGAATGCTAGAAATCTAATAATTTAGCAGAGAAAATCAATATGATAAACTTGAAAATAGGGCTTGCCTGGATCACCTGCAGTGTCACACACATGCACACGACTGCACGTGCACATGCAGATTTGATGTTATCCCAGAGCCATGAAAACTTCAGGTCTGTCTGAGAGTAACATTTTCTTGAAAGGATATTCCAGACCAAAGATTAAAGAAAGGACACATGATTTATGCTTGAGAAGCCAAGGTGCAGCTGGAGGCTGGAGGCAAAAAAGAGCCCCAAATGAAGTGCACTAAAGGAAACAAGGCGATTTCTATTTAGAAGAGAATGTGGGTGTTTCAAAGTCTAAAAGTAACATTTAAATGAGATAACACTGTGATTAAAAGCTACATTTGGAAACTGGGGGTGTTTCAAGCATCTATATATTTAACATAAGCATCTAAATATTTGATAACCCACATAGTTCGGCCCCAGGAATAAACACCCAGCCTGGCTGTACCCAACTTTGCTGGCAGCAACTATGTGTGGGAAGTTTGTGTGTTTTGAAGAGAGAATTCAAAGGGGTAGTGATGGTGAGGCTAGAACTACAAAAGCCAGTACATTTGGTTAATTGGATTAGCGCTCTATGATCTGGGAAATATTTTCTGTCTAGGAAACTTAGTTCTGGTGCACTGTTACATGAGATCATATATACAGTATGTGTATAACTACATATGTTACATATACATACAGGTTGTGTATATGATCAGAGGTCGAAGCACATGGTATGGACGTCAACAATAGTTTCAGGATTGAAGAGGAAGCCCCGAGGGAGGAGTGTTGCTGCTTATACTTTGAGACTATTGAACAAGAGTCACCAAAGAATTTCTGTCCTCACCCTGCCCATCCCAGAGGCCCCTTTTGTGAACAGGAGCAACTTAAGCTGTGAGCAACTGCATTTGAGTGTTCCGGGTTTCCCTTACAAAGGGGTTGGCCCTACAGTGCTGAAAATCTGGTTTCCCACAGGGGTGGCTTGTCCACACTTTCTCTGGGGCTGGTTTCTCTGGCTTGCCACCCAGATTATAACCTTACCTTTGATGAGGGGGAACCACTATTAGATGAATGATGAATCTAAGTGTGTGTGCTATTGGGTCATGCATTCATGTTGGGCAATTTTGGATTGCATTGGTTAGAGCCTGCCCCAGGGCCTTCCCGCTGTGGCCCTGGTCCTGAAGTTACCATCCACCTGTTGGCAGACCAAGCTCCCTGGCACCTGAGTTTCTGAAGTGGGTCTTAGTATTGGCTGTTGGCTTGTTTCTTCTTCCTCCATAGTCTTTCCTCTCAGTCCACAAGTACACACTTGCCAATGTGCCCTTAAGAACAGCTGAGAAAGAAAGAGGAAGCTACACTTGGAAAGAAGATTGCTTCGTACTTTATTTACAACAGAATGTAAGAAAAAGTAAGTTATTAACAATAATAAATAACTGGGGGAAAAACACACGAAACAGCTGTAAAATGACACAGAAGGATGGCATGTGTGAGGATCAACTTCTGTCTGCTTTGCTTGTCTGTAACACTGTGTGTTCCAAAGCTTGGTCCTTCTGCGGTGGCAGTGGTCTAATGACGAATTAACCAATCGAGATCCCTGCTCGAAACGTAAACACTGAAGATTACACTTGAAGCTACGTAAAAGTGGCATAGGGGTAACATCAACTCAAAGAATCTCTTCTTGGTGATGGAGAGAAACGGAAGGGAAACTTGCGATTCAACAGACATGTTTCCAATTTAAAGCAAAAACACGGAGAGGCTTATTCTAAAGCATTTGTTAACAACAAAATTAGCTTGAATAACAGCATCTGAGAAGTTCTCAACATCTTCACATCCTCCCGTTGTACTAACTCATCAACAGTTCAAATACTTATATTTCAGATGCAAACAGATTCTGTGAGGGGAGAACAGAGAAGAACCCGAATGTTTTGTGGCCACATGCCCACGTTGTGTAACACTTCCATCTCAACAAGAATGATTATTAAAGAGTCTCCTTAAGATGGATCCACTGCAGTCACTGGACAGATTTATTTTTAAATTTCAAGAACTATGGCTCAGATGGCAGATCATCACATAATCTAGAGTCAGATGATCGGCAAGGGACGAACACTACTTGGGCACTTTCTCCCTATTGCATTATCTGAGTCCATGTGACATGTACGTTACACACGGACTCTTCTCAAAAATAAAATCTTGTTGATCTAAGTCAACCAGTGACTGTTTGTCTCTGAGCCATGAAGAGATGCTAAGAAAGTAGAATTTTAAAATACGTGTAAATCAGCCTTGACATTTTCACTGAAAAATCCTTTTTCAAAAAGTGCAAGATTCTATCCTCTTAGCTCACTGTTTATTACAGTGTCATGAAAGAAAACCACTCAGTTCCTTTTGGGGGGCTATGCGGTGTTTTTAAGTGTCTGCATTATACACCCACAGCAGTGCTACTTAGAGATTTATTTTCACAACTAAAACATGACTGATCAGTAACTCCAAATAAATTAAAACCATTTTCCCCACACAGACACAAAATGGAAACCGAGGGCTTATAAATCATTTTACAAATGAGCTCATATTGTCTTGGTTATAACAGCAGTAACTGAAAAATGGTATGCCTTTGTTGCTACGCTTTTCCTCTGCTTCGCCTTACGACAGCCCCAAAGTAGGAAAATGAAACGGCCTTCAGAGCTGACTTAGGACAAAGCTTATGTGGCCAAAACATTGAGACCTTCTTATGCTGAAAAAGTACGGTCAAAGCCAGGGTATTGTGCCACAGTCAGTGAACGCACAGGGGCGCTTTGAGGTGAAATCCCCTCAAATGAATAAAATGCGGGGTCATTGGGATGGTTTCCACTAACATCAGAGATGAAGATGGGCTGAGTATGTGTTGGTTTATGGATTCTTTATTTAAATTTCTCTACCAGACTAAAAAACGGATGGTATCTGATTTACTCTACTCTATTTATATATTTACACAGGTATCATACAATTTTGGTGGACAAAGTTGAAGGTTTCCACATTGCAGACAGAGGCACTGAGTTAAAGATTCTGTTTCCCCTCAAACATGCTTAAAGAATTCAAGGTTCTGCTTTTTTCTTCTAAGTTTCCATCATGCAGTGACTTCACTTCCATCCTTAAAGGAATTAATGTCTTATGTACATATTCATTGCGGGTTTTCATCCCACAATAAACAAATTCGTGTGGGGAGAACATGAAATAACATTTGAAACTCAAGAGAGATAAAATGTTAAAGTCACTTATGCCTTATGATGATTGGATTAAATATTCAAAGCGGTTAAATGAATATTGGCACCCCCCCACCCTTTTAATGCACACAAACCACATATAGACAGGAAAACAACGTACTTTAAGAGCACATACATTTGTTGGCTAAGAGTCACATGATCATCGCAGCTTTGCAATTGATGTCTGTGGTATTAGGTTGGCTTTAAGAGAAAGAAAACTCACAGAAGGAAATCACAAATTAGCTCTCTAAAGCATATAGAATTGTTGATCTTGATAGCAGAAGTTACTTTACAAAAAGGGAAAATAGAAGGTGTTAATGGAAAAGCTAGGTGCCGGATGGGTTAACCAGTGGCACAAAAATCAATCTGATGTGAAAATCGTGATCCCACCCCATCCTGGTTTCAGCTTGCAAATGGTAAGCAAATTCAAACACTATATCAATGTCTTTTGAAAGTAGTTTGGCTTTCTAAAGTCAAACATTCTCATTTTTAGTATTACTGTGTGGGAGAGGGAGCCATTGAAAAGTTCAAGGGGTTTGAGAAAAGATTGTTTTCCCACAGGCAGGAATCATGCTATCATACCATGCAAAGAAGGTGTCTTACTACCAGGCTATCTCAGCGAAGAGATGCAGTGTTGACCTAAGTTATTGGCGACTGGTTTCCTTTGCGTTCTGGGTTTATTGATTTATTAAGGTCAATGTCAACCTATAGATAAAGAAATGATCTTGACAGTCTGACGTATGACTTAGAACGCTTGGTGCTGGGCTCACGGGGCCAGCGCCGGCACCTTGGGAGAGTTTATCAACTTGAAAGACACTATGCAGAGTGCGGAGCACTGAGAGAGAAGCAGGCAGGGTCCACTGGCTGAGAGGCTGTGAGGAGACCATGACCTTGGTCTATGTTGTTTCCTTTGGAATCTGTGTTTGGGAAGGTCCCTTTCCTGAGGTTGGAGGTTAGTCAGGAAGGCTAGCTGGGGCCTCAGAGTTGCCCAATCATTTTATTCTCTGCCTCTCTAGGAGGACAAAAGTAAATGCTAGATTCTGCTTGCCTTTCCTTCTGCATTTAAAGGCAGTGAGGTGCAAAGGTGAGAGAGTTTTCTCTTTAGATCAAAGGAGAGTTCTCTTTCTGCCACTTTAGTGAAGGATCTTGCCTCCCATCAGCCTTCTAATCTGGTATTACCACTACTTGCAGAAAAGAAAATCAGACAGAGGGGCACCTTTTATCATTCTTCCTTTGTTGGTCTACAAATAGGAGCCAGCAATTCTGCTTATTCTCTCTTTTCACTGGATAGTATTTACTTGACTTCTGTGACAGTCCCACTGTTTGGGTTTCAAGTAAAGGAGCCAGAGGATGAGTCTTTTCTAAGATCAGCAATGGGCCATCCATTCCAGAGACGTCTGAATGGATCCAGGGATGTCTGGCTGTTATTAAAAGTAAAACCAGGAGAGGGGGTGGGAGACAACTCTTTTTTAGGGTTCCTGAACCAGACATTCTGAACAGTGTCAAAGTCCAGTGAGCTCACTCTACCCTTGAACTCATTTGAATTCTACTTAATTAATTGCAAATTTTGAGAATCTCATTGGATGATAGAAGGTGACAAGTCAAAGTTTGTTGGTGTCTATAGAGAAAACAAATGTTTGCCTCAGCTGGGCCTCTTGGTTCCTAAACCAAACCATTCCAGAATCAGTCAGTTAGGGTCACATTCACCCATGCAATTCTTAAAAGATATCTGAGGCCACAAGGGGGAAGTTATTAAAAGACAGGAACAAGTGAAATCTTTATTAAATGCTGTGAAATCTATAAATAAGTTATCATTAATTGCACTTGGAGCCTCTAGAGGTTGATAATTAAAATTTTCAAAAATTTAAAGAGTTAATTAGGCCCCAAATCCTGAGTCATACTAACCAAAAATAGGAATCTCAGAAACTGTTGGTATTCAAGTATTGGTGATGAGCAGTTCAAAATTTAACAATTAGGTTACGCCTGAGAATAGTATTTTTGAGAATTTCAGGTTTGATGGGAGGAAACTGACTTCACTCTTTTACCAAACCCTGTGACAAAGTGATGCCACGTTTTTGTTTTTTAACCCTCAAAGTCCAACCAACCTCATCCAACGCTTAATGACAAGACTTCCTCCCTGGCTTCCAGCTGTGGCTACAGAAGACTCCTCTGTCCTTTGCAGGTCTTACATTTTACATCTAATATGAGGCTGTGTGGCACACTTAGGGATTCTTATATGTGAATTACTTAACCACGTGCACACTCAGAGATCGAAGGGACATTTGAGTGATAAAGCAGTCTTGTTCTTTATCAGAAGATTCTTAAAAAAAAAACCAACCAAAACACCCAAAACAAAAATATAAAACCCCATGAAATATTCATATGAAGTTACTCTGATTTGGGTCGACATGGCTTATCTGAGGAGTGGATGCCAGGCAAATTCAGGGTGGCTTTCTTCTCAGGGTCTGGAAGCGTGAGAGTTTCTGGGGCAGACTTTTTCCGGGGTCGATCTTTGGGAACTGACAGAAATTCTGGTGCATCTGTGGAGAGAGGTGTGGATGGAGCACTGGATGGGGCACTGCGGATTGAAGAAGGTAGCAGGGGGATGCTGGAGATAGAAATTGCAGGTGGAAAGACGCCGATTTTCTTGTTGGTGGCTTCCTGAGTGGCTCGCTCAAACTCTCGGACTTCATCCATTGTCATGTCTTTAAGGAAAACAAGTAGAAAGAAAAATGAGCAGTTATTTAAAAGAGATGCAGAGAGAGTCAGCTCTATGCCAGGTTTTAAAGGAACTATCCAAGCCCCATCACAGAGGGCCCTCTCCAGGTATTAAAGCCACATTGTCATTGAAATGCTACATTTTTTCTTTTTCTTTTACTGAGGCAAACCTCTGAAAAAAAGTCCCTTTATGAATATCCATCCCCAAATTTCCAAAGTGTTCTTTCTTCGTAGTACATTTTAAGTATTCTGAGTAAGAACTTAGCAGGTGAGTACAGAACCAGATGGAGAGTGTGTGTGTGTGTGTGTGTGTGTTTTGAGGGCATGGCGTGTGTATGGAATTATTATTAGACCAGGTTATCTTTCTTATAAAGAAAAAGTAATCAAAGGAACTGATGGCTCAAAAATGATACATATTGTCTGCTCTAGATCATATAAGTACATCTTTCTATGATAAATAGGCAAATCATCAGAATTTCTCAACACCCTATCTTATTCAATATATTCTGGGGAGGTTACTGGTTTCCTTGATTGTGTATCCAACTTCAGATTACTTACATACTGTGTTATATTTAATTCATCTTAAAAAACAAAAAAGACAATGACAACAACAATGAACCCTGCTAATTAGACCAAAACCCAAAAAAAAAAAAAAAAAAGCCATTTCTCAAGAAAACAAAGAACAAAGAATGAAAGGACAGGGTCTTTTAATGAGAATTTTATTTAAAAGAAAAAAAGCATTATTTGGAGTTCAAGAAATAAATTCAGTGATACCTTATTAAACAGATTGTCTAATAATTGAAATATGCTTATTAAATGAGAGAGTAAAAAGAAAATTAAAGGTAAATTTTTCCTTAATGTACTTATTGTATTATACACATTACCTTTTATATGTAAATTTGTTGACCCTTATATTACTGCGCTATAATAATGACTTCTTTTTCGGGTTTATTTGCTTCTTATAGTTTGATATTCCTTTCCTTGTTCTCAAGAACCTCATTATTGGTATTGTAATGGCTATTATTAATTACTTTCAGTCTGACTACCCCTGTATCCTTCGCAATTTTTAAAAAAAATCTTGCGTAGAACTGGGGTATAGGCCAGAGGTGCAGGGGGTGAGAGAGTTCACAGAGTGGGGCACAGAACAGGCAGATCTACTGAAATACACTGCTGAGGGGAGCAGCAGGTGAGACAGGAGAGGTGTGCTCTGCCACATGGGTCAGCTCCCTGGTCAGGGATAGAACTCAAGCCAGGGTGCTAGTGCTGAGACTTAATCCATAGGCCACCAGGGAGGCCTCTGCACTTTATTTGCTGGTTACAGAAAAACAGTTGACTGGGTTCATCAGAAAAAGAACCGAGTGAACGTCTAAGGGCTTGCTTGTCCTTGAGTAAAAGGTGAAATTTGCTGCCAATGTATCTTGTACATCTGTTCTAGCTCCCTAGAGACTCATTCCTCCTTCTTGTCCCCTCCCATGAACTTAATAGTTGGACTTTCACAGATGATGTTGCATAAACTAACATGAACCAATATGGTCACACTGGAAACAGTAATTATGGAATGAATATTCGTAACGTGGTATACGTCATTAAGTTATACACAAAATAGGCCATATCAGAACATATGAGCAAACCAAAAATGTTTTTTAAAAACAAAATCCTTAAGAGAATTTCCTGGGGTCAATTATTAAAATTTTCTGAAAGGGAGAAGTTTTTTACAAAGGAAATAAAATGTGACAGCATTGATATAATGTGAAATTCAGAATAAAAGGAGAAAAACTACCTGTAAACTGACCATTAAAAAAAACCTACACTGAGCTCACTTCGGCAGCACATATACTAAAATTGGAACGATACAGAGAAGATTAACATGGCCCTTGCGCAAGGATGACACGCAAATTCGTGAAGCGTTCCATATTTTTAGCTACTACAACAACAAAAAAAAAAGAAGAAGAAGAATGAGCTTAAGGAAAAGGGCAATTACAACCAAAAGCAATCAAAGGAAAAAAAACAAAACAAAACTCAACAAGACCAAAAGGTCAAAGATAAACCAAAGGGACCATGGAGGGGGTGGGGGGGTAGGAAGAGAGGGCAAAGAATGGGATGAGGGCAGAGAGAGCACAAGAGACTGAGGTGATGGTGTACGGGTGGAATGGTGGTGGGAACTCCCTGGGGAATACAAATGATGACAAATATACTTAAATAATAATAATAAAAAACAACCCTCCACCTACCATTTTTAACACATTTAAAAAAATACTAGCTAAGAAATGAGTTTGAATTTTTTAAAGAGGTACTTATTTTTAAATAAAGAATCTAATTTTTTTTCAGTTAATTGGAGTATGTTTCTGCTATAACAAATGGATATCATCTTTGAAAAATTAGGCTTTCTAAACAGGTGGCAGAATAGAGTGCTTTACTCCACACATCCAGCAGGGGGCAGACATCATCCAACATACACAATTTTGATTTTATATTCCCTTCCAGTCTTTTAGAAGTTCCCTTCCTTGAAGGCATTGAAACTGTTCAGTTGAAAAGGAGAATGTTAGTTCCTTATTGCATGGATGTTATGTGTATTCATGGGTGTTAATTTTGCATAATTTCAATCTAATTAGTTTCTACTCAGGTTGATGATTTAAATTTTATTCAGCACCCATGAAATTTTTATTTGCCATGGACATCAGTCTCTTCATTTCAACTGATTTTTCAATAGGACAGAGAAGAAAGACAATAGAAAAACAGATGATCTCCAATTTGATGAACTCCTAAAGATTATTTGGAAATGTCGTGAATATTCAAATAATCTCTTTGTGCAACTTCTGGGTAAGCAGGTACCCTGAAGTCATGGGGACAGCTGCACTGCAGCGAGAATGCATGGACTTCCCCATGAGGAGAGCCTTTCTTAGTATCATTGTATGTTCAGTAAACCAGAATCACGATAGTAACAATCACAGTCAAATCAAAAGATCAAGCAAAGAGCCTTAATTGTAAGCCATGAGAACTCAATGAAAAAAGGGGGGGGTCTAGGAATCCTTTAGACATGTGGTGTTTCCCCCTTCCCTCTGAATTTTTTTGTTTGGTCATATTAGAGCAAGCAGTTTTCAGGGGGTGGCGGTAGGGGGTAAGGAGTGGGGTGGGGGGAGAATGGGGTTCAACATTCCTAAAAAGAAAAGGTAGCTGAAAGTGATGGAAATTCAAGGATAATTTCCTTAATGAGCATTTCTAACTTTGAAACAGGGAGAGAGCAGGGGATGTCCTATTGGAACTGGTCTGCGCAAACAAAGAACGCTTTAGTTAAATCTTAGCTAAGTAAATTTCTGCAAATGCAATCAAATGCATGCAAAACTAGGAGGAAGAGTTAGGGCCATTCCAACATCAAGGGCATTCACATGCATCCACAGCAGCCCATGTACCTGGCAGGGCACATTCCAAAGACATGCTCTAAAAAACATAAAAAATTGCCAAAGTGCTCCAAGAGATCTTTATCGTTCTAAAGCATATTTACAAGAACAGCTATCTTTCACTTTTCTATAACTAAATTATCAACTTTTAAAAAATATTTTTCTGGGGCCTGAGCTATTAGACAAGGGCACCCAAAGAGATCATAGCTTTGGCCAAAGATATACTGAAATGATGTGGTGATGACATTTTATTTATCATCTGAGTCTCTTCTGCAGTAGTATGAATAATTGAGAGATAACTATATTTAAGATGCTGGCTTCTACCATAGAGTTAGCTCTCAATTTCTGATGTGCCACTAAATAACTTGAGTTTCTTTGAAGCTTATCTTAAGTCCTAGGCTCTAACACAGCCAATGTGGTCCAAGCTCACGGCACTGTCCCTGCTCAGCCAGTGTGTGTGCAGACAGTAGCTGCATTTTGAGATTAACCTAAACAAAAGGAACTGATTGGCTAAAACAGATATACAGAGCCAAAGAAAACATTTCAAAGCAAATGCAAAGAAACCTAAAATACCAGATGAGCCAGAAGTTGTCCCTTGCACGAATAACTGAATGTTAACCATGTTTTTAAAAGTTACCGACATGATTTTCTTGTTTTCCCAGAACCTCCATTTTTACCCCTCTGTCTATCACAGAGGTATGTAGGTCATACCGAAAGGTTTCCACTCTCTATGTTCTTGGTTTGGTGACTGAAACAACCCCAAGTCAAGTGGCTTTAAAGAATCAAATGCATGGAAGCCAAGAGGTGACCCTGTTCAGTTTAGACGCTCGCCCCCTCCCCCCTAATTTCTTCACTAACAGCCTCTGGGATAAGACATGATTTGTGGAAGAATGAGAACGGAGCGTCCGCTCTATTGTAAAGATCAGTTTCTGTGTACGTTTGGCAAAGGGTGGGCAACATGTTTTAAAAATTCTACATACACTTGTTTGGGCATGGCTCTCTATGTCATCCACAGTGGAGGAATGCTGATTGCAAACTTTTATGTTGGTTTGTTCATGCATGTTTTTCTCGTATTCCCGAACATCATCCATTGTCATATCTGAAAGAAGGTCAAGATGTTGGCAACTTCCGTTATTAAATGCACACTTTCAATGGGGAGACTTTAGGGGAAGACGGTAGCTTAGCAGAAGCCAAAAAGAGGTTTAAAAAGCAGGGAATTCAGTAACTTTATGAAAAGCAAATCATAAAGTTAACTAAACCAGCCAAAGAGGGAGTGAGTGAGAGGAGGTCAAGTCGAATCATTTCAGAAGAGTGGAAATTGCTTAGGGGTGGTTCTTGTAAAGTGAGCCAGGTAGGTAGAAAGTGTTAGCGTGTGGGCCGTGCTGTAGCCTGAGATCTCCTAAAGCGTCTTAGAAGATCCTTTCTGGGACAGGGGCAAGCTTGGACAGTTTAGTACTTACCTTCCATATACCTTTCAAAACAGATTTGGAGGTTCTTGAAATCAATGCATCAACAACAGAAAGGCCACTCTCATTGCGAATACAGAAGGTAGAAGGCAGAGTGTACAAGTGAGACTTGGTGTAGTGCTCACGCGGGGATGTGTTTTTGGCAGAGAATACCCTGTGTCAGAGAGTGCAGGTCTCTACTGAACTTCAAGTCTAGCCTAACAGCTTGAGGATGGCTGGCACTGCTTCCACCCACACTGATCTATAAATAAAATGGCACATGACATTATGATTTTTGGCCCGAGCCTGCAGTTTTTCAGTATTTCAGGATAATGATCCAGTGGTTCTCAATGGGGATTATTTTGTGACACTTATGTTGTCACAGCTGGGCTGGGGTGCTCCTGGCACCAAGTGGGTAGAGGCCATGGATGCCATGGACCATCCTACAATGTACAGAACCCTCCTCCCCGCAAGTATTATCTGGTCCAAAATGTCAATGGTGCCCAGGGTAAGAAACTCTTTTAATCTAACTGATAAGATACTTAAACAAAGAACCCATCCACCATCAGAGAAATGCATAAAAATAACAACAGTCTCACTTTAAATACCGCTGTTGTTTTAGCCTGCACCCTGACTCCTCCTCCTCCTCCTCTTCCGCTACTTTACAAGGTTTTATCAGCAGTTTTCCCAGATGGACATTCCTCTGCTGCTCCACAGGCGGAATTTAACCTCAGGTCTTCTTACTACTACACTGAGCAGCTGGGTGGGTAATCGACCACCCCAGAACTAACTAGCTTGGTGGGGATTTGCAGAATTTTTCCTTAAGTATTTTCTGCATCGTGTGTGATCAACGCATGTGTGTCATGTGTGATCCTGTTCATTTCCAAAAGGCAGAGTGGCCAGGAATTTACAATTGAATCTAGTGTGGTCTGGGGCCACAATGGAAGGTGACTCTACATTCAGATCTGGGCTAGTTCATTTAGTCGATGATTTTGATACACTCCCAAACTGTCCATCAAAAATGCTGTCCATGAGCAATGTAAGAATCAGAATGCTAAGAATGCTAAGCAGAGTCTGGCCAAGCAAAAAGCATACTTTTTTTTTTAAAAAGATTATCAAGGGAACCGGAAAGCAAGAGAGATGCTGCTTTTGATTAAAACAAATGCATCTTAGTTAACATTTATAACACATTCTTCCAATATAATCACTTTAATTTCAATGACTGATGATCACAATTTCTTAAACACAGATACACCTGGAATGAATACTGAGGTGGTTTGAAGATAAAGGTTTAAAACTGAAAGAAACGTCTGGAGTCTGATGTTCATGAGATCCTTTCTTCCCACCCCCTAGCCCCAACAGCATGACCATCATTTGGAAAATAAAAACAAAGCCGTTTTCTTTTCTTTGTTCTAGTGACTCCCAAAAGGAATCATTCTTCATCTTTAATTAGCTCAACATTAAGTGAAGGGCTTAAACTGTGTGGCTGTGTGCTTTCAAAGAGACAGCAGTTTGATAGATGGGAAGAAGGATTTGACAACAAAGATACTCCTTCTTGTCTTGTTCATGATGCTGAAGAATGGAAAACAACCCAGGTGACTGATAATCCTGAGGAACTACTAAAAATGATGTGGGAGAATATTTAACACTATAGGGAAATGTGCCTGGTACATCATTAAACAAAAAGTAGGTGTTAAAGAAAACTGTACATATTATAGGAAATAAACTTTTGTCAGAAGGGTCACTTTTCTATTTCTGCCCATTCTAGAAACAGGATTTTTTTTTTTAGGCAGAGAGTTAAAAAACTAAGTTTCACAAAATTTCATCTAAAAGAAAAACAACTCTCCTCATTAGGCCACATAAAAATGAGCGTTTTTCATAAAGATGATCATCCTTTGCTCCCTGCTGATGCTGTAGGAAAATGCTGTTTGTCTAGATCTGAAATATCCCCACACACCACACAGGAAATGGAGTAAGCATGTTCAATATTTCTCAGTAATTTATGGAAAGTGATCAAGTGAAAATGTTCCTGTTCAGATTATCTTGTAGAATGTGTCGTGTCTTGCTTCTGCAAAGTATAGCACCTCGAAATCTATATATGAATCGTTTTTTTTCAGTAAACTCAATCATACATGCCCAGTGTTGGATTATACTTTCAGAGATGATTTGTCTTCATTACTGATCGATTTTCCATGATCACACTCACTTCTGGCAATTTAGGTCTGGATCTCTTTGCTCCTAGCAAAGAAATGCTTATGTATCAGAGAAACTTAATTATTTTGTAAATACTTTGATAGGTTTGAAAGGACATGATTCACTTTTCTTAAATAAGGTTTTGTAAATAAAGGTTTCCTGAACAACGAACATTGAACTAATCTGCCTGAGTTAAGAGAAGATTGAAGCTTGGTTATGAGAGGTTATGGATCTATTCAGCCCTGGGAAGTTTCCTAGGGTATAAATGCCTTCCTTCTCCACTTCAGTTTTTGTCTTTTTGTAATATCATTTCTTTTTCACTCTCCTTCAGGTGAGGGGAGAGCAGATCTGAATCTCCTTTCAGCATGTGGAGATTCACTGAAAGGGACCTGAGCAGAACCTTCTGGACCATGTACTGGGCCGAGACTGGGCCTCCTCTTATCAGTCCAGCATAATCAAAGAAGCTCTGGCCTTGGGGGATTTGTTAATTGAAGAATCTCTTTGCTTTCGTAAATCTTGGACTAAAGGCTCCCATAAGAGCCAAATGACTCTCAACTGTCTGATTCTTGGTCTGCTTCTACCACTTTTTGCTTTTATATAAACTATAGGCTTCAATTAATTATTCCTTGAATCACTCTGGTAATGAAGGGATTATGTTCCACAGAAATAATCTGAACAGTATTGGAATATATAGAGGAAAAAAGTTTAATTTCTTTTAACTTTCCCCATCAATCCTATTCCTTTTGAAGATAACCCACGTTAGAAGTCTGAGGCACAGGGGGTCGCCTTGGTGGCTCAAGGGACTAAGCTGCAATACTATGAAGCAATCCACAGCCACTGAAGCACAAGTTTGATCCCCAGCCAGGGAGTTGACCCGCATGGCACAGCAGACCTCTCCTGTCTTGCCCTCAGCAGTGTATTTCAGTTAATCTTTCTGTCTGTTCTGTTCCCCAATCTGTCTCTGGTGAATTGTCTCACCCCCTCCCCCAGTCTCCACACCTCTTGCCTGTACCCCAGTTCTTATATGCATAAGTAAATAAATTAAAAAAAAAAAGTTTGAGGCACAGATTGTCAGAATTTTTTCTATGAATTCACATGTCTGCTACTGCACATACATGCATATAGCTTCATTTTATTTATTTTTTTATTTTGAAGGTTTATTTTATTTATTTATGCATATAAGAACTGGGGTGCATATAGGCCAGAGGTGTGGGGGCTGAGAGGATTCACCAGAGATAGAGTGGGGAGCAGAACAGGCAGATCTACTAAAATACAGTGGGTGAGACACGAGAGGTCTGCTGCACCATGTAGGTTAGCTCCCTGGTGCCGCAGTGGCTGCTGATAGCTTCATAGTGCTGAGACTTAACCCTTGCACCATCAGAGAGGCCCAGCTTCATTTTATTTTGATATGAATGTAATCATACTATAGTCTATTCTACTAGACAAACTGGCTTACCTTTTCTACTAATGGAAAATATACATATTTCCATACCAGTGCCTATAGGATTATCTTATTCTCTTTAGTAGTTGCATACTATATTCATAGTATGGGTGTTTCAAAATTTACTTAGCCATATTCTTGTTAGTGAATGAACATTTATAGGGAGAATTACTACACTGTACTTTTTTTCTGCTTTCATAAACAACACTGCACTGATTACCTTTGTGCCTATGTTCATGAACACATTTAGAAAAATAAAAATCTAAAAGTAGAATTGTTGGGTCATAGGTTACTACTTTCATAGAATCTGTTAATTGCTTCTTCCACCTATTCAATACTGGATATTATTATTCTTCTAAACTTTTGTAAGCAAGCGGGCAAATGGCATCTCTTCCTGCTGTTTCCATTACATGTCTTGTGATTAGCAGTGAATTTGGCCATTTGTGCTTCTTCTTCTATGGTTTATCTATTCCAGCTCTTTATCTTTTTCCTTCTGAGTTATTGGATTTTTTATTTCTATAACCTCTTTATGGATTATAGATATTAATCCTCTGTGGACTGTATATGTTGAAATAGCATCTAATCTTTCAACTCTGTTTATGGTGGCAATTTTCTTTCAATCAGTTTAGGTTTAAAGAAGGCAGGTCAATTTTATAGAAAGTAAAGATTCTATGTTTGAAAGGCCTTTAGGATAGAAGTCAGTTAAGTATACAGAGAAACTACAAATACCATGTAGCAAAACAAGCAAGAATTTCCTTCATTGGATCGCACAGGTGCAGCAGCTAACGTTTTAAAAAAATGGATCTTTTACTCTAATTCAAAGGCCTGTCCAAGGGCACATTATGTCTTCTATCCTTCTTCATTTTCACTTCACTCCAAGGCCACTCAGCCTAAATAGAAGTAATTTCTTATTACTCTAAGTCAAAATGAAAGTTGGGGGATGGAGGAGGCCCCACAAAGCATGTGTCAGAGTTGATATTCCTTTGGCTCTTGCAAAATGGCGGCAGTCTACGGGATGTGTCTTTTTTCACCATTTAAAGTGATGACAAATTGTCAATTGTTTAGGGGTGGCTCCACTTCTGTGTAATGAAAGTGGTCAAGCCTTAAGGCACATCATTCAGACCACTAAGATGTGGACTTGTAAGCTACAATTGGAAATATAATTCGGGGAGGTGGAGGTAGGTGGGTGTCACAGATCCCTTTCAAAATCTGATGGAAAACTCTGTCTTTTCCCCCAGAAAAATGAAATAAGCACACACATCAATGTTGCCTGAGAGCCATGGTCCTGCATTCATATTTCAGTAAACTGGAGACCGCTGGAAAAGTCTTGCTTGGTAAATTCAACCAGCTAGTGCTGGTCCCTAAGCAGATTTCTTTCCCTACCTCCAGCTTGCTTCACTCATTGTTAGGCTTGATGGAGGCTTTAGGGACTCAGGATGATTTCTAAGTCCCTTTCATGAGGGAGTTTCATCTATACCAGCCAGAATGACCCCTCATGTTTTTTGGAAAGGGTCAGGATTTCAAAGACATTCATGAGGCTCTAATCAATCACCGCCTCCCTCTGGCTATCCTCTATGTTCTTCTCTCAAAATATTGTCAGATTTGTGAAGCATCACCATGCTTTTGTGAAGCCAGGCTGCCTATTTTTATCTACCACCCCTCTCACCCCATCTTCTGAAATGTGTTTCTGTGGCTTCTCTGATTAGTGTTGCAGGGATGCAGGAGAGACCTAAGCCTCATGGATCTTAAGGACCTTTGAAAGACAAACTCGACTCTTCTAGCAGTGGGAATGGTGACACGGTGGCCACCAAGAGAATAAAATCTATTTGGGGAAAGTTATAGGACAGTCAAATGCCCAAACTCAAAAAATATATAAACTTAAGCCCCACGCAAGACGAGATCACCACCCTTTACACTGTCCTTTTTCTAGGCTCTTCGTTAAGCACCAGAGGTGGTGAGTCTAATTAGGGCGTAAGAGACCCACGGCTGCCACTGGTAAGAGTGCACTGTTTGGGCCTGCTGCAAACACACAGCCCAGGAGGCAAATATGGCTAAAATTCAGCCCCAAGGCGAGAGCCCCAAGGCGAGAGAATCTGCTGATTCTGCCCAGAAATGGCACATTTTCTACCTCTCACAAAGCACCAGGGCTTAGGAGTTGGCCTTGAAGACATCTACTACTCTAACCTGTTTGAATTCACAAAACTGTTTTTGTAATCTCATCTGGCTCACAGTCCAAGCGGTGCCAGTTGGTCCTTCTCAAACTCGAGCCAGGGTCAGCATCACCTGGAGGGCTTGTGAAGACACAGATGGATGAACTACACTCTCCCGACTATCTGCCATAGCCGGCTTGGAGTGGGGCCTGGGATTGTGAATTTCTAACAAGTACCTGAGGATGCTGATTTTGCTGGTCCAGGTACCTCACTTTGATAACCAGTGTTATAAGCTATAGGCAGGAGATTTTCACTTAATTTTTTACTTTGGACTTTTTCTATAGTGGCTAATGAGGCCTCACTGAACCTATAGAGACCAAAGAAAAATAAGCAAGTTCAGGTACCCCCTAGAGGGGCTATCCTGGCCTGTCACACACCCATTTACCTGAAAGGCCCAGTATCTGCAGCTTTACCTGGAGTAAGGAACTGCTTCCGTGAGTAGGCCCATGTCCATTCATTTGACTGAGTGTCTACGTCTGTCTGGTAAAGGAACCACTGTTTTCCTCACAAGCTGCTCAGCTGGGGCGGTGATGTTGGCAGTAATTTACTCTAAATTGATGGGGTGGTTTCACTCCCCTTGGGAGTGAAAAGGCTGTTTGTTTTGGTTGGGGTTAGGGTTGTATATAAAGGGGGTGTAGACCTTCTCTGGAGTACAAGGCGCCCTGAAGCTCTCCAGCCAGCAAACCACAGTACATTTTCTGCACTCAGATACAGAAAGGGCTTTTTGTGGATACACTCCTTGAGTCTCCACTAACCTACCCTAAGTAAACAGGTAAGTGTTCTCAAATGTGTCCAGGAATGGAGCCCTGCTTTTCCCCATATATTATTTAGCTTTAGGCCCCTTCCCCCGTTTTTAAAAGATTAATTTTATTTATTTATGTATACAAGAGCTAGAGTGTAGGCCAGAGGTGTGGGGGTGAGAGGATTCACTAGAGACAGAGTGGTGAAGAGATCAGGCAGATCTACCAAAATATACTGCTGTGAGGAGCAGTGGGTGAGACAGGAGAGGTCTGGGGTGCCTTGTGGCTCAGCTCCCTGGCCGGCGATCGAACTTGTGCTGCAGTGGCTGTGGATGCTTCATAGAGTGCTGAGACTTAACCTCTTGAGACACCAGGGAGGCCCTGGGCCCTTCTAAAAAGTCCAAGAACTTTTTTTTGACTAAGTCTTCAACTTCTCTTCCTTACCCCAGGCTCAGCGGAGAGAGCATGGAGACGACCTCCATCCTCTGTACCCCAGAGGGTACACACACTTGATGCCCACCCACATTTTCCTCTCTTCCTATATCCGGCCTCTGCTCAGACACTCTTTTCTGATGCACTTGCTTGCAGTGTTTTGTGCTCTTAATCAGGACCAGGCTTCCCCTTTCAATGTTGCCTTTTCTGAAAAGTCCTCTCTGGCACTAGAGAGGAATCTGTTAAGGTGCCATGTTTCTTGGCCCTCAAAGTGTCAGAGTTTTGGCCTTTCAGGTTCTGTTCATGTACCAGCTCTCCTACCAGTTTGAGACTATTGTTCTCAGAATAACCTTTCACTGTCCCTGAGGACAGCATGAGCTGGGAGAAGTGCAAGTCAGGAAAGCTGCAGCTCTTTACCTTCGTGGAGACTGTCCTCCCTTTAAGAAGCTGGGAAAAGCTCCCCAGAAAAATACAACCAGAAAGATTTGTTGCATGACCAGGGAAGTAATAATCTCAGGATTTCACCTCACGGGAGAGGCCCACACTGGACCAGAGTGGCTCAGACAAGGTGACAGGCTGGCCCGCTTGCTGCCTTGCGTGGCATCCTGGGGGGCATGTGGTGAGAACGAGCCAAGGATGATCTTTCAAAATAATCTCTTCTGGAGAGCTGCGTTTTGGACAGACCCAGGAAGATACATTTGCTCTGCAGAACATGCAGAGGATCTGGGAAAACTGCAACAACAAAAAAAGCCTGTGGCCTACAGAACCATGTCTTTTAAAATGTGGCTCAGAAGCAGCTAATGACATTAATAACAATCACTGTCTTTTCCCACTCTGTCCAATGTATCTTTTCAATTTGATCCCTTCTGATATGAGAGGGGGAATAGGTGGAATGGCGGCAGAAAAGAACCAAAATACAATCTAGGTTATGCTCAGAACAAATTCAATGTGACTTAGGAAAAGGCCAAGGAGAAGGGCATTTCATTAGGCAATCAGAAGCAACCCAAGTCGCCAAGCGGGTGTGTTCGCGTTTATTTATAGCCAAGGACACTAGCCTCTGATGGCTGATTCTGGGAATGTAGAGGAGTCACGTGCACACAAAACGCTAGTGCTAAGGGTCTGGGGAAGGTGGGCCATCCATCACAAGAGGAAGCCAACCTTGTTTTCATTTACTGGAAATGTGCAGAATTTGTTTGACTCATCCCAAAATCATGGGGGCAGGGGGTGGGGAGAGCCAAACAGAACTACAGTCTCAGGATTAAAAGGGTACCTGTGTTTCTGTCCTACAATTCTTGCAGAATCCTTATGGTTGTGGTGAGGAAATATTGTAAGAGTTCTCTGTATCAAAGGACTGCTTTCACTTGACAGAAGGCTTCGGACACCTTTGATCATGAATGAAAGTTTGGGATAAATTAGGATGGGTTTGAAACCCATCCAACAGCCCTGCTTTGCTAATAACTAAGTATTGTGGTTCTTCACACCAAGTCTCTATCATCCCATTCTCTTTCATGATGCCTGTGGACAGTGCTAGCTCTGACTCAGAAAGCAGCAATCCTGCCTCTGTTGTCTTTCCAGGCAGCAGCTGAAGCCAAATGGAGCCCAAGTCCACGTATTACAAAGTTCCCCTCTGAGTTGTTTGGGGAAGTTGACTTACCATACCACTCATCAACCCACGCAAAAGCCTGTCTGTGTCCAATCAGCAGAATATCTCGGACCACCTGAAAAGGTAAAAGGAGGAGGCTGAAATGACACTGTATTTGGCGAAGACTAGCTGAGCACCAGATTGTCCTCAATTTTAGGAACCCTGGCCATTGTGAACTCAACGGCACTGTTCATGAAGACAAGGAGAGGCTGCCAGAAACCGACACTGTGCGCTCACCCTCAGCCGCCTCCAGGCGCCACACACTTGCTGTCCATTCACCTCTTCTTCATCTTCCTTTAAAGTTGGGCTGGGGTGAGTACAGACCCAAAGCAGCTCCTTGGCAGACACGCAGGAGTGGTTTGACTGAATCTCTAGGCTAATCCACCTTTGGATTTTTGTCTTCATTTATCTTTACCTAGCTAACAGAGGTTCTTCTTTTCATTTTTGGAGGGCTGTGTCTCGCTGGGGCCAGGAGTCTTAAATGTCAGAGATCAAGAACACTTTTTCGGACAGCAGACCACTTCTATACAAAGAGCACTTAATACTCTTTCTGATAAGATATCCTAAATATTTGAAATTTTTTTGTAATGAAAGTGTGGGATACAGGACACGTAATTATTCTTTTAGGTTTGGATTTCGTGCAGAAGGGGAATAAGAACAGGTTAGTCAACTACTATTGAAAGTGATGAAATAAGAGACCTGAATTAGAATAGAACATAATAGACATGATAACCCTAACCCTAGACAAAGGGATGAAATTGTTTCTTATTATGACACGGCATGGTCATAGAAACTAAGAAAAACAATATGTAGTTTGTGTGCTCTGATTTCACGGTGTTCTTTTTTCTCTAAACGTGCCTTTTCCCGTTTCTTGGTTACTTATGGTCTCCCTGCAACATTCCTGTCTTCTTGCCAAACAAATACAGCAATTGTCAAAAACCTCTCCTGGAAGGTTCAAGCATGTTTCCATAAATGAAGGATTTTAATTCGTTGAATTTGCAGAAACAAGAGAAGCATTTATAATGAAGTGTTTATTACTCCAGGCCTCTGAATATCTAGCAAGGCTTTTATGACTTGGAAGGAGGAAACATGTAATGAAAATAAGAAACAACACGAAGCCACACACGCTGGAGTGCTGAGTATGTCAAATTCATGGAAATCAAAAGAACAGCATCGAGGCATCAGTAAATATACCCTATTACATTAAGCACAACACAGCTGTCTGCTGGAAACAAGAATTCAATAATGTGCTAATGGCTCACTTTCGAACATTTTTCCCTTTAACTGTGAATAGATTCTTAAAAAACAAAGGTGTTCAGAGAAAGGCATCCCTGGCACTTTAAACCCATGCAAATGCCAGCCTCAGATATTCATTAGTGATTCACGTGCCAAAGCAGGTGTGTTTTGGGGCGTTGATAACACTTCATTATATTTGGAAAAGGGCAATGGGATGGGTATTCTAAATAAACAGATTCTCCAAACTAGCCAAAGGCATCTGTGAGCAAAGAAACACAATAAGCCCTGGGGCAACCTAAGCATATGCTTTGTCATAGGAAATGACAAAAGTGTTCTATGGTAGTGACCCCAGTAAGAGATCACTTGGGTTAAAAACATTTAAAAGGGGGATGTTGTCAGACATCAAAAAGATAGGGCATGAGATGGACAAGGAGCTGAGGCTGTAAAATATTTATTTCAGGACCCCTGACTGAATTTTTGTTTCATAGGAGGCACAGCAGGAGAGTAGGAGGGCTGAGAGTTTCTTTTTGCCTCACTGGACTCCTACTTCTGGTTGGGCAGGCTGGGTTGTGGAGCGCAGCAGAAAATGGGCTGTGTTTCTCTACTCAACACCAATGGTCCCAACTTGGTTCCAGAGTCTGCTATTATTTATTTATTTTAAAGGTTTATTTATCTCTGCACACAAGAGCTGGGGTACAGGCCAGAGTCACAGGAGGTCAGAGGATTCACCAGAGACAGAGCGGGGAGCAGAACAGTCAGATCTACTGAAATACACTGCTGAGGGGAGCAGTGTGTGAGGCAGAAGAGGTCTGCAATGCCATGTGGGTCACTTCCCTGGCTTGGAATCAGACTCATGCTGCTGTGCAGCAGATGCTTCACAGTGCTGTGCTCAACCCACTGTGCCACCAGGGAGGCCCCAGAGTCTGCTATTATTATGAGCCAAGTCCAATCCATTCTTTGAACTCAGATTCAAGATCTAGATATTTTATTGTCAGTGGGCACCCGACCTTAGTAGACAAATCCATCCAAGTGACAAAAAGCTAGTGTGTTAAGGCTAAATTCTAGTGCCCCCAAAAGAATTTCAGAAAGCTGTCCTTTATAAGCTTTTAAATGGAAAAATAAACAGAAACCCAGCGTATGTGGAATGCAGAGAAAACTTGGGTAATGTTTATTTTTTGTGAAAATTGGAAGAGCTGTGAAGGGCCATGCTCTGAATTGCGCCTCCCACTTGTTCCCAAGAGGAGAGTCTTGTTGGGACCCCAGCAAACTATAATCCTCATCAAGTGGGGTGCCTGCTAGGAAATCAACATGTTTGGCCAAAGGGGGTATTCAATCTCGTTTTGAGGTTGCTGGTAACCTTTTGGTAACACAATTACTAAGTAAGCAGAAATGCCAGGAGCATTGTCTAATGGAACTACTGGGATTTCTTGTTCTGTCTCTTGGGGTGTCTTCGACCTTTACTATCTACATTTGTAGGATCTTTTCAGTGAGAATTATCCTTTGGGGTGCGCATACAGATAAGTCCTGTGACTCTTCCTGGAACTAGATTAGCCTGGTGCCAAAGGGAGAAGTATTTTTTTTTTAAGTTCAAATTTTCAAATATATTCACAATATATCTAGAGGTCAACAGACACAGAAGTCAAAGAATGAGAGATGAAGTATAAGACATCATTCATGGAAGGAAATGAAACCTGTATATAAAGTTCATTTTTACGAAAACAGTGTTTTCCAGATGCAGTTGCCTCGTGCTTGGTTTGCACATGTGCCTCTCATGTGTGTCTGCACTCCACTGTACAAGAGACAGTTGCTTTGTTCACAGCCCAGGAGCTATTTGTTCACCTACCTTGTGTACAAACTGTTCCACTCTGGTCTGAAGGCCCCAGACTTCAAACTTCACAGTCACCAGCTTGTAGGAGCACATGATGGGCTGATGATTATCTCTCCAGCCTTCCCTTAACTTTCCCCGTCCTGTCTTCTCTGACTTGAAGTGTTTAGGATCCTGAACAAAATATATACAAGGAAACAGTAACTGAAAAGCTCAACCATCATGTATACGAAGTGTCGAGAATGGGTAAATCCATACAGACAGAAGCTGGGCAGTAGTGACTGCTAATGGGCCTGGGTTTCTTGTTGGGCTGATGAAAATATTTTGGGGGTGAGTGCTGGGGGAAAAAAAGAGAAAATGTTCTAGAGTTAGACAGTGGTTATGACTGCACAACTTTGTGATGGAATATGTTAAAACCTGATGAATTATATGCTTAATTGAATTTTATGAAATCTAAATAGGTAGCTCATCTATCTAGAACTAGATTTGTAACATTGCATTGCATCTTTTTCCTGATCTTGGGGTCAATAAATATTATCTTTTAAAAAAAAGTCTAATTCATCAGTGGTTTCAACAACTTTAAATATTACTCAGTAATATCTATGAATATACACAAAGGTAAGTATATGCCCAGTGATTCCATTTCTGGATGACAGAAGTGCACATGACCACCAAAGATTATCCGAAAATATTCACACCAGCTTTAAATATAGTTGGCACAAAATCTGAACACCTCAAATATTTACCAGCAGGGAACCATATAAATGGCGGTATATCCACATGATGGACTAATACACAGCAATGAAAAAGAACAAACTATTGATGCTTGCACAAAAATGATGACCTTCACAGGTATGACATTGAGTAAAATGTCAATGGTGTACACATTGTTGATTTCAACTGAAGCTCAAGAATAAGCAAAACTTATCCTTGATGTTAGACACTAAAATAACAGCAATCACCTCTTGGAAGAGGGCCTTAATTGTGATGGTATATGAGGGTAACTTCTGGGATGATGACATGTCATTCTGGATGCAATATGTAAAAATTGTTGAGTTTCACACAAAAGAAAATGAAATAAGAAAGGCAAAGCTTCTTCTAAAGTCAACCAGTTAGTATTTATTCAATGATTGCCATGTGGAAGTCAGCTACTGATGATTTCAGAAGAGGATTATTTTTCAGAGACATCTCAAAAGGAATGTATAAATTCATAAAGTAGGAGAAATACATATACATTTACAAATATATTTATTTTCTATAGTTCTAATCAGTACAATTGCCATGTAACATTCTGTAAATCTAAGGTATGCAACATGCACAATTTAAAAAATGTTCTAAAGGTTCTCATTATCATAAAGAAAACTTTGCTTTGGGGCTCCTTGTCTGGTCCTGTGTCAGGGACTCTTTACTGGCATTCCTGATTCCCTTCATGGGGATGAGCGTCACCCTGAGGGGAAAGAGTGTCACACACACAGATGAGGAGTGAGCAGGCAGAAGAGGGTGAGTGAAGGTCTCCTCTCCTGGGAGGGAACTGAGAGCAGTGAACAAAAGCAGTGTTCTGAGAGGGAGGAACCAGATCAGCTGGGCCTGCCCCAGCCCTCAGACCAGACTGTGCCTCAGGGGTGGGCCTGGCAGGTATAAGCAGCCTTCTTACAGCTGCAGACAGGTTTGTTCACTGTGGTCAAGCTGAGGCTCTAGCGGGCCCATCTGGCACTGCCTCCTGGCAGGGGCTTGCAGGCTACACCCCCTCACCTTCCCTTATATCCTGCCTCCTGTGAGGACCTTTTGTTGGGCTGCTCCCACAGCTGATGCTCCGCCAGAAACACAGCATGCCCCAGGACCGTGCCCACACGAGGACTATGCCAGGTCTGCAGCAGTGTCTGGGTAGAGGCTGTAGCCTTGTTGTCCTGTCCCCAGTCCCTCTCTGAGCCCCACCCAGCCGTCAGGGTGACCTCCCAGAAGGCCCGCCTCAGTAACCATCCATGACTTTAGGATAAAAATAAAATGCGCAGGCAGGAAGGGTTTCTTATATCTTGCCCACCTTTCCAGCATCTTTTCTGCATCACTCTCCCGAAGCCAGACCTCCAGTCTGTGAAGTGCCTGGCAGCTCTGTGCTCCAAAGCTCCTCTTCCTCAAGTTTTTCTTCCTGGTCACTCACTTTGGCTGGTTTTTTTTAAAAGATTTATGCATGTAAGAAATGGCCAGAGGTGCAGGGGATTAGAAGATTCACCAGAGACAGAGTGGGGAGCACAACAGGTGGATCTACTGAAATACACTGCTGAAGGGAGCATTGGGTGAGAGGAGAGGTCTGCTGCTCCATGTGGGTCAGGTCCCTGTTCAGGATCGAACTCAGGCCACAGTGGCTGGTGATAGCTTGATAGTGCTGAGATTTATCTCTTGCACCACCAAGGAGATCCAGGCTTTTTTTTTAAGACTCAACTCGAGCATTGCCTCTTCCAAGTACCCTTTCCTTTGTGGTTCTGAACAAAGGCTCCTATTTCTGTTTCCAAAGCCTCCTCTGCCATCTGCTTGTCATCACTGGTCTGCTCATGTATCTCCTTAAGACCAGGATCTGTGGGTGCGTCCCACCATGGTGGGCACATAATAGCTGCTGAATAAACGCTTTCTTTTTTTTTTTTTCAAAGATTTATTTATTTATGTACAAGCACTGAGGTACAGGCCAGAGGTGTGGGGGGGTGAGAGGATTCACCACAGAGAGCAGGGAGCAGAACAGGCAGATCAACAGAAGTACACTGCTGAGGGGAGCAGCAGGCACAGCAGGAGAGGTCTGCCGCGCCATGTGGGTCCCCTCCCTGGCCGGCAGCAGGGATCGAACTTGTGCTGCAGTGGCTGTGGTTTGCTTCATAGTGCGTTGCTTAACCCACTGCACCACCAGGGAGGCCCTGAATAAACGCTTTCTAAACGAACACTTGAACCCTTTTTGGACCCCTAAAAAGTGATTGACATCAGCCATGTTGCACATCCCAAGACAGTCAATGAAACTTTTGAGTAATGTGTCTAATCCTACAGTCCAGTGCAATATTTCTCACAATTCTACAATTTTTCAAGATTTATTTTATTTATGTATACAAGAGCTGGGGTACAGGCCCGAGTTGCAGGAGGTGAGAGGATTCACCAGAGACAGAGTGGAGAGCAGAACAGGCAGATCAACTGAGATACACTACTGCTGAGGGGAGTAGTGGGCGAGGCAGAAGAGGTCTGCTGTGCCATGTGGGTCCCCTCCCTGGCTGGGGATTGAACTCACACTGCTGTGGCGCGGATGAGATTGTCTGCCTTAATGGGTCTGGTGTGGTACATCTTTTGATATTTTGGTCTTCTTGTTTTTAGTGGCATTGTGTGTATGGGAGCATGAGGCAGGTAGGAACTAGTCCCATGGCTATAAATATCAAATCTTCTACCTGTGTCCCAGCTTCCCAAGGCATAGCTGTCCCTGGACTGTAGGGTTAGACTATTTTAAGGTTCTGAATTCCAGGGTAGACTGTTACTTAGCAAGAGGTAACAAAACAGATGCAATTGAACCACCAAAGATGGAGAGAATGAGTGCTGCTTTGTCCTTTCATAGAGCCCACCCAAAGTTTCTGCAGTAGCCACACAATGAACAGTTCCTATGAACTGAAACTGAACTCCAGTCCTCCTTCAAGGGCTGATCAGTTCAGTTCAGTTTCAAGGGAAGGGGAAAAGCATGTGGCACCTTGAGGGATAGACTGCTGGTGATGGTCTTTGGTTCCTTTCCCCATTTTTCCTTTGTCTTGTCCACAAGAGGCGGAGGATGAGTGTAATCACCAGCACATGGATAACTCTCTTGACAAGGGACACGACCTCTGTGCTTGGCCAACCAGCATACTCATGTCCTACTTGTGTTAGGAACTGGATAAACAAAGATTGTTAAGGAGTCAGCAGGCAGAGGAAGGCAGGAGGCCAGAGCTCCCTGCAACCCAGATGTGGAAGAGACAAAGGACCTGGTAAAGAGAGCAAGGCGGGGAGGCCCCAGAAGGAAACGAAACAGAAGATACAGTGTCCTGAGCTGATTTGTTCCTCTCAGATGCTCTCTGGTGGGCCTCAAAGAGGTCTGAAGAGGGAGGCCCCTGGGCCAGCCACACCCCTTGCTCCTCTTATAGGACACAGATCTCTGATTTGTAGACTGGCCTCAGCTTGTTTCTTCAGTCAACCACTGCTGAGTTTGAAATGACACCTATTCTAAAATCTTCGAGCACATTCCAGACGTCTCAAGGATAAAACAAGACTCTACAGTATGTAAGTGGAGTGCTGGTGGGTTGGATTTCTTTTTTTAAAGATTTTATTTATTTATGCATATAAAAACTGGGATACAGGCTAGAGGTGTTGGGGATGAAAGGATTGCCAGAGACAGAGCGGGGAGCAGAACAGGAAGGCTGACTGAAATACACCGCCCAGGGGAGCAGCAGGCAAGACAGGAGAGGTCTGTCTGCTACACCATGTGGGTCACCTCCCTGGCTGAAGATGGAACTCATGCTTCAGTGGCTGCGGATAGATTCATAGTGTTGAGACTTAACCCCTTGCGCCACTAGAGAGGCCAATGGATTTCTAAAGCAGTTAAGAATTGCGGGGCATCGGGCCTCCCTGGTGGCGCAGTGGTTTAAGCAACGCACTATGAAGCAAACCGCAGCCACTGCAGCACGAGTTCGATCCCTGCTGCCGGCCAGAGGGGGACCCACATGGTGCAGCAGACCTCTCCTGCTGTGCCCGCTGCTCCCCTCAGCAGTGTACTTCCGTTGATCTGCCTGTTCTGCTCCTTGCTCTGTCTGTGGTGAATCCTCTCACCCCCCCACCTCTGGCCTGTACCCCAGTGCTTGTATGCATAAATAAATAAATCTTAAAAAAAAAAAAAGAATTGCGGGGCATCACAGCAAACTTCAGTTCTGAAAAGTACTGCTTGCACAGAGAAAACCTTGGAGGTGCTTAAATCCACGTGTGGTTCCAGATTGCACCCCAAAATTATAAAATTTGATTAGGTCATTGCCAAATAAAGTCTTGGGGGAAAGGCTAGATGGGGATAAGATGTGCTATATTTTATTTTATTTTTTTTAAAGATTTATTTATTTATGCATACAAGCACTGGGGTACAGGTCAGAGGTGTGGGAGGTGAGAGGATTCACCACAGAGAGCTGGAAGCAGAACAGGCAGATCAACAGAAGTACACTGCTGAGGGGAGCAGCGGGCACAGCAGGAGAGGTCTGCTGCGCCATGTGGGTCCCCTCCCTGGCCGGCAGCAGGGATCGAACTCGTGCTGCAGTGGCTTAACCCACTGCGCCACCAGGGAGGCCCAAGATGTGCTATATTTTAAAGATTCAGGATAGAGTTGGAAACTGGAAGTGAAACTTTGGTTTCATGTCCTTGATTTTATAATAAGGACACAGGCCTTAGAGAAATGAAAGATTTTGCCCCCAAACCACAGGTGCTCAGTAATGGGCCAGGACTAGAATCCCAGACTTCCCTAATTCTAGCCCAATGTTCTTTCCACTACATTTACTTCTAATATTAAATAGCGAGAGGGTGTTTTTGTTATAGCCAGATGCCAAAGAAGCAATTAACAATTGGGCTTTTTATGGCAACCGTGTGTTGAATTTTTTTTTTTTCCCCGCAAGTCTGGTGTCATATCTACAGCTGCTGATTTCATCTAGTAAATCTCATCCATGGCCTATAATTAGGGATTCACTTTCAAAGAGCTGGAGGGAGGTAAGGGAGAAGGATTCACCAGAGGACTCCTTTAATCAAAACTCAAGATCAGAAATGAACAGCCAGCTGAATGCCTTTGAATGAAGATGAGCAAAAAAAAAAAAAAAAAAAAGAGAAAAATATAATCAAACCATTGGGTGTTATCTTGAATATTCTGGACACTGCAAACCTTTCCCCCTTCTCCCCATCTTTCTTCCCAGTTCATCTCCTGACGTCCATTCCGCTGGAAATCGTTTTCTTTGACTTAATTTGTCACTTGAGTCTGGGACATCTAAGCTGCCCATTCCTGTGCTGGTGGACCTTTTTTACAACCTTTGACTCCCTATTATTTTGTAAGTTTCTGGTTTGTGTTTTGACAGCTTCTGTAGAATTTTGGTCCTGATTCAAAATGTAAGTTCTTTATAAAAGACGTGGACTGCTTTTGTGTTTTAAATGTTTACTGATTTTAAGATAAAGTTTATAAACCTCAATCTTCATCTCCCATGCCACAAACCCCTTGGGCCTACTGCACATGTCAGGTTCAGAGTATGGCCTATTTTTAAAGGACAGAGTTTGACTTTAGTGTGACCGAGAGATGAAAGCACCTTGAGATGCTTGCTGGTTCCCCACAAGTGCAGCGGAAGACAGAGTGCAGGTTCTTAAGAGGGTCGAAAGAGGACCCTCCCCTTCCCAAGGGGATATGTAAGTACTGAGGTGACTTTATTTGGGAAAACAAATCGTTGGAGATGCAATTGGAGATGCAATTAAGCTAAGGATCTCAAAATGAGATCATTTTAGATTAAGAGGGTGGGCCCTAAATCTAATGATTTGTGTCCTCAAGTGACAGAAAAGGACAAGAGGCAGACAGGCAGCCACATGGTGGCCGAGGCAGAGAGTAGAGACATGCAACCACCAGCCAAGGACCTCTTGGGGTAGCCAGGGGCTGGAGGAGGGCAGTAAGGATTCTCCCCCAGAGCTTTACCTTGCTGGGGGAGAAGTCTCTGGCATGAGAAGGCTAACCGCCCAATGCCGTTGTTCTAAATGTTCTGGGATGGGGTCTGGGCATCCAGCGTTTCAATGAGCCAAGGCTAACCCACTGTTAGAAGGTACCAGCATTACCCTGTGCTCTAGGTGAGGAGAGTGAAATTCCAAGATAGTTGTTGTCTTACTCACAGTCCTCCAGGTTCAAGCTCAGGTGGACCTGACTCCCGGCCTGGGCTCCCAACCCTGACACCATAGGAACAGGACGTTCTCACCTGGAGATTCTGTTATGACCCATCAGAACAGCCCTCTGTCTCCTCATCTGCAGGCTGGAGTTAATGCTAACTCTCTCAAGCTTAAGTTGGGTAACACTGGCAAAGACCCCACTTGGCACCCACAGAAAGTGTATGATCCCAGGCCTCCCTGCTGGAGCAAGGGGTTAAGTCTCAGCACTATCAAGCTATCACTGGCCATTGTAGCACGAGTTCAATCCCTGCTGCTGCTCAGGGAGGGGACCCACATGGCGCAGCAGACCTCTCCTGTCTCGCCCGCTGCTCCCCTCAGCAGTGTACTTCAGTCAATCTGCCTGTTCTGCTCTCCGCTCTGTCTCTGGTGAATCCTCTTAACCTTCCCACCACCCCCACACTGCACTTCTGGCCTATACACAGGTTCTTATATGCATAAATAAATAAAGTAAATTTTTTTTAAAAAAGAAAAGTGTTTGATCCCAAGTGATAAGCACGAGATCCAGACACATGCTGAGAGACCCTGTAATGTAATTGCCTCACATCATGTATTAAGCTCCTCAAAAGCAGGCAGCCGGAATATCCCCAGTGCTGCAGGGCTACTATTAATTACTTCCTTGATATCCTTTGGTTGAGAGGATAGAAAAGTGGCAGTAAGTTCCGACAAAGCCATGACTACCACCTTCATGCCAGTGTGCCCACGCCAGCTGAGAAGCAGGTGGGTACCTCCACTGCAGACACCGCCCCCCATCAGGGTCTGTAAGTACTGGAATCCTGAGAAATGGGCTTCTGCTTGTTGGACGCTATGGCGAGGTTCTGGGCCAAGGATAAGATCATCTCCAGGCTCCTTGTCTTTTCCCCCTTTCTCTTTTGTTTCAGAGGTGGCCAAGCCCTGTTCCAAGTTGAAAGAGCAGAGAGCACAGCCGGCTGCCTGTTGTGGGCTGATTGCAGAAGGAAGCATCTCACGGGGGTTCTGGAGCTCCGTGTTGGCAAGTGCTGCAGTAGGTCCAAGTCAAGGTGGGCGCTTTCCTGGGGGGAGGGAGGGTGAGCCCACTGGACGGCACCGGACTGACTCAAAGGCTGACCTTGGGAGGGGCAACATAAAAGCTTTGCTCTTCAAGGTTCGAGCAGCCCACACATACAAAGATGTCCTTTTCTTCCAGTAATCTTCCAAGCCAGAGTGGGGTTTTGCCCCTAACGAGGAATCCAGCCCCAGGAGTTTGCTAGGTGAAGGTTAAATGAAGATGCTCAGGCTTTTGCACCGTTGGCCTCTGTGGTTATCACCGCAGCGTTGAACACAGGAGGCGCTTGGGCACGTGGGCTTGAGGTGCGCATGCCTGATGGTGCACACTTGGAGTATGGTGTGGGCCTGTGGGAGTGGGTACACCTGAGCCGAAAGACTGAGCCTATAAGGGCTGTAGCAGCGAGTTCAGAGAGAGTAAAGATTGGCTGGGGGGCTAGAGGCCTGCCAGCCTCCTGGCCCCTCGACGCCCCTGCCTGCCCTGCACTTGCTGCCTTACTACAAATGGTGTGGAAAGGTCATTAAAAGCCTGGAAAAGCCACTGAGGGCTCCAGGACTCTCCTTTACCCATCTGCTTAGATCCATAGAGAACTTGCCTTGCGCCTTGTTGCCATGACACCAGAGTTGCCGTAACAAAGAACCACCAAATGGGCGGCTGACACGACGAAGTATTGCCTTCCAGTTCTGGGGGCTGGAGTCTGAGGTTGAGGCGTCAGGTGGGGCTGGCCCCTTCTGAGGGGTGGTGTGGGAGGGTGTGCTCCGTGGGGCTTTGCCCGTGCCCGTGGCTTGGTTTCTGGCTTGTAGATGCACACTCCAGTCATGTGCCATTGCCCTGTGTGACCTCACAGCATCCTATTCCATTGTGTGTCTGCCTTTTTATAAGGACATCAGTCCTGTTGGATTAGGACCCACTCAATCTCATTTTAACTTTTTTTAGGCCAGAGGTGTGGGGGGGGGTGAGAGGATTCACCACAGAGAGCTGGAGCAGAACAGGCAGATCAACAGAAGTACACTGCTGAGGGGAGCAGCGGGCACAGCAGGAGAGGTCTGCCGCGCCATGTGGGTCCCCTCCCTGGCCGGCAGCAGGGATCGAACTCGTGCTGCAGTGGCTGCGGTTTGCTTCATAGTGTGTTGCTTAACCCACTGCGCCACCGGGGAGGCCCTCATTTTAACTTGATTACCTCATAAACACTGTTTCCAAAGAAGGCCACACTCTCAGGTACTGGGGATTAGGATTTCAACATATTTTTTTTGAAGGACAAAATTCAACCCATAACATCAGGTTGGAGAGGTTTTCCCAAGGCAAATATCCCCTCTTCTAGTTTTCGCCTGCTTCCTGGATCATGAATGCTTAATTGCACATTAGTTGCAGCTGGATTCACTGGGCGATTCGGATATTCCCTAAAAGCAATGCCTTTGCCTCAGTAGCCCTTGAGGGCCCAGCAGCTGGCTGGCAGGCATGTGCAGGTTCTGGCTGGGGGCTTCTGAACTCATCCAGGGAGAGAGCTGACTCCGGCTCCTGCTGGTACTCCCCAGGCTTAACAGATGGCAAGCTGGACAGATGAGCCGGGGCCAGAGCTATCTCCCCAGACCAGTTGGACCTTACTGGCTACCTGTAGCGGCAGGATGGAGGTGGCACAGGAGGCAGGGTTCAGGATGGTTCTGGGCAGATGGGTAAGGGAAGGAGAGTCTTGGAGCCCTTGGTGGCTTTTCATACTTTATTTAATAGAGGTGGCCAGGTACATGGCAGGCAGGGGTGCTGGGGGGCTGGGGGTGCTGGCAGGCCTCCCAGCCCCCAGCGTATCTCACCCTCTTGGCTGCTTCGTCTCTCTCTGCTGCTGCTGCTGCTGCTGTCGGGCCTGTTGATTCTCTCAGTTCTGTCTGTTAGTCCTCACAGTTCTGGCGTCCTCATGATGCCGCCCATTTATACCCGTGTCCAACACAGGTGTGCCCACTTGCGCATGCCTACCCTGGAGTGCTCACAGCACCTCAGGTGTCCATCATCAATGGTGGGAGGGTGGAAATACCTGATCAACCTTTACCCTACACTACCCTTCCCTTGTGGGCACATCTTTAGGAAGGTCCTGTGCATTGGGTCAGTGTGAAGAACGTGGGTACCCCAGCTCTTTTTCACCTCCCTCTGCTGGCCTGTACAGCCGCCACCTGTGGCTTTGCTTTCCTCCCAGTGTCATTACCCACATGTGATATGGTGTGTGAGCAAAAAGTGCTTGGGAGCACAAGCACGCGCCTATGATTACGGACACCCAGGCAGAGAAGTCGGCGAGCAAGGGGTGTGTGTCTATAGAAGTACAGACACTTGGGCCAAGAAGTGAGAGACTGATATAAAGAGAGAAGCCAGAGCAAAGCTAGAGAGAGAGTGTGGAGATCATGGGGTTGGGACTTGGTTGTTGTCTGCTTCTGGCCTCCCAGCCTCCCTGCCTGCCTTCCTGTCACCCTGCTCCCCTGCCCGGTGGTCTGCTTGTGTACCCAGGCACTGCTTCAGAGTTAAAGGCTTGTCAAATCTATCAAAGGACCCAAGATTCTTTTCTGTCTGGGCCTCCCTGGTGGTGCAGCAGATTGAGCGCTGCACTGTGAAGCATCCACTGCACAGCAGCGTGAGTTCGATCCCCAACCAGGGAGGGGACCCACATGGCGCAGCAGACCTCTCCTGCCTTGCCTGCTGCTCCCCTCAGCAGTGTATTTCAGTAGATCTGCCTGTTCTGCTCCCTGCTCTGTCTCTGGTGAATCCTCTCACCTCCTGTGACTCTGGCCTGCACCCCACTCTTGTGTGCGTAAATAAATAAATCTTTTTTTAAAAAGATTTTTTTCTGTCCGTTTGAACCAACAATGAACCTGCGGGGTCTGAGCCGGTTGCACACCTCCTAGTCACACCTCCAGGCCTCATCCAGCTCGCACTTGGACAGAGCAGAACGGAGGTGACGGCCAGGGCTCCTTTACCAACGTGGCCCATGTTCAAGCTGCCCCTGTGTTTGTTGGAATCAGCCTCCTGTCTTGGAGTTGCAAGGAGCCCCTAGGAGACCTGGCCCTGGCTGGAGGGTGGCTTGCATCTCAGAGGCAGTATTATTAGCTGTCGTTCACTGAGATAGAAAGTCTACATGATTAATTATGCTTTCAATTGGAGCCACAGAGGACTCTAACCAACAGGGGCTTGCCCTGTTAATTGAAATTAGAAGTTTTTGATAAATGTTAAATGAAAAAAGGGCTAAGCGGTAACTGGCTAGGAATGGCTACATTATGTAACTACAATGCTCAGCCCTGAACTAGGGATATTTTCCTGCCTCCTGGAACTTTTCTTGTAGACTCCAAGGTGTTATAGATATTATTCTCATTCCTCTTCAGTGAATGGCCATTTCAACCTGATTAAAAATTAACCCTAAGTGTAGACTAAGGTTTCTTGAACTTAAAAGCTCTAAGGGGAAACACCTAAAAATTAAACAGAACTGTAAGGCAAGTGAAAATGATCAGGCTTTTCTGCCCTCCTGCCATTGGTGTTGACCATGGACACCTGTGGGCCTGCACGCATGCCTATGGCGGGCCCCTCAAGTAGGGTGTGAGCATGCTCAGGTGGGCACACCTGGGCTGAGACACGGGCTGTGTAAGGACGGCATTACGAGGACATGAACAGAGGAGAAGAGTAAGGAGCAGAGAAAGCAGAGCCCAGAGAGTGAAGAGGCACTGCGGGCTAGGAGGCCTGCCAGCCTCCTGCCCCCCACCCCCACCTCACACCCCTGCCTGCCACGTACCTGGTCACCTCTGATGTAAAGATCAATAAAAGCCTGAAAAAGCCACTGAGGGCTCCAGGATTCCTCCTTTACCCATATGCCAGAATCCTAGAGAACCTGCCCTGTGCCCTCCTGGCACTGCAAGAAAGAACTATACAGGGAAGGAAAGACCAAAAGGTGCCCAGGGCTGGGGTGGGGTTGGGGGTTGAAAAGAAGGGGTGTGAGAGCTACAGCCTATACGGCTCCTATTGGATGTGATGATTGTGTTTTAAATTTGTGGTGATTGTTGTACCTACCTGAGTATACTGCAATTTACTAAATGCCACACTCTAGATGAATGAGTTGTATGGTATGTGAACTATATATCTCAATAAAGCTGTTAAAATCAGAACTAAGCTTTCAGAGCTACTTGAGACTTGACAGAAAACTTGACTTAAAAGGTCAACTGCTACGCATCAGCTTAAACCTTCCGCCCCTCCCCATGCAAATTGTAGCCAGAAGCAGCCGATTCTTGCTTTGTTAGCAGTTAATACCTAAAGTGCTATTTTTAAAGCCTTTGCTCTTGGCACTGAGTGTACCGCAAACACAGAGTGATTTTATTCTGCCTCGGCAAAGGGACTTAAAGGAGCTTGACTCATAAGGTGTGTCTGACATGTAGAAAGGCAGAGAAAGAGCTGGTGGTGTTTGACGTAAATTCGGGGTTAGAAAAACTCAAAACTCTACTTGAAGAGGGAGCGTGAGAATGGAAAATTTGAGTACAAACCACAACAACTACTTCAATCATCAGCGGTCTCTGGCCTTGGGGGTAGCCACTCTCCACGCCTTTTAGGAGTTGGGGAGAAGATGGAGGCAAAAGAGAGCTGCAAGGGAGGTGGTTGGAAGAAAGGGACGGAAGGGAAAAATTACACTAGCAGTGTGTAGTAAGTGCCTGCTGTACACCAGTGACTGTGTGAAACTTTAGACACATTTAGTCATTGTGGAATAAGAAGTACATCTGAGGTGACTTCAGGGGGACTCAAGATGGGGCAGGAAACCGGAAAGATCAAGTGCTTGAGGCTGGGGACTTCCAGCCCCACTCACTGACCTCCAAGGGGCAGGGCATGGAGGCTGGAGACGGAACTCTATAAAAGCTCTATAAAAACTCTTTAATAAGGAGATCTGGGAGCGTTTCTAGGTTGGGAGGGTAGAACCTCAGAAGCGGGCTGCATCCCTGCCTCATACTTTGGTTTATGCAGCTCTTCCATTTGGCTACTCCTCGACAGGACCTTTTATAATTAATTCATCAGTGTAAGTATTTTCCTAAGTTCTGTGAGCCTTTCTAGATTTTTGAACCCTAGGAGGAGATCGAGGTAACCCCGACTTGTGGAAGTTTGGTTCGCTGGGGACTTATGACTAGCGTCTAAAATGGGGGTTTTCTTGTGGGATGGAAGCTAACTCCAGGTAGTGAGAGTGAGGTGTAAGGTGGGAACAGCGGTAGACACTGGGTAAACTGTCACTCAGTCTAGCTCACGTCCTGTATGATTTCGGGAAACTAGGATCTACATCTTGTTGAACTGGGATAGAGATGTTCAATATGCAAATCAATCTGTAATGTGAAGGCAAATGAAGACTTCAATTTTCAAGGTCTGGGGCAGGACAGGAAAGCACCAGCTTTGAATATTAGCACTTTGGGGTTTGAATAGAGACTCCTGAAACTTTCAGCAGGTTACTTAGAGCCTCCACCTCCTTACATAGAAAACAGAGGAGAATAGCTAGTCCATCTGATTGTTAGGGCTAAATGATAAAATTGAATAAAGCAATTTAGCAAGGATTTTTATTTTTCTCAAAAGTTAGTTCCTGTCCCTCTAAAGCCAGGTTAAGCAATTCTGTGAGGAAATCTGTTGAAACTTCTAAGGCCCAAGTTAATGAGCTAGTAATTGTATCTCTTTCTCTGGGCCCCTTAACAATAAAAGATGAAGACAAGTAACTTAACAGCACCTATTCTTTCCTGGATATTTTTGGAGCAGAAGCTGAACAGTTGTACTTAGAGTCTGAATAAATAGAAGAAGTGGAGGAGAGAATCACTGGTCAGGTTTTATTTCTCAAGGGGAAAAATACCACTTCCATCATCAAAGAGCCATCACCTTTAAACCCTGAAAGTGCTAATTAGAAGTGCCCTGGGCAAGATCAAGCTGGAGGGTCTGGTGGGCACTGAATAAAGCCTTTGACTGGGAAATACACTCAGGTGAGGGTCACTCCAAACCGGTCCCTAACACAGAAGTAAACTGCGAGTATATATTATCATTAACATCACTGGCTGGCAAGGAAGGCCATGGATGAGATTCCACAGATGGCATCAGATTCCCAACAGAAGGAAAGAAATTCAAAAGCACTGACCCCTCCCTCAGTCAGGGGCTGTGCAGGCTTGCAAGGTTATTTTCCTTTTCCTGCCACAAAAATAAGTAACAGTGGTTACTTACTTGAACGCGTTGTTAAAACACTGGAACACAGAAAATGGAGCTCTTGTAGGCAGAGCGGCCCTACCCTGAACAGATCATAGAGGTAATAAAAGAAGGTGCCCCTTGGCCTTTGGGGAAGCAGCTGAGCCTCCCAAGACCAGGGGTGGGTCATCTCTGACCGGGGTATCCTCCCCAATATGCCATTCAAAACGGATCATTTTTTACATGTGTCACAAGAAAAAGGTGTGGAAGTTCAGCTCTAAGGCCATTTCCCCAAGCCTGGTGCATTTACATGCGGTTCCTTGGGTACCATTGTAGAGTCTGATTTTGTAGAGCTAGGCTGGGACCAGGTATCCATATTCTTTAGTGTCCCCAACGTGGTTCTGATCTGACTTGGGAAGTCTGCTCTCAGGGTCAAGAAGTTCTGATGTTTTAATTTAATAAGACTATAAATAGCAAGAGCTGATGTAGCTGGCTCAAGGCCTAAGCAAGCTGTGGATCTATTGCCTGTTTTCTTGAAAGTACAGAGGGACGATCACGCTCCATGAGATAGAACTGAAGAACTTGGATGCATCTGTTCACTTCTGGCCGAGAGCCTGGGGCCCTTTTGGCTCTCGCTTCCTTCTTTCAAAGTCTTAAATGTTATTCTTCTAAAATATACCTGGTAAGGAGGTTCAGGGTGAATAGTGAATGGGATGTCAAAACTGCCTTGGGTACCATCCTGGGCCTCCAGAACCACTGACTGTCCAAAGTTGTCACGGTCAACAGTAAACATAACTTCTTGAGTTTCTTAGAGGTGAAGCATCAGAGGACACATGTCATTGTGAATTCAGTTGAAACAGTAGCAGAACAACATTTTAAAAAAAGTCTTGGCTGTAAAGATGGCTCTAGTCTCTGAGCCTCTCTGGGGCACAAGGGGTCAGGTCCTAGCACTGTGAAGCTATCCGCAGCCACTGCAGTACGAGTTGGATCCCTGCCAGAGAGGGGACCCACATGACTCAGGAGACCTCTCCTGCCTGGCCCGCTGCTCCCCTCAGCAGTGTGTTTCAGTCCATCTGCCTGTTCTGCTCCCCACTCTGTCTCTGGGGAATCCTCTCACCCCCCACACCTCTGGCCTGTACCCCAGTCCTAGTATGCATAAATAAATCTTTTTAAAAAAATGGCTCTAGTTTCTGAAGGATCTTGCTGTACCTCAGAGGTTTCCATGATCTTAGGGACTGTGATGATTGGAATGAACCTTATGTTTCTCTTTTCCATTCTTGCCAACAAGCAAAATGTAATAAGCAAACAAGTAGCATCACTCATGGCAGCTGTGCCCACTGGGTTTCTATTGAACAACCAACCCAGAAACACATCTCCAATTCTCGACTCTAGGGTCAGAGCATTTATTAAACACTTACTATGTGCTAGTTTTTTAAATTCCTTGACATGCCTTTCACATCACATCAATTACCTCATCCCTCCACCCATCCTTTACTTGAAGGGAGGAAGAGATTCTAGATGCAGTCATCAGCCATGAGGCAGTGCACTGGTGGTGATGACCTGGCGGCTTCCCAGAGCCAGGGCCCTTCTTATCTTAGGCTGAGTCATTCAGACATGGAAAGCACGGGCTGGCGATTCCCTACCACAGTTTCTAGAGATTACATTTTACGCAGACACCTCCATAGCAGGTCCAGCTGTTTCTCCATTCCATGGATGTTTTGCTTGGATGAATGCTTCCTTTTGGGACTTGGAGTCATGTCCCCAAGGGCTCCTTCTATTGAGTCAATGACCCAATACCACAATCATCAACTTCACTCCTGGCAGACACTTGGAATCTCTGCTTTTGATCTGGCATTTAGGAATTCATTTGCCTTCACTTTGTTTGACCTACTTGGTCCAGCATTTCACTACCAAATTCAACTGGTAAGATTTGCAACTGCTACTCTGGGCACGGAGCTCTGGGGGAATCTCACTGGTGCAAATTACTGAAGTTGTTTAAATTGTTTTTCCCTTGAAAAGTTAAAAAATAAGAGCCCTTTCTGCAGGATGGAGTCAACCACTACTGTTTCTCCTGTTCCTGTTAAAAATTGACTCTGCTTGAAACAGCAAAGGAACAGCAGTGGTTTGACAAGTCAGCACCAGTCACGGTACTTCAGCAAGGCCGCGCGACCTAGCTCTCTTTTATTTGGTAGAAATGAGACAGAAAGAGAAACCTGCTGTTCCTTGGGAAATAAGTTGCACATTATTGGTCTAGAAATGCTGTAGCTAGGGTTGTTGAGCGCTGGTTTCATTTCAAGAACAATATTATTGTTGTCTCTTTAGAGGACTGTTCAGGAAAGCGGATAATGGAAGAGGGAGAGTAGTAGGTTGACAGAGTTGAGGGTCCTAAACCTCTTGATGTCCGGGGGTCTGCCCTCATCATGCTCAAAGACACAAATGGAGTCTCCTTGCATGGTGCCTGGCGGGCCCTTTTGTTCTACTTGCAGCTTGCAGAATAAAAGCCAATTCCTTGACTTGGCATTCAAGGCTCTTCCCTTCTGCTTCAGTCAGTTACTCAATGACTCTTGAATTTGCACTGGACTTCCCTGCCTTTGCCCTCACATACTACCTTTTCGGTCTCATTCATTTTCAAGTCAGTTTGCTCCTGTACAAGTGTAGGTCAGGGGATAACTTAATATAGCTTTGGAGTGGGAACAATTTGGCAGTACCTAGAAAGATTTAAACCTACCCATTTCCAACAAGTTCACTTTAAGAGTTTATTCTGCAGAATTTTATCTTTTAGTGCAACACCCAGAAGATAAGAAGATCTTATCTGAGGATATTTCCTGCAGAACTGCAAGACCAAAAATATGGAAACACCCCAGTATCCACCACGTGGAGAATGGCAGGCACTGCTGCCACAGAAAGGTGGCCAGCTGGTCCGGTCAGGGGGAGACAATGTAGGTTGCAAAATGGTTAGCAGAGTGGGAGCTGACTTTTATGAAATAATCCTTCTGTCAAGTATGAATGCCATACACGTCACCAACAGCTATCTCTGCGATGAGACGACATAGCACATTGGTGGTTTTGATGCTACATATTTATATCATGTTGAATTTTACTTTTTTTACAAGGATGATACATTATTTCCTAACAGATGAACAATAAGGATGAAAGTTTTTAAAGGCCCAGCTCAGACTCCACCTCTCCTATAAAGCCAGCCCAACTGCTTCTGTTTACAGAGCTGCCCCCTCCTTGAATTGGGGTGGTAGTGCTTGTGCACAGGAGTTGGAGGAAATTGAGGGCATTTCTCCTGCTGCCTCAGTGGTGTGGTCATTGAGACTCTTGTGAGACTTTTCCCTCCCAACCCCATCCATGTTCTGGAACATCGAGGAGTGGCAGTTTCCCTTCACCCTCCCTAGGACAAAGCCTTCCCGGCCAGGCTGAGGGGATCCCCACTCCCACACACAGGAAGCCACTCAGATATCATCTCAGCCTCCTGCTGGGCCTCTCCAGTGTCCCTCAGCCTGGATAGGTGTAGCAAGTGTCGTCTAATTTGCGTAGGGAAGGGGGTGTGGGGAAGGGACAAAGAAAGCCCGTATCTCAGGGCACCACGTAGACTCCCCTGTCCACTGTAAGGAAACTGAAGTTGCCACACTGCTCTCCTCTGGGGGCCACTGTGGGGCAGACCCTTTGGAAAATGGTGTCTGCATGTTCCCGGGCTTTGAGGAAGCTGCACAGGTGAATGTTCTCTTCCCCATGGTGCCCGTCACCTTGTTATTTACTGTCCCGGCCACTTCCAGGGGTTGCCACCAAGTGCTTCCTCTGGCTTTCTATCAGCATTGGCCTCAGGTGACCCCAGTGAGAGGTGGGCTCAGTCCTGTGATGCAGCAGCCTTGCAAGCCCTCCTGCCCACACCGAGGGTGCCGTCAATTTTTTTATTATCCAAGAGGCGTCCAGCCCCAGGAAAGTTGGAACCCATCACAAAACAGCTGTGGTACTCTCAGAAAGAAACAGATGGAGGGAGGGAAAAGGGAAACAAATGACAATAACAACACAACAACAAACCGAACTCAACAACGCACTCCAGCATGACACCCCAGCTGGGTGAAATGTGGCCACTTGGAGCGCATTGTAAAGTTTCACTACCCTCAGCCACCAAGATGTAGATCAAAATGAAAATATTTTTAATTTGAGGGAGCTGAATGGCTTCGACGGAGTGCTCTGTACTGAGCGGATGGCTAAGAACGACAATATTTACTCATTTCCTCTCTTTTCCCTTTCTGGGGACGTGCCCTATTTAGCAAGCAGCATTTAATCTCTCACCCTTGACAGTTATTGGAAAAGTTTAATGTCTCTCTCTTGGTCGCGGTCTCTTTCCCTTAAGAGAGAATTCAACAGATATTTAGGTCGGTGTGACCGATGACCTGGCTGCAGAGGGTTTCTTGGTCCAGGAGGATGCTGGAAGCCTGGGGCCTGCGGGCTGAGTTCAAAGTGTTCCCTTAGTGACCCAACGTAAGGGGAGGCTCTAAATCAAATTCCACCTAAAAGCTCCCCTGCACTGTCCTACATCCAATTACACCACTTCAGGGGTCCACGCCCCTAGACGGCCTCTTTTATCCTTTCTCCTTTCTCGCAACCTGAGTTCAGGACAGCTTGGTGGAGACTTCTTTGATCAGTAAAAGATCAGGCTCAAAGGGTGAATGCTCATGGTCTCTGCAGCCTTGTGCCCGGCACAGAGCCTGGCATGAAGCAGGCATGGAATGGACGCAAACTAAAGAAATTCACGAATGAGTCTTGTTCCTGGTAGGTTTTACTGACTTTCCTTCCCCTCAACTGACCTACAGCTGGGAGACTTTTCAAATCTGCCCCAGTGGGTATTTTGGGGCATCGTTCTCTGTTGTGAGACATCGTGGGATGTTTAGTCTCCACATGCTACATGCCATACCAAACACCTTCATCCCTCTAGGGGGACAATCAAAAACATCTCCAGATGTCCTCTAAGGGGCAAACTGCCCCCACTTGAGGGCCACTGAGATACCTTTGCCTTTTATACCATAAATCAATGAAACAGAGCACCAAAAGATCTTCTACTTTTAGCCTGCTTTAAGCAGGGAATGACATTGCTTTTTTCTCTTTCTACTCCATGCAGATCTGAAAATCTGGTAGCTATTTGCCCTCTACATCCATGTCTCTGCGGGAAACATGGCAGCAGCTAGGAGGCCCACAGGACCCCTCATTCTCCCGTCCCTCCTGGTCTTGTATGGGAGCCAGGTCCTAGGAGCAAAAGGACACAGAGCCCTGGATTTCACATCAGCAGCACGAACAGCCTCTCATTACAGGGATCTAAGCCTGACTCTCACAGATTGTCCAGGCTGGACTAGTCCTGTATGTTGGGTATTGAGGTATGTTCTTACACCCCCAAACTGCCAACTCAGTTTTGCTGGTACAGGTCACTGCCCGTGCTCTCTGTGGGTGAGCTGTGATTTATCATATGGAGCTTCATTCCTGGGCTGGGATCTTCTCCTTGAAATCTTGGCAGATCATCAAAGGGTTGGGATAGGAATCTTGGCAATGACATGAAGCCGTGTATCAACCGCGTAACAAGCCCAACCTGCTCCGATTGTGGCTTCACCTCCTTTTTTGCTGCTTTGGTGGTGCTAATAGGATGGGGTGCAAAGAGCTTTACAGCTCTGCTAGGGGACAGGGTCTTGGTGGGCATGTGTTGAGACTAATGGAGGTGTTCTCTGCTTGAGAAATCACACTGATTTCTCTCTTTTTTACAATACGCTGCTGCCCTGAAGAGGCCTGCAACAGATCGAGAACAGCACTCGAGACTGAGAGGCTCTTGGGAACTGAAGCCCTTGCCGTGACTAGGAATATGGCGGTGCTGGGCTGGTCTCTTGGCTGATTCCAGGCCTCCAAGTGCCCTTCCCAATCCCTGGTGGGATGAGGACTGCCAGGCTCTAGAGGGCACCCAACGGAAAACTGCAGCTCCGGTCACCTTAACAAGACAGGCATTCTTGACTGTAGGGTTTGCAAGTTTCCGGGGAGAAATGGAAAAAAGAAAAGAAAGAGTTGCAATCCCCTCCTCTGGCCTGGCTGGCAGCGTGACGGGAGCTGCGGAGAGCGGTGACCCAGATAACCCTGGTCTGAATTCATAAGCATCAAAAATCTCGAGACACATTCTGCCTACCAGCCCTTCAGCTTTCTGCACAGAAAACATTCCTATTTATGATGCCCACATAGTCAACTTACAAAGATGGATTGGGGAAAAGAGCTGGTAAAGCTGTGTGCTTTGGATAAAAAAAAAAAAAAAAAGAGGAACTAGATTCACAACTGTTAGCTTAATGGCAACAGATTCATTTCCTTCACAGCACTGGATCTGACACTGTCACTGCTGGAAGGGAAAACAAAGCCCCTGGCTCTCATGCACTCATTCAACAACTGTTTCGTGAGCATCTGCTACGCGCCGCTGTCCTACTGCTGAGGTTGGTGATGAAGAGGGCAGCCTCTGTCATTATGGGGCTCACAAGATAACTGTGAATTCAGTGCGAGCTATAAGCTCCAGACCAGAACTTCTGTTGGTGGGTGGTAGTGGGGTGCCCGGGAAGGCCACACGGAAGTCACCATTGAGCTTAACTCTAACAAGAATGGTTAGATGCTCCCCAGCTGGCTGGTGCAGAGGTGGGGAGCCCTGCAGCTGGGCAGGCCTGGGAGGTGGAGGCTGAGGGTCGTCCTAAGGGGCTGTGCGTCCTCCCAGCCAACGAGGGGTTTTAAGCAGAAAATGACATGGTCAGAATTTCACTTTAGAAGGAAACCCTAAGGGTGGAGAGGAGGATGTTAATTATTTACAGTATGCTGAGAAGCAATATGTTTGGAAATAGTTTGCCTTCTGAGCAGGCTGTTTCCCTAACTCTCAGTCCCTGGCTAATGATATTCACAACGTAACAACCAAAGCGGCTTTGGCGAGACTAAGTTCTCTCCCTTCCGGAGGGTGTATAATGCAGCCTGGACTATGGAAGTCAAAGGAGGGTAGAGTTAGGATCCGACGGGGTGTACTTCTCCTAAGGCTTAATTGTGGTTCCCAGTTCTGCCTTTTCCTCAGTGCTCTGGCTGCTGGGCTTGGTGAGGAAGGTTCTACCTGTTGCCTAGGCTGGTGATCCTCAGAGGCAACGGATGTGCTGGGCTGAATCCTCTGGGGCTCATTTCTTCATACCCTCACAGTAATTGTAAGACACCAGGACAGGCAGGGGGTGGCTCTGAGTCTGAGAGCTGAATCCAGAGTCCCATTCGTTTCCAGTAACTTTCTCTACCGCAGGCTTTCCCAGCCCTAGCACTATTAACGTATGGGGCCCGATTGTCCTTTGCATGTATGGGGCTGCCCTGCGCATTATAAGGTGTTTAGCAGGATCCCTGGTCTCTAACCTCTAGTTGCCAGAGGTTACTCCCAACTTGTGAACAACCAAACCGTCCCCAGATGCTGCATCCCTGTGCAGCTTGCACCCCACGCTTAAGAGACACTGCGCTAGAAGAGCGCTCTCCCTTCTCAGTTCACTCCTTTTCTCAGCAGCATTCAGACTCCTGCTCTAGAACCTGCATTTGCTGGTGCACTCTCCTTGTTTTCCTTTGAACTCTCTGGACCACTATTTGTAGTCTCCTCTTCCTGATCCCCAAATGCTGTCATCCTTTAAAGGCCTGACCTGAGCCCCTTTTTCAAGACACTTTATGCTTTTTCCTTCTCATCCCTCCCCAGGATTTGTCAAACTTGTCTCCAATCCAATCATTCAACTCAGTTCCAGACTCTTTTCTATTTGTTCCAGATGTCTCATTGGCAGCACAACATCCACCCACCCATCCATCCATCCATCCACCCACCCATCCATCCAACTTTCTCCAAAATCCATTGTTTTTCTCATTCATGTCTACCTACCTATTGCCCAAGCCATAACCTTAAGGTCTTAAGGACTCTTTGCTCTCTCCCATCTTAACATGTAGCTCATGTCCAAAGGCCTGACCTGAGCCGCTTTTTCAAGCCACTTTATGCTTTTTCCCTCTCATCCCTTCCCAGGATTTAAGTATTTGTCAAACTTGTCTCCAATCCAATCATTCAATTCAGTTCCAGGCTCCTGTCTTTAAGACCTATTTCCGTTATTTAAGGAGGTGAGTTAATCCATTTCAAGGAGTTACTCAGTTTTTATGGGGTCTCTGCCATATATACAGGAAGTATACAGATTATCAGTATATGTCAATATATACCTATTAGCTATAAAACTGTAATTATAAATTATTTATGTGTGTGCATATTTATATTAAAGTTATCCTTCCTCCTTCATCTCTCCAGCTAGTCCTCTAGTTCAAGGCCCATCTAATCTAAATAGCCAATAATGCAGATAACTCTCACTTCCGTGGTCAACCTGTATCCAGAAAAGAACACCTTATGACCTGAGGAAATGAATGACAGTGAAGCACGAAGATGAAGCCCCCCAACTGTCTGTGGATGTGAAGAAAGCTTCCCATGGCGGCTCCTGGGACACAGAGAACAGGGATGTGGGTGAGCACTGGCTGCCTAGAAGTGAGACTTGCTGGTGTCTCCATAAACATCTCCTGTTAGACTCTATGAATACAGCAGGCCCAGAGCACTAGATGAGGAACAGCCGAAATTAGTTTATGACTTTTTGACTACACAGCCTCCCTGGAAGGTCCAGGGCTTCTGAAAAAGCCAGGACAACAGCCTTCTCCCTCCAGGCCCACGAAGTGATGGGGTGACAGCTTCACCCATGTTGTGTCATGACACTCTACACAGCTTCAAAGCCCCTTAAGTACTGGTGGACCTGATGTGCAAGAACAGAAGTACCTTCAAAGAGCAAGACCAAGTTTGCTCCAGGGAGGTTAAGTTTCTCCTGCTCTTCAGCAGGTCCACAGTTGTGCAGGGTGCACTTTGTCTGCAAACTAACTAGTGCAGTTGACAACAAAAGTGTCACGTAAACTGATGACGTTAAAAAGCTCAGCCTTTGAGTCAAACTGAGAGTAATTCCCACCAGCCTCTCCCTGGGCTTTGAAGGCCAGCAGCTGTGGAGCACACATCTGCAATTAAGCAGCTTAGCTTTTGCTGAGATCAAGTCAGACTTTTATATCCAAACAAATCCCAAAATGTGGAGCAAAAGAATCTGAACCACATTGGGAGCCTACTTTGTATAACGGCCGGAATCATTTTTAACGTGTTTATTTACTGGCCCTTAAATCAGCCTTCTGGAACTGGGAGGAGAGTTTCAAGGTCCATGTGTTAGAGCTCAAGGGCGAGACTGGGACCCTGAGTCCAAACACACTGTGAATGACTGCGTGTTGCTAAACAACAAAAATAGCCCAGCATCTGTTGCTATTGCTGTGCCTGGGCATTATTTACAAGGTGGGGGGGAGGGGGCAGTAATCACCCAAATTCCGCTGGTGGCCATTAATAAAATACTAACAACACAGAAAAAGTTCCAGGCACCAACAGTAAAACAAAAAGTTTGGACTAAGGCAAATAGAGGCTTCTGGTTGGGTGGAAGCCACAGAGGAAGACTCTTCTTTTAAATTTATTCTCAGTCAGAACAGAAAAGGGAGAAATTCTTGTAGAGGCTATTCCTGTTTTGAGAGAAAGCTTCGGTGCCGAGATCAACTTAAAATTTCCCGTTCATTCAGAGTGTTGACTGAGCATTTTCTTTGTGTGAGACCCCAAAGACACAAGCAAAACACAGCCCCCCACGCTCAAGGAACATACTGGGTAAGATGGCTTATATAGAGGTCCAGTCAAACAGGAAGGCAGAGGCGGCTGCTGTTTTTCAGAGAAACCAGTATGTTGGACGAGGCAGGCATGTGAATATTTTGCTGCCCAGAATGATGGCAGAGTTGGGGAACCAGGAAGGACCCTGAGGGGCAGCCGGGGCCAAGGGTGGACCTTGAGGAGAAGACACTTAATTTTGAGACCTGCATTAAAGAATCCAGCATGATGTGAAAGCAAATTGAACCAACATAAAGACAGATGGAAGTCTCCCACACATATTGGTGAAATGTATGTATGAATGCATGAGTGAATGTCTGAATGAATGAATGAATGAATCTCTTCTACAGGTCACCCCATTGATTGCTTACCTCCGATTCTTTGTAGTAGCGCTCTGGAATTTCGTCACAGGCAATATCAATAAAACAAACTTCTCTCTCTAGATCTTTGGCTTCATTGTCAAAAATCTGAAAGAACAACACATCAAAGGTTAGTGATGCCAGGTGTTATCCTCAAGGTGCCCGCAGGTTGGCACAGCCATGCCTGAGGCAGAAATACACCCCACAGAGCATCTTCACATGGCTCAGTGCCCCTGGCTGGTCTTTCCACCTGCCTCGGAATGTGCAAGAATCATGAAAAGCTTTTTATTCATCACATCAGAGGCAGGTGTAGCTTCAATCTCTGCTTGGTAAGGGGTAGAAGAAAAAGTGAGTTGTTTTTAGAAGTTCAAGAGTGAAGAGATAAATCTCTTCCAAAAATGAAGTCTGTTAATTTTTGGCAGTTAATGTGTGTGTGGGGGAGAAGGGAGTGAAGAATCTGGAAAGGGCCTGGATTGATGGGAGACAAAAAGCAGTAGTAAGCTCAAGATTTAGAGAAGAAATAGACACACACACACATATATACATATGCACATATATGTACACAGACACAGATATGTTTGTGTATATATATAAATAAAAGTATTATTTAACAAATAATATGCATTGTAGAAAATACAGATAAACAGAAAATAGAAGTCATCCATCACCCCCCTAGCCAGGGATAAACACTAATATTATTCTTGATCATTTAAAAGCACGTGTTCTCTGGTAAACGCAGGGGTAGAAGGTAGAGTGGGAAAGATACTGAGAGGGCTCTCTGCCAGGCTACTCTAGGTCTCACTGGCCCAGAATGTCAATCACTTGCAAAGAAATACATCAGACAGTCACATCATCTAGACAGACATTTTGGTTGATAGCTCATTTTTCGTGTTGCCATTTTCTGGTCTTAAGGGATGATCTTCCCAGCCCTTCTGAAGGATGGTGAATAGATTAAATCTGCAGAAGCACTTCAGTCTTGGAGGAAGTCTTAACTGTAGCCCCACCTCACTGTTTAAGCTAATTCCTGTAGGGAAATCATCCGTTAATGATAATTAAAGTTGACGCTTCAGAATAGAATGAAATATTTTTGAAGCACAGAGTGGTGGGCGCCGAAGCACACTGCCCGCGTACATCTGGTGCCGGTGAGTAACATGTTCCCCCGCAGGACAGCCCCTGGGGGCTCTTCACACGCGTCTCTCTCCTTGGTTTGAGTTTCAAGTTGAAACGACTGGTCCCTTCCAAATGCTTACTGAATAATATTTGTGCCTGCAATTATCCTCCACGTGGGCTGGTGGCTCTATCACTTGTCTCCGAAGATGACTGGAGACTGGACTCTGGATTTGGCAGGGGAGCAAGGGGGACACTACTTTTTCCTTAAAGACACAGAAAGAGTCTTGGGTCAGCTCTGACTCCTTCCGCCACTTAAGTCCAGAGCTTTGTGACTGTCCTAAATTGTTTGGGAGGGACAGGTGGACTGCTTTGAAATGATGGTGGGGAAACAAGTTCAAGTTTGAGTGGAGAAATAGTTGTGAAATGAAATACTGGCTCTCAGGCTGTTGGCATTTCTCCCCTACCCTTTTGCTTTGCTTTATCCCTCCCTTCCTCTGTCCTCTTTTAAGTGTGTGCCAAGAGAAGAAAGGTATGTGCTTCATTAAAAAACAAAACAAAACAGAACACTCCAGAGGGAAATGAACTTCTAGAGAGTAAATTACAAAAGAAGTTAGAGAGGTCTGACATTTATTGGTGGTAAAATTTATAGCATATTGAAAGAAGGGGAAATAAACCGGGGTGAACGGAGTTACTGACCAATTATGTGGCTTCTCCTAATTTAATTCACACATTTCTGATCACCATTTGCACCAGTTATCACATTATTGCCACTCAGCTCCAAATTCACCCTTCAGTCTCTGCTCTGAGACAAGGACCGCCCTGAGCACTGCTCCCATCTACCGACATGAAGCAGCGGGGCCCTGAGGGAAGAGGGGGCTTGCTTCCTGGCGTGGTTCTTGCTCCCAGTCCCAGACGGTGGGGAGACCAGCGGTGCTCTGTCCCAACTGTGCCCCCACAGTGCTCAGAGGCTAGATTTTGGCCTTCACTGTGGACCCTACCGTGGGCAGCAGCACCTGACTACACACCTACGTCTCATCTCACCTGCACCCAGAGGGCTCTTCCAGCTGCCCAGCATCTGTGGGCCGCCTGTGTCACAGGCAACCTAGAAAACATCTACCACTGGGCTATGAGTGCAACTTCCAGGGACGTCTGAACCTCTGCTGTGCAGAGAGGACCCTCCTACCTTCCTTAGGCTTTACCCCTTAGCTTCAGGTACCCTGAGTGTACTATATTCCCCCGTTCAGCTTATTGTGTTCTTTGTGCCTCTGGGCTGACATCCCGTGTTGCAATAGGTTTTGGAGACTACAAAGATAAGGGCTGAGGGTTGAGCTCCTTTCCTGAAGGAGGTATCTCGCTTCTCCCAAAATGCAAGGAAGGTAATAAGCACAGACTTTATTCTCACATAAGGTCCCAGGCTGAGGATGGTTGTGTTTTAGGGTAGGGAGGGGGGCGGGAAACCCATTTTATATTAAAGTTGCCCTGTAACAAACAGTTCCACAGTTTTTTCACTTTATGACAGTCTGAAAGTGATGCCCATTTGGTAAAAACAGTACTTCAATTTTTGAATTTTGGTCTTTGCCTGGGGCTCATGACAGGCAGTATGATGCTCTCTTCTGCTGGGTAAACAGATTGGGAGCCCCCAGTCAGCCATGACATCAGCAGCACGGATAACCCCCCTCTAAAAGCTGCCTTTCACTTCAGCACAGTGTTCAATGAAAGACACACGATACCTGACATTTCACTACAGTATCAGCTTTGCACTAGATTATTCTGCCTCACTGTGGACTACTATCTATGCTCTGAGCGTGGCTAAGGTAGGTGAAGCTGTGGTGGTCCCTGAGGCTAGGGGTAGTACCTGAATTTTTGACTTATGATGTCTCCAAACTTAGGATGGGGTAGTGGGGATAGATCGCCATCACAAATTGAGGAAGATATGTACTTCCTGCAGAAGAAAGACTAGAGGACAAAGTCAGGGAGATAAGTCATTAATCAGGAGAATGTTATTATTATTCCCAATTTTCAGATGATAAAATCAAGACTCAAAGCAAATAACCAAGGCTGGGAGCTTTGTCCAGTATCACATAATGGAGTTCCAGAGGAGCTCAGATTCAGAGCAAGTCTCCAGCCTCACAACCAGCTCCTCCCATGATAAAGGCTGCCCCTTAGCACCCAGCTGAAAAGCTAGTCAGTCAAAAGTGCTTCCTGTTTCTTTTCAGAATGATGAGATTGGAACCTGGTTTTCTTCCTGCTACCAATAAAATGCTTGTGTTTAGGGCCTCCCTGGTGGAGCAGGGGTTAAAGTCTCAGCACTATCAAGCTATGGCCAGACACTGCTGTGCAAGTTTGATTCCCCCTCCCCTGCCCCCACCAGGGCGGGTACCCACATGGAAAAGCAGATGGGTCTCTCCTGTCTCACCCACTGCTCCCCTCAGCAGTGTATTTCAACAGATCCGCCTGTTCTGCTCCCCACTCTGTCTCTGGTGAATCCTCTCTCACACACACACTCCAAACCTCTGGCCTAGACCCCCATTCTTACATACATAAATAAATAAAAGTAATTAAAAAAATGTGCTTAGTAGCTGTTACTGTGAATGCCCCAAAGACTGAGGGCTTCTCTGTTCTTCTGTAGACTAGCTGAGGTCATATCAGGATCTAGTAGGTATCTTTCAGTTCAAACTCTGTCTTCTTCATGAATAGACTTCATTCTTGCATTAGAAGTAATGAAATACTAAGCAGGGGCACACACCTTACTTGGGGTGGGTTTCTGCAACAAAGATACAAAAATATCGCCCTGTCTCTTTAGGCTTGAGATTACAGTCGTACTTTCCAATAGATAATGAATCCCTAATGTTTAGAGATTTAGGAGATGCTCATAGGTGTCCAGTAAGTGCCGGCTGAATTAATGGAAGGCATTAACATTTACTTTCTAAAGAGGAATCTATGGCAGGGATATTGTGTATTTATTGATCTTTGTTTCCTTCCAGGAGCCCAAGTTCTCTTTCCTTGGCTGTGAGCTCCCTGATGTTCCATAATTCTCAATAGAGAGTGCAATGTCACACAATCTTGGTTACAGGTCCTGTACTGGGAGTCAGGTAAACTGAGTTTGTGTCACCTTAGAAAGACCATGTGGCCCCTGTGGGTCTCCTTTCGTAAGATACGAGGTTAGATGGATGGTTGTCAGGGAGTCCGTGAAATATCTGGAATTGCACGCAAATTCTGGGAAGGTGCATTTTTTCTGGAGAAAGGGTTCAACTGCTTGTATCTGATTGTCAAAGAGAACAGTAGCCCCAATGAGATGGAGACCATGGCTGGGATGGCCACTAAAATTCTTTCCAGTTAAAAAAAAGTCTGTGAGGCTGAGTGGTCAAAGTGTCTCCAAAGTCTTGCTCTTTGGCTCGTTTCTTGTGGGTCCCTTCTCCCCACAGCCAGCCAATTTGGGTGGTGCGCACAGGGACCGCAAGGAAGGGGGTCTGGAAGTGGCAGTGGTCTCGATGCAGTGTAATCAGAAGCCACAGCCTGAGTGAATCAGTCTAATCTTCATGCTGGTTTTGGGGAATGATCTAGAATTAAGCCAACACTTTACAAATAGAGGCTCAGCCAGGCCCCAAAGGAAACAGCAAGAGTAACTATTCATTTGGGTTTTCTCAGCGGCAGTGGTAGCAGCTGCCAGAGCTCTGGTCCAACCGCCAGCTCTTTGAGGTGGAAGAGAGATCTGCTGAAGTAGCTTTAGGACAAGATGTGTCTTACTGGTGCCTCAGGCTCTGCCAGGATTGCACTTGACACAGGTGCTGTGCACCTTCACAGTTTTGGGAGCGTCTCGGCAGTTTGCCTTCTTCTGGGAAGGAAGTGGGCTTGGGAGTGAATTTAACTCCCCTAGATCCTCTATAATCAAGTTCCCTACTGGGAACTTGGACGTTTATCAGAGACATACCCACCCACAGATCATCTGTAGGGGACAGAGAGCCAATCTGGTCGGCGTGCCTGACCACCACTGCCCCAACCAGGCAACAAAGATTTGATAAACTCCTTTTAATATGAACTGAGCAATAACACGACAATGAGAAGTCAAGCCTCCTGAGTAAAGACTAGCTTATAGATTCCAAAGGAAAAGGGAGCAATTTTCCCCTTTTATAAAGCATTGTGAACATTAAGTCTCAGGCATCTTTAAAATCTTCATATACTTTGACCCAGTAAGCATGAGCTTTGAGAATTTATCTTAAGAATCTTAAATAAAGGAAAAGCTTTATATACAGAGGTTTTCAGTGCAACATTATTATAATGGTAAGAAAAGAAAGAAGGAAGGGAAGAAGGTGGCAGGAAGGAAGGAAGGAAAGAAGGAAGGGAAGGAGGGAGGAAGGGAACAACATAAATATATCAATATGGGAGATGGCCAAGGAATGGTGATAAATCCATTAGATGAACTATTATGCAGCCATTAATAATTCCATTAAAAGAGCTCTTCCCAGGAAGGCATATGTGGAGATGGGTGGGATGGAGAAGGGGAAATGCCTCATACTTAAAACAGGCAGATGCTGAGTCATGTGGTCATAAGTCAGAAGGGAGAGACACGCTGATAAACATGGACTGTTTTAACCAGGCACATGGGCTTCCTCCTTCAACAGGAGTGACTTTCTAGACTTTGTAATTTCCCTTGTTACGGTTCTGGACTTATTTGTAGACTTTAGGATCTCATTTGTTACAGCTCATTCAGGGGAACACAGTGAACAGTGGCTCTTCAGAAACCCATCATCCTGGGAATCATGGATTCTGACGCCCCTTCTCCACAATGATAACGTCTGTGGTTTGAACATCCAAGTTTGGATGGGAACTCTCTGTACTTTCTGCAAAAATGTTTCCATAAACTTAAAAACTGCTTTTAAAAATAAAGTCTATTATTAAAGAACCAATTGAAGGACCCAAGCTTAGTAGTTGTGTGGATTTTATCTTCCTGCCATCTGTCTAAGCTACCAAGGATTCGAGGTAGGGGTGGGTGATTAGTAGGGATTTTGAGAAAAATCTACCAGTCATCTTGTTTTATGCTTCGGATGTGATTAAAAGGACAAAGGATCTGAGCTAAGCTGATGTTCTCCTCTAATTTTATTTTGTTGCACATGGGATGTCTCGGGGAAGCAGAATCATTATCTTAACAATGCTTTAATTTCAGCGCTCCGGATTTGCAAAGTGGTCATTGGTTTGGTGGAGAGAAGGGATGTAGGTCCTGCATTAATCCATTAAGCATATGGAGCTACAGTTGGTTTATGGTTTATTGATTATTATCGAAGAGCCGCACACCTGGTGGGGAGAGACTGAGAAGCACTTATAGCCGGTGGGGGTTGGGAGGGGAAATAGTCTAGGTTCTTGATGAAGAAAACCATTGTTTCCTTGCCCCATCTCCACAGGTATTCTCACCAAAACCGTTTTCATGCTTGAAAATTCCATGGTGATGGCTTATGATCTAATAAGTATGGATGGCCTATGATCCAATCCAAGAACATGTGGCATCTTCCATATTGCCAGGCAGACAGAGATAAAAAGGGTGGTTTTTGGTTTCTTTAAAAATATTTCTGCTCCCGGACCTCCCTGGTGGTGCAGCGGGTTAAGCAACGCACTATGAAGCAAACTGCAGCCACTGCAGCATGAGTTTGATCCCTGCTGCCGGCCAGAGAGATGATCCACATGGCGCAGCAGACCTCTCCTGCCTCGACTGCTGCTGCCCTCGGCAGTATGCTTTAGTCAGTCTGCCTGTTCTGCTCCCCACTATGTCTCTGGTGAATCCTCTCACCTCCCTGGACTCTGGCCTGTACCCCAGCTCTTGTATGCATAAATAAATAAATAAATAAATAAATAAATAAATCTTTTTTTAAAAAAAATTTTCTGCTACCCCTGCTCTAGTGGGAGGAAGGGACTTAGAGCCACTCTTTCCAGAAAGCTGTATTTGAGCCTAAGTTTGACTTCCAGGTATTCTTGTAACATGATCCTGGAAGGAGACAAAGTGTAAGGATGGGGCAAAGTCCTCAAAGGTGAGAAGTAGAATTACAGGATGGAAGGAGTATTGTCAGGACCCAACCTATAGGGTTAGCCTATTAGTATGCTAGATGGCACTGAGGAGGGATGGAGAGGAGGGGGAGGTCATGGAGTTGGGGATTGGGGTAGGGACAGGTGAAATTCTTGGAGAAAGGCTGGAGCTCTGGGTGGTGGGAAACAGATCAGAGATGAAGATGGGGTGGTACATAATTAATATACAAATTAAGCCCTATTTAAATGAGGTCCAGAGACTAGAAGAGAATGCCCTTGTGTGCCATGTGCAATCAGCAAACTACAGGACCCAGCGTGCCTTGCAACTCCAAAGGGAAGTGATGTTGCTTCCCCACTCCAATGAAAGGAAGAGAAGGGTATCTTCACCCAGCAGCCCTTCCAGAGGCTATAATAGGTAGAGGGCTGCAGGCTTTGGATTCAAAGGAAGTGAATGTGATCCTCACCATGACAAAAGTAGGGTCTTTGCAGATATCATTAGCTAAGGATTGCTATGAACTGAATGTGCTCCCCCCACCCCCAGATTCATATGTTGTAACCAAATGTCCCATAGGATAATATTAGGAGGTGGGACCTTTGGAGGTACTTAGGTGATGAGGATGGAAGCCTCATAATGGGGCTCATGATCTCATAAAAGAGACCTCAGCCCTCCCACCCTGTAAAGACACAGTGAGAGGTTGGCAGTCTGCACCTGGAAAGAGGGACTTCACCAGAACCAACCACACTGGTGTTCTGTTGGTGCTTCAATCTGTGAGAAATGCATTTGTTATAATAACCTGAGTGGACCAAGACAAAGATCTTGAAACAAAATCATCCTGGCTTTAGAATGGCTCCTAAATCACCTGATGAGTGAGTGTTCTTCTAAGAAGAGGACACAGAGCCACACAGGGGAGAAGGCCCTGTGAAGACAGGCAGAGACAGGAGGGACGCTGTGGTGAGCCCAGGGATGCCAGGAGCTACTAGGAGCTGGAAGAAGCAAGGACAGTCTTCCCTCAAGGGTGTGGAGGGAGTATGGCCCTGCCAGCACCCTGATGGCACCAGATTGCCTTTTGATCTGTGGAGAATGAACTTCTGTTGCTCAAGCAATGCAGTTTGTGTTATCTGTTATGGTAGCTCTAAGAAATGAATATAACTCTCCAGTTTTTGTTTGTAATTCCCTTTTCTTCTGTTTTCAAGATCAGGATAAAAATCTCCATTCTGGAGTTAGAAGAGCTGGCTCTGGGAGAGGCCTTACCATCCTGAATTTTCAAGAATGAAAGAAACAAGACCCTTTTTGTTCTCTGTTATTTTTTTCCTCCCTTCTTCCCTCTCTCCTCCCTTTCTTCTCTTCTTCCTTTCTTCTCTGTTATTGAGTGTCTACAGGGAGAAGAAGGGTTAGAAAACAAGAAGAAAACTTGAGAAGAACACATTAAATGTAAACTTCAGACGGGTGAGGCTGACTGACCAGTCTGACTAGACAAACTGGAGTCAGGCTCTCTAAGACCTCATTTTGACTAGGCCTCACTCTTTTAAGTTCTGTCCTTGGCCCAGATACAGCCCAGTGTTAGCAAGAATTGTGTCTGTTTAGGGGAAAATTCCCCACCCTTGATAGCTTAACACTCTGCCTGCTTTTAGCAAGAATCCTGTCAGGTTGGCCAGAACACTGCTCCCTCTACCCCCTAATCCCCACTTCCCCTCCACCCTCAGCATCCTGGTTCTAAACCTCCATGACTCCTAGTGTTCGGGCCTGAGTCCAATCTCTTTCCCTTACATAAAACCCACTGTAGCAGTCCCCCTGAATGAAGCTGGCCTGACAGTCTTACGTAAGTATCATGACTTATTTTTCCCTCAACATTGGCCACTGGTGGGGATTTGTTCTCCCCCCACCCACCCCACTATGTGGAAAAGTGCCAAAAATTCAAAAACAGCAGACAGAAACCTGATGAAAACAGTGTATGGGGGATACAAGGTAGGGCACTGCTCATCAGTGAAGTTCAAAATAAAAGCTGCTGATTAATGCACCTGGGGAACGAGAAAAACAGATAAAAGCAAAGTGTGCCTGGGAAAGTGGGAGGGCAGAGATCTGAGGGGAAGAGCATCACCACGTGGAGTGGAACACACAGCGGGAGCCTCTGCGGAAAGGACACTTCTTTCTATTCTGGGCTGTGTCTAGAAAGAGCGCTGGCAAACCTCAGTCCACACAGGGAGCAGTGGTGTGCCCCACTCCTCTGGGTGAGAGACAAAATGAGGAGGAAGGGTGTAGCCACCAAGTGTGTGGTGGCCAAGGAGAAAAAGATCCTGACTGGAAAGCCAATGTCCCCCTGAGGTGCTCTGGGTCATGGTCACTAATTAAGAAAAGGACGGAAGAGGACTTGAAAAGGAGGCAGGAGGATCACAAACACCGTGACTCGGCTACAAAGGCTTTCATGGCACAAAAACGCCTCTCAGTTACCGTTCCCAGGGCAGCTGTAACAAGGCCCTTTTCACAAGCTTGGTCTAATTTGGGCCCAGAGCGGCCTCTTCCCCTGGGCCCGGCCCCCTTTGGACACACAGATGGTGTCATGACATCAGGCCAGCACTTCACACAGGCACGTGTGGATCCCGGCACCAAGCCGGCGATGGTTTCCCCGCAGTATGATCAATAATGCTTCCTAAAATTAGCCTCAATAGCTGAGCTTAAAATAGTTTCAATTTCGCCCAGTTCCTTCTGATTTCAGTTCACAAGGTGGTCTTTGGAACGGGAACTGCTGGTTTTCTCTCCAGTTGACAAGTCGATATTTAACCTGGCAGCCCTCATAGGCTCACTTGGGATCACAGTGTTTAGGGGTTACCACTCATGGTAACTCTGACCACCCCACCCCACATCCCCACCCTAAAATTTTTATGAGCCTGAAACAATGAATTCTCGGTACAAAGAGGTAGAGTTCCCAACATAGAAAGGTGACTGGTTGTTGCTTTTTCCTGAGAAGCTATGAATAACCCTGAGGGAAGAGAAGGAAATACTGAGAGAGATTGTTTGCTGTGGCCATTGAGGTGGGGAGACCACTTCAGGAGTCCAAAGTCACTGAGGAGGGTCACCAGACGGCTGCCAGTAGCCACTCTCTAGAGGTCAGAAAATTGCTTCTCTTTTTCACCTAACAAGAATCCTGAGTTACCTCAGGGCCTGGTGCTCATTCCTGGTGTGCCTCTCTGGGCAAGACAATGGAATGGGCACCAGCCCCAAACCACTTAAGAGTCGTAATAAATTACATCTACTGTCAGAAAAAACAAAATAGAGGAACAAATTGTTACCTGGTAGGTTGTGTTTGGTTTTGCCTTTCTGCATGGATTGGTTTGAAGTCCCTCCCAAAACACAGTGTGTGTGTCGGGGGGAAGCCTTCTTCCTGAGTTATATAGAGCTGCCGCAGGCAGCTGTCTGGAACACTAGAAGGCACACTTGAGGCCTGGGTTAGTCTTAGACCAGCACATAATAGGGGACTGAGTTCTTTCCCCTTTCTGAATTCTTCTCAAGGTAGTGGTGTAATTAGGCCTAAGCCCTTGGATGGCCTGTTTTTTCTGTTTGTCCCTCAATGGGGCGAGCCCAGCTGTGTTATTCCTGCCTGGACTGACCAGCTCTCAAATAGTCTGTGGGTCAACTTTGGACTGTCCATTCTGTCACTGTATTGTAACAATTCTTCCTCCTCTCTCTTGCCTTATCACAATGCTTCTTCATACAGAATAACGTAAGAAAACTACAGAGAGAAATACACTGTGGTGGGGATGAGCCTGGACTCCAGAGTCTGTAGACCTGGCTTTGAGTCTGGGCTCTGGCGCTAGCTGGAGAGGCTGGGCACACTCATGTGGGAAGTGCGGCCTCACTTTTCTCATCTGTTACGTAAGAACAGGTTCTGCTCCTCCCTCATCGGCACTAATAACAACTCGATGACACAAAGCAAGTGAGGTTCACTTAATTCTGACTGGCTGTGATGTTAGTGTATCATTAAGGAGGGAAAACCAGCACAGTGTCAGAACCACATGTCATTATATGACGGTGGCAAAAATGAACCAATCTTCCTGTTGTCAGACGTATAACACCTTCGCTCCCTTCTCCATCTCTCTTTTGTCTTTTCTCTTGCTTTTCAAGGTTTATCGCACTATAATGAACACCTCTATTAAAAAATTAATCTTTGTTTGCTAATGACCTAACAAATCTTCTATATACCCCAGAAACTTTTCCTGTATTCCAGAACTTCTGGATTTCCAGACCACCAATCTCAGGTTTTACTCTAAATTAACATATTCAAAACGACATTCACCCCCCTTCCCCCACACCATTTGACTTTTAGGCTTGACTCTGCTCCTCCTTTTGTGGCCCTTTAATCATTCACAGCAGTAAGCTGGGTGTCATCCGAGGCTCTTCTATCTCATTCTAGGCACTGGCCAGGCAATAATTCGCTGGCCAGACCTAGTAATTCCACTGCCACTATTATCTCACCAGTCTACCTCCCTGACAGACCTACACTGTTTCAATGAACAATTGCAGAACCCCTAGACCCTTCTCTTGAGACTTTTTCATCGTCCATCCATCCATCCATCCATCCATCCATCCATCCATCCATCCATCCATCCATCCACATATCACCCATAAATTCTTTCCAATATGCTGGAATTATTTCTTCATTGCCTCTGGAACATAGCTGCTTATGGTGAATAGAGAAGAGCTGAGCAGTTAAAATGTCTGGTTCCAATCATGGCCCCATGACAGGAATTATGTGACCCTAGAAACTCCTCCAGGCTCCATTTTCACCTGGAAGTGAGTGGGTGGAGCCCCCTTGCAGAGCAGTCAGTGCCAGGTGAGATAATGGGTGTGAAGCTGTTTTGCAGGTGCCAAAAATGCTACCTAAAGGCATGGAATTAGTAAACCCACCTCCCATGGTCAACTCACACTGCCAACTCACACTGCCTGGAAGGTCCTCCTTTCTCTCTTCCTTGCTCCATGCATGCTCAACTTCCTCCTTTGAATGTCAAGCTGTTACAGGGCAGGGAGGGGAGCACCCAGAACCCCCAAGCCTGCCCTCTCTGAATGGGTTCTGCCATCCGCCGCATTAAGACAAACATAGAAAACCTTT
>JAGFMF010012271.1:4616654-4632579 GCA_019455555.1 Galemys pyrenaicus
GCTCCACGTGCCCCATCCAGGTCTCCTTGCTGTTCTCCATCTTCCTTTCTTCTCTTCTCTGCAGAAATCTTCTTATCCTCAGCTCCACCCACTTAGGGCAGATCCAGGATTTTGGGAACTTCCCCTTTTCTTGGGACCACCCTGTTACAAAGCTTCAGGCTTTCTAACTACTCACAGCTTGAACCTTCCACACCCTGGCTCTTGCTGCTCCTTGTTGCCCTACGCCAACTCCTCTTTCAAGGCCCCCAGCTCTGCCAAGCCTTTTACAAGTTTTTTTTTTTTTTTAACAGCAACAACGTTTGGAATGGGTTAATTTGAGGGGATAACATTTAGCCTCTCAGATCTACCTGATGGAATTACTAGGGAAGGCTAACTTTAGTAGATATTCTGTCTCAGCTGTTGCTATTTCTGTTAAATTAGGGAATCAGAAATCATGAACACTCAAGGCAATATTGAACAATTATCCCTCACCTTCAGGCTATGAAGTCTCCCCAGCTAAAGCCAAAACTAGCAAACGGCAATGGGCCCATTGTGACTTTTGTTTTAAAAATGATTTTGCTATCAAACTGGAGAATCCAGGGTAAATGTCCTGGTTGGGCTGATTTAGATAGCTGTATGGAAATGGAAGATAAAATAAACTTGACAGGTGACAGCAAAAGTTGTTCATTTCACCAAATTTTGCAAATCTAGACGAGTAGCATGTTAAGGGCTCTAGAGAGCATGGCCCTGGCTTGGTCCCACACACGACCCAGTGGAGATGGGGAATCTGCCATACAATTGTCTCTTTCACTCATTTGCACATCTCTCAGTCTTCTCATATATAAACAAAGATCAACACTTAATTCCTACCCCCCATTCTTCACTGCTGCAGAAGTGTTGAACTCAATACCATCGACTATGACAAGTTTTAACATTAGCATTTGTTTGCTAGAAGTTTCATTCATTTGCCAGCAGATGACATCTTGTTAGCCAACAAGTAGTAGCAGATGTCAAAGTTTAGAAAAAATTTATGTGAGAAAAAAGAAAACTTGAGAAAAAGCTCATCCGCTGTATTTCCTCCTTTCTGCAAACTAGGAAAGATGACTGCAAACTTTAATTTTAGGGACTGAATCCCTTGGATCAAAGACTAGCTCGGGAATCATGCCTCAATACAAGGACAGCAAGAGCCTACGGGCAACTTCAGCCCCTGACACAGAACGAGCTCTCCCAGGAGGCTCTCAAGAGCACTGTCTGTACCTTGCCTGAGGAGCCTGTACCTCGCCTGAGGAGCCTCAAGTGCAGGTTCTGGTTCAGTGGTTCTGGGGCTGGGCCCAATATTCCAGCAAGCTTCTAGGTGATGTGAACACCAGAAATCTTGTATGTCTGATATACTTCTGGAATAAAAGCACTACCAAGGAAAGTAGTGGCCAGATGGAATTCCACCCTTGCAATGGAAACCACTGTGAAATAGATTTGGGGTGTAAGTGGCAGCTTTGAAGAGATAAGGAGCTTTACTCAGGCAAAAATAGTTGGAGTGATAGGATGTATGTAATGGTTAGGGGGTAAAACCATCCAAATGGATCGCCTAAGCTCAGCAACTTAGGCCCAAGGGCAAATGGAGGCAGCCCTTGGCCTTTTGCTCCCAATACCGTCAGGTCCACTGCAGCTCTGAATGAGCCTGGAAGGCTTCCTAGTTATTGGGGGAAGTGAGAGGCCAGTGTAGGAGTCCCAGGTGCCCCTCTTTGGAATTCTCCCTGCTTTCTCCTGGGGGATTTGCAGTGCAGGCAGTCATGGGGCCTTCTCACACTGCTAAAAGAACACCCTGAACCTTGACCAACACACACCCTCCCCTTTCATGGCCCTCAACACCAGCTCTGGGACGCACGGCCTGTAAAACCAAAGAAGGCCAAAGTTGTCCCAATGGCCAGAAAATAAAACACCAGGAAGCCAAGGGCATCAGGGAAATGGCAACGTGGGAATCTACAAAGGCTCAGTATCGCTAACATAGAATTCCTGCCAAAGATGCCTGGCCTGAATATAAATCAGGAGAACACCACTAGGACAACTCCAGAATGAGAGCCCTCCACCAGGCAGGGCCTGTGTTTTTTGAAATGCTGGTGTCACAGGTGACAAAGAAGATCTGAGAAATTGCTCTGGATGAAAGGAGATCAAAGAAAGTGACAATGGCATGCGACTTGAACCCAGACAGAAGCAGGAATCTGGGTGACTTTTCACTGTCACACATTCCAAAGACATTATTGGTACAATTGGCACGACATATAGATGCCTCTCAAGCAGATAACAGGGTCAGAGTGATGTCAAGTCTCTAGCATTTAGTCACTGCAGTATGTTGTGTAGGAAAGTCTTTGTTCTTATAACACACACACTGAAGCATTTAAGGGCAAAGGGTCATGATGTCTCCAACTTACTTCAAAAGGGGGAAATTATAATGTATTGATATTTATGGAGAGGGAGAAAGAGGCAGAGCAGATGTAGAAAAAAATGAAAACTGTCAAATCTAGACTCATTGTCTAATTCTTGCAACTTCACCCCAGGTTTGAATTTTTTTGAAATAAAAACTTTAAAAGGTCATAAACCCTTTGCTGGTTGGAGAAAGCAGGGGAAAATGTCAGAAGCAATTTCTGAACAGGAAACTGGGCACACCACCCGGTCTCAAGAACACCCTGCCCGGGAGAACCTCCTGCCCATCCAAGGTGCCAGCTCTGGGCGGACAGAGCTGCTGCCCAGAAAGGCGGGTGAATCGTCCCAAAGCTCTCTTGGAAAACTCTGCCTTGCTTCTGCTGTCTCACAAGACTCTTGGGGCTATCTCCCTCTCCTGAAACCTCAGAGGCCACACCCCAAAGGCAGCAGATTGTCAGAGAAGCACTTCTGGGGTCTGCTATGGTGCTCCATGTTCCAGAGAGTGGGGCCTAGCTGCTGGGGTCCTTCCTCAGAGCCCAAAGGGCAAAAGGCAGCAATCCCAAGCTTAGATCCCTGGTGTTGCCTTCACCTCCACATGGGAAAAGAGGACCTTGCACAGTATTATTTCCTCTCTGCTGGAGGTGACATATTTCCTTCTGGACACGGGCCAACCAGGGGCAGCAGAGTGGGGCTGAGACCACACTGGTCAAGTCATTGCCAAGTTTCTGGACAGAGGCTGGGTCTATGCTTATCTGGATATCCGAGGACAATCTGCACCAGGGCAGCTCCCGAAGGGTTTTTTTTGCACCTTTCCTCCTTTTTCCTTTCTTTCTCTCTCCCTTTTTATTATTATTTTTTAATGAAAAGGAAAAAACTCTCCTGGCCCAGAGCCTAAATCTCTTCCTTGTGATGCTAATCTCTCCTCCCTGGCTCCAAGCCAGGGCTGCTGGCTCAGAGCCGGTTTAATATCGAGGTGGCTGATAGCAGGTTGTGTCAGCGCTTCCATTATGAAGCTCAGTTTTAAAATGTTTCTGAGACAGATGTGTAGTCTTCCAGGCATGGGGTCCTGTCCCTGTGCCCAAGGGATCCAAGTATGGGCCTGGGGGTCTCCAGCCTGAGTTTACAAACCTTTCCTCTCCAGGATCCTAGGCTGAATATGAGAGAGAGTTGTTCCTTCAGAGCTTTTGGGAGAAGTGACTGTCAGTATGAAGTTTCATTCTCTAAACATCTCTCTTTGAAGGCACTGGAGTTGGGTTTAAGGAAAAGAGGCTCACTTGTCTTAATTTAAAGAGAGAGAAAGAGAGAAATGCCACTTTGGGTATTTGGGGAAGGAATGCTTCCTCCCAAGGTCTCTTTACTTTCTTCTCTCAATCCCATTTGTCACGACTTATGCAAGAGTTGTTTACATACTGAAGACTTTTTCAACCAAAACTTCTGAAAAATCCCCTCATTTACCACCTTCTCCCAGCCACCCCACCCCCACCCCACTGTGTCCTTCATCCAGACAGCTGGCGTGTGGAGGACAGAAAGCTTTCACCTCGGCCCTTCCACACAGTCCACTCTGGCCAGAAGACCAGCTTCTTGGCAGCTGAAATTAAGTATGGAAGGTGCAAAAGGACCCACCATCAAAAGACTAGGGGACCTCACTTTGGTCAGTTATTATTATTTTTATTTACTCTAAATTTATTTTCTTACATCATTGTTCATTTTTTGTGTAGTGGTTGACTTCTCCACTCAGGGGCAGTCGCTACCTCCACAGCACTCTCGATCCTCACCACAGTCCTTTGTGCTCTTCTCTCCCCTGTTTTGACCCCTCTTCCTCCCCGTCCCCTGTTGTTTGCCTCAGATCTGTGGTCAGCTTGCAAGTTTTGCCTTTTTCTTGAACTTTTGTTGGGTTTCTTGATATTCCACATACAAGTGAAACCATCCGATATTTATCTTAGTGCTGTCAGTTATTAGTTGTGTGGCCGTGGGCCGTTTGTTTAGACACCTGGCAATGGCAGCGCCCTCATCTGTAAACTGACAACATCCTCCTTAAGATGTGTCTGGACTTCCCTGGTGGCCTAAGGGTTAGTCTCAGTGATATCACCAGGCTTGAGTTTGACCCCTGGCCAGGGAGCTGACCCACATGGCACAGCAGACCTCTCCTGCCTCACCTGCTGCTCCCTTCAGCAGTGTGTTTCAGTCAGTCTACCTGTTCTGCTCCCCACTCTGTCTCTGGTGAATCCTCTCACTGTCCCTTGGCCCCATGCCTCTGGCCCACATCCCAGCTCTTCTGTTCAAAATAAAAAAATAATTAAATAATATTTAAAAAAAATGTGTTTGTTGACTGAGATAAACTACAGCACAAAACTCTCACCGTGTGTCAGGAATGATACCTGGGTACTGCTCCTGAGCATGAACTCCTGGACACCTACTGAATTCACTTGATTTTCCTGCTAACTGCAGAAGGCTTTTTTCTGTCTGGCACCGGGGAGAGTTTTCCGCCCTGGTTTTAAATGCTGCCTTCCTGCCCATTACTTACTACTTTCTTGTCCATTATTGTCCCAGGCACAACTCACAACAAATGCCAGTACTTGCTGTACCGCTTTTATTTACCACTAACATAATGACGGAAGCCCATGAGCCACAAGGCAATCTCTCCCAAAATCTTCATTAGAAAAAAAAAAAAAAAGAAAAGAAATAAAGGTCAGGAGGTCTTCAGGGTGAATATGCAAAACAGGGGCAAGGCACAATAAGTCTGGGGTAGACTCTGGCACCAGGGGCAAGGCCTGTCCCCAGGTTGGACACTGCCTGCCAGACTATGGAAAATCCATCAACAGTTCAGGACAAAGACTTCCGCAGAGCTGTCTTTCCACGTGGTGAGACGTGCTGAGTCGTTTGGGCTGTGGGTATTTTGAGATGTCCTTTGGCACCTGATCTCAGCCGAGCAAAGCACGTGGGAACTCGAAGGTAGGAAAAATAAATTGTTCAGACATTGGGCTCTAGGAATCGTGTTCTTGGTTTAACTTTGCTTGTCAAGGAGCCCTTAGGTTTATCATTAGCCTCGTTCTATTTTTAAATACTTCCTTTCCCTTGGGTCTCTGGGGCCCCGGCTCTCTTTCCTATTGTGCTGTTCCTGCCTAGATCCTCTTTCTTCCAGAATGTGATCCTTTCACCCCTCTGCATCTGCCACCAGCATCACCCGACTAGCTCACCATCCTCTCTTAACCCTGGGGAATCAGATCTGAGCCAGGCTCAAGATGACCTAGGTCTGTCCTTGTACCCACATCGAAAGACATATAAAAGCAGAAGGCATGGCTGCAAAGCCGTTTCCCTGAATACTCCAGACAACACACTTTATGAGGCAGCAAACGGCTGAGAAAACGCTTACTAATAAAGATTAAAAAAAAAATGGTAGTGGATATTATTAGCAATACAATCTCTTTCAGGAATATTTTACTACCCTGCCAAACTTGGAAGAAGAAAAACCATTTTATTTTTGACATTGCTTTTGTAACAGGGGAGGGACTATTTCCATTTCCTTCCTATGGACAGTTCAACCTTCTACTAGACTTTAAAAACTCTGGTAGCAGATTCCATGTACAAGCTTCTACTTCCATGTTTAGAGTCAAATGAAGCATATTATTAGTGAGATGAGAATTTGTGCTCTGAGACCAAACTAACCTAGAATCAAATCCCAGGCCTGACACTTGCCAGCTCTGCTTTTGGCTGTAAAATGGGGATAATGACAGTTGTGAGGTTGCAATAAGATCCTAGGTCCAGGCAGGTCAGCAGGATGCTGGCCTCACATTCAGCAGACATTTCTAACATTTATTGCTTCATTACTATTAACCAATATCTATATCTAGCATCACTATTACTATTATTGTTACTATCACCATCACTGTTGTTATTATTACTACTGTTTCTCTACTCTTGAAGAAGTTACCTTCTAGCTGGGGCTGCTCCTTTTGCAGAGAAGGGCAAAGGAGAGGCTGCTTGTTCCACCTGTACTTTGCAAAAGGGCCATTAGATGGGGCCCTGTCATCATCACCCACGTCAGCAAGTCATCCTGAACTGGACTTTGGAACCTGGGAGAAGGGGTGAGGGGACTACTGAATCCTGTGATAACTGCTCAGATTGGCCAAATGAACCCAATGGCTCTGGTTTAGAGGTTGCCTGGGATGGGCCCCCATGGTGTGTGATAAACTGGGTATGGATTAAGTTGAGGAAGTGTACTCCCTTAGAATACAGAGCCTTCAGTATTGAAAAGGCAGCATATTCAGACCCATCAATCAAGCCCTTTCTAAAAAATGACTATAAAAGACTCCCTGGGAGAATATTTAAAAGCACATTAAAATTACTAGAGGTTGGTGGTCACTTGAGAACTATTGGCACTTCTTGGGCGCCTCCTCCTTCTAGCCCATGCTTTCTGATCACATGGTCCTACTGTTGATTGGAGTTATTTACAGACTGCTGCGCCCTAACTTCACTGGACACCTTGGGTCACACTCAAGGTTCTGCTTTAGACCAACTCATGTCCTTAGCATTGCTGTGTCTGTCCATCTGGACAACCTACCCAATGCTAAAGGCTCAGCCTCCTGACCCTTTCCTGCTTCTCCTGCAAGGATCTTCATCTCCATTCTGCTTTCTTCCCATTCTTGTCTTGAATCTCTTGGAAATATTTCACTCCCCAAATCTGAAAACTTTTGTTACTTTGTCTCTAACCTCATCCTCAATTCTCTCTTACTTATTCCCAGGACACCTTCTCCTTGACCTTGCTGAGCTCACCAATCTTCCAGCATATCCCCTGGACTCCAGGGCTCATTGTCACTTCATCTACTCACTTAGTTTTTCTATACCCCACTGAACCCACCCTGAAAACAAATCCTGAATCAATTCAACCACTTCCTCCACTCCTACATGCTTTCTGCAAAGCACAGCTGGGAAAATCACACAATTTGTTAGGCAAGTGGCATTAATTTATTCAATATTTCCCTTATCACTAGGCTGTCAAGCCCTTCTAGCAATCCCTTTACTCTTAGTAGGTTTTCCCCATCCATTTCCCACAAAGGTTATATTTGACCTTCACTAACCTCCTTCAGCCCTTTCCCTCTCTCCTTTCCTTTTAGTAAATGACTTTCCACATTAGAGCAAAGCGAGGCCTCCATTCCCCTCTCTGTAGAGACACTTTCTTTGGCTTTTCCTCCCATCTTGGAATTCATGACGACTATTTACTCTGACTTTCAGGAAGAGGATCTTGCTGTCCTTACTCACAGTCATGAGTTGTCATTTAAGGGGCCTCCCTGGTGGTACAGGAGTTAAAGTCAGTGCTATCAAGCTATCAGCAGTCACTGCAGCATGAGTTCGATTTCCGGCCAGGGAGGTAACCCACACTGGACAGCAGACCTCTCCTGTATCACCTGCTTCTCCTCTCAGCAGTGTATTTCAGTGGATTTGCCTTTTCTGCTCCCTATTGTCTCTGGTGAATCCTCTCACACCCCGTACCTCTGGCCTATACCCCAGTTCTTGAATGCATAAATAAAAATAAATAGTAAAAAAAAAAAAAAGAGTTGTCATCTAAGGTATTCTATCAATAGGGTCCCACATTTTTTGTTTTTTTTTTTTAAGATTTATTTATTTATTCACACAAGAGCTGGGGTATACAAGCCAGAGTCGCGGGAGGTGAGAGGATTCACCAGAGACAAAGCAGGGAGCAGAACAGGCAGACTGACTGAAACACACTGCCAAGGGCAGCAGCGGGCGAAGCAGGAGAGGTCCGCTACGCCATGTGGGTCCCTCCCTGGCCAGCAGCAGGGATCGAACTTGTGCTGCAGTGGCTACGATTTGCTTCATAGTGCATTGCTTAACCCACTGCGCCACCAGGGAGGCCCCCACATGTGTTTTTTTTTTTTTTTATAACCTATCCCTTTCTCTGGGCTCACTTAAAAAAAAATCCCTTCATTAACTTATTACATCTATTATTGCTCATCAGAAGTCTATAATCAGAGTTACTGTAGTTCCTTGTATGTAATCTCATCCCTCTGAAATAATTTTGAGAGTTTAAAACATTTTTGATGGCCTGCAGTTTCATTATACTGTGACAAGGTCTAGATTGACTTTGTGTATCTCCTTAGTAGGGAGGTATTAAAACTAACCAAACTGCTTGGGGTCAAGCCTGATCACTGCACTAAATGACCTTGGGCAAATTACACATAGTATCTCTTTCCCAGTTTATTCACATAGAAGCCCTCTTTCCTCAGGGTTATAAGAAGACGAGTGAGTTAATAGATGAAAAGTTCATGAATTGGCGTCTGGATCTTAAGTGCTTAATAGGTGTTAACCACTGTAATTCTTCAAACTATACTTTTGATCTGAAGATTCATGTGTTTTCAAGTCCAGAAAATTCTCAGCTTTTCTCATTTCAAAATGCTTTTCTGCTTTCTTCTATATATTTTCCTGCCCCTATGTGATAACTACATGGCAACTTTCAATTTAATGAGAGTTTAACATAGCAACACTCAATTCTCAGTTGTTTATAGCTAATAGAGGTGGCTTAAAAAATTCTTTGTATTTCTGAGCTATGAAATGGGTTGTATTCCTGAATACTATCTTCCAGTTCACTAATTATCTTTTCAGTTGTGTCTAGAGTTTATCTTACCTACAGAGTCTTATTTTACTTGGGGACTTGGTTCTCACATTTCTGATGTTAAATCCTCAGTTCTTTCTTTTTGTTAATTTTAATTTCTTAATTACTCTTTCCTTTAAAATGGGTGTTATTTCCTTATTTTCCCCTTTGGGCATGACAAACACTATTTTAATCTGACTCATCTATAAAGTTATTTCTACTGGTATTAAATCAAGTTATGGTTGTTCATCATACTGGCTATCATTTTTTTTTAAATTGAAGTGTAATTGACCATGTTAAGTTTCAGTTGGATAACATGGTGATTTGACATGTGTCTACACTGCAAGAGGAGCATCATGACATTTTTATAACCATCTCTCCTTAGCAACTTTCAAATTCACAAGACTGTCTTAGTGATTACTGTCCCCAAACTGTGTAAGGCCTCTCCTTGACTTATTCTGTACTGGAACTTAGTTCCTCTCAATCCCCTTCACCCACTGGCTCTCTTCTTAACAACTATCTTGTGGGGTCTTTTGAGTGGGGAGTTTTTGGTTTTTGTTTTGGTTGTTCTCCATTTTTCTCCATCTTCACTCCCTTTCCCATTACGCACATCAATCTTTAGGTTTTTTACAGTTGCTGTCAGGAGTAAAACCAGTGCTTTAAGTCATGACCCGGCAGCAGTCATAGGGGCTTCTTTCAGACTCCTCTCACCCATGGAGAAGTCCCATAAAGCCCCTTCCTACAATCCCTTAAGCTGGTTCTGTCCCTTGTTTTGCACTTTTAATCCTGTTACCTTGCAAACCCCACACTGACAACTGCTACTGTCTGCCCCAGTCTCAGAGTCCAGCCTCGCCATGCTCCCCTATCTCCTGTGTGTGTTGTTTCTGACCCATAAGTCATTTTGGTTTTCTATCATTTTGATTTTCTCTTCAAGCAGTTTATCTGATAGTGCTATGTATCAGAACACAGGAGCTACATTAGAACATAACTTGATTACCACCAAAATGGGATGTCTTCCAGAAGCTTCTCTACTCAACCCTAATTCCACTTCAGATTCCATTCCTTTCCTTTCAGAGTCAATCATCTCAATGCTTCTGGTACATTGCAAGCTGGCTTCTGCTCTCACTATTTTACTCATTCTCATAAAGGTCACCAATGACCTTCTTACTGCTCAATCTCACAATACCTTACACATTTTATGTACTGAACTTTGTTGCTGTTATCATGCTGACATGATCTTACTTGGCATTCTCTCATTCCTGGTCTTTGTGGCCCAAGCCTCCCACTTCTTCTCCTTCCCCTTCAGGGAACTCCTTTTCATCCACCTTTATGGGATGTCTTCTATTTCTTTCTCCTTAAATGGTTCCATCCTTACCCCTCTTCTCTCTAATCCTCACATATCCCGTAGGTAAAGTTCTCCATCCCCATAGCATCAAATGACTTTGTTTTATGACTTATAAGTCTTTATCTCCAGGTCTCATGTTTGGATTATATATCCAAATCCCTACTGATTATTTTCATCAAATGAGCACCTCAAACTCAAGTGAACCAAAAGAGAATTCACCAGCTTCTCCAAAACTACTTAAAAAAAAAAAATCCTTGTTGTATTTGCTGGCACTACCCGATTCAAGACAAAATTGAGGTATCCCAGATTCCTGTGCCAGTTGTTGTCCCATCCCATTCCCCATCCCCAAACTCTATAAGAAACTAATGTCCATCTTCTTAATTAATCCTCTGAGGTTGCTGCTTTCATTTTTGGATTACATTCTTTCTCCATTTGTCTACAGCAAATTTTCTGTTTCTTCAATTAGTCTCTCTCTGCATCACCATCCTGGCTTTACTTTCGAGCCCCATTCTCAAGCCTATGTTTTCTGGACATAGATATCATACTGAAATTTGCCTCCCCAACAGAATGAAATGTCTGGTGCCAAATAGATGCGCAACAAATATTCTCTGCAATGAAGTAATGTACTAGTTCTGTACCTCTCCTCTCCATGCAAAATAAAGGACTTCTTAGATTCCCACTGGGAAATTAAGACAAAAGAATGGAGGAATTGTTATTTACTAAATTTCTATTACCTGCAGGAACTGTGATTTGTAGCTTATATCAATTATTTGGTTCAGAACATTCATTATCATTTAAAAAACTAATCCAAGGGGTTAAGGAAAATCCAGGGAGAATTTACTACAACTTTAGGGAATAAGGGACACCCAAGAGAACAGTCTTTAACACACAAGACTTTTCATCTTTGTCAGTTTAGAGTAGTGTTCAGGAATAACACAAGAAAATCTAGTTTACTGAAAACAACTCAACCTCCTTCATCTCCCGAGGTTGGTGTTGACTATCCTTGAAACACTGTAGGATGCTTCAAGAACGTTACCCCAACTTCACAGCAGGGAAAACCTGTTCAAATCCCTAAATATTTTGTCCTATAAAACCACTTCTTGTCTTTGTTCACTGTAACTAAGCACCTGTTATCTGTAGGGGCACTTGCTTCTTGGTACAAGATAAAAGCCTTTTACGTTGGACATGCCTATTTGCACAAGTGCGTAACCGATAACTCACCTACTGTACATTCTGTATCGACACCCCATGGGGCAGACATACCAAGTAGGTAGCAGAAGATACAGTCTTCTGGGCAATTAGAGGACAAATCTGGCAAACTACATAACTCTTAAAAATCTGTACCCCAAGGGAGTCACTAGTTAATTTTTTCATCCTTAATTGTATAAGAGTGAATTTTTTTCCCAATAATAAGATTTTCCTAATAAGTAAGAGCAAATCTTACAAAAAGGAAGCAACATGTAGTTATAGGAACTCTTAGCCAAAGTAAAATATTAAGTCACCCCTGGGGATCACATGCTTTTTTTTTTTAAACAATACTGTTTTATATTTAAACTGTTAACAAAAAACCCTACCCTTGTATCTGGCTTAACATCATTTATTTCAAGAGAACCAGATAGTTCTAACAAATTTAGTTGGATGCTAAAAACCAGGCTTCCCAATAGATCAAAATTAAGTTACTAGAAAGATCAATCTTTTCAGTGTCCTTCATTTCTGAGGAACTTCCTTAATATGTTCCATATTTCATTTCAATATTTCACTCCAGTTTTGACATGCCAACCAAGGTGAGGCTAGTTAATAACAAACTAAAACTCCTGACAAAGTTTTGACTTCATTTGAACCTAGGTGTGAGTGCTAATAAAACATTTCAGCACAGAAAGGTCAATTACTTGGTTGCAGGCCTGACTACAGCTTCCATGATGGCCTTTAGTTGATACTTTTCAACATCTGTTTATTAATAATCTGACTGGCACAGCTAAAGATAATTAAAATTATTTCACATAATGGCATGCATATTCCAAAGGTGTTTATGATGGGCTCTTTAAAGAACTGGGAACAAGATGAAAGATTGCCGATGAATTCTGGGAACGTTATATTTAGTAAACTTATGTACCAAATGCCCATAAAGTCTCATGAACTATAAATAGACCTTCCATAGGTATTAGTGGAGAAATAGGATTTAACTATGATGAATGAAATGTGATTAAATAGGATTTATTTAACAGCTTAATACTGTTCAGACAGAATAGTTATCAGTCTCAGAAGATGAAATACAGAATTTGATGGGCAACAGCTGACACACAGCTTGGTTCAAATGCAGGGACTGTATACAAGGAGAGAAGCAGAAGGAAGCAAGGCTTTCAGTGCATCAAAAGGAAAAATTGCTTGAAACTATGTCCATTGGAAATCATTAAATTCTTTTCCATATGGTCAGTTCCTAGCATCCCCAACCCCACTTTTCTTCAAAAACTAAAATACTAGCAGAGACTCTGTCCTTGAAGATATTTATCAGATAGATGGCTTCCAGGGATTTTAGTGAGAAATCCATCTTACAAAGATGATAACTCTGAACCTATGAGTGGAGAAGATTCAAGTCCTTCCCAGTACTAGGAAGCCAGTGGGTGCCCTGGAAAAGTTAACAAGCAACCTTGCAGGCATGAACAACTGCACGTCTTGTTATTCAATAGCTTTTCTTTGGGGGAATCCAGTATAAAACTCACATTTAGTATGCAAATGCCACTCAGTGCTTAAACTCACTGTTCAGACATCTCAGCTTCCTGTGCAGGACTAGAAAGCCCATTGAATTAATTGAATCAAAGACACAACCAGTGATCCTATCACAAAAGAAGAATGCTGCCTCTTCTAATTGTAAGAGGTCATCAACTAGAACATGTATTTCATTCAGGGTTGTTAAAACATGAAAAACAATGGCTACCTTGGACTTGAGAAAATATGGAAATGCCAAGAACGGCTACCATGTTACATACCAAACACTGTTTTTTTGTTTTTAGAATGCTGGTTTATTTATTCTTTAATTAAATATTTATTTATATATATTTTACATCATTGTTCATTTTTTTTTATAGTGTTTGCTTCCTTTTCTCAGGTGTAGTCCCCATAGAATTTCCACCACCAATTCACCTGCCAAGCACTGTTCTGATGAACACATTTCATCCCCAGAAGTACCCACTGAGTAGGAACTACACTGTTCTGCCTTTTTATAGGTGCAAAGAAGTGAGGTACCACGCCTTCACCAGTTGCTAAGCGGCTAACCAAGGAGTCAAACCCAAGTGGTCTGACTCCGGTATTCTGTCTCTCTCCTTTTGGTGGCAATCTTGGAGCAACAGGACCACCAGACTGTTACCTCTTGAAGCAGAGGTCGGTCAAGCAGGATCCCCCACAAGTGAGTGAGACCCAAGGAAGAAATGGACGTGAAACCAGAACTCCCGACTTCCGGGCAGGAGATCACTAGCCAGAGGTTTGGGGCTTCAGCCAGTGATCACTCCCTCTCCTTATAAAAGTGAACTCAACAACTCCCAGTGGCATGGGACTTCTCAATACAAGTCTGAGGATGCCCAACTCTAGATCGCAGAATAGGAGTAGGAACTGCAGGCTTTGGAAAAGTGAGAACAGTGGAGCCACAATTCCTCCGCTTGTGGACCCATGGAAGTAGCTCCCAGGAAGAGTGACTCAAGTTAAATAGGGAAATTGAGCTGTCATTTATGGAGGATTTGCCCTGCATTGTATCACCAAATCCTCTCTCCAAGTCCTGAAGATGACATTGTTTCCCTCTTTAATAGCTGGGTAAGTTCAGAACAATGAAGTCCCATTACCTTAGAACTTTGGACAGTCGTGTTTGGGCCAAGGCTGGTGAGTCCCCTGGATCTAATTTATTATCCTTCTAAATGGGCCTGACTCGCTGCTGTTTTTTGGCAGGTTCCTTAAGTATCCTAATTCAAAATGCTCCAGGACCCAACAGTTGTTGTAAGCAATCTATCTATTCATTGGCCTCAACAAACATAAACACAAAGCTCTAGGTAAATAAACAGGAAAGCTGTGCCTTATTTTTTTAAACCAAGTGCACTGCTTTCCCACAGTAATTAGGCTTCTTATAAGGGGGGGGGGGAAAGCCAAACAACTGCAAAGTGACAGGAACGGAAAATACACCACAAAAAATAGGAGAGGTTTGATTCTCATGGAATAGAAGAGTTGGATAAATATTCTTTTCAAAACTCAAAAGACTGACATCCAGAAGAATCCAAGGATCATGTAACCAACAGCCACTACCTACTACTCAAAATGAAAACATGTTGTCCTATTTGATTATGATTCTGCCCCTTCTTTGTTTTAAAAGAAAGTTTCACACTTCAAGTTGTAATCCTTTCTCTTCCACTCCAGGCTGGCAGATATTGTAAATTTGTTGTGAACATGGTCCATATTTTTATAAACTTTATATTTCATATAACATATAAGTGTATCCATAGACAGTATATTTCTAAATAATTTTAATGCATTCCTACACTTGTTTGTAAACTCTTTTTTTTTTTTAATGGAGTGAGGTAGGGATCTAATATTTTTTTAACATCTTTTTTTTTTTAAAGATTTATTTATTTGTGCATATAAGACCTGAGGTACATGCCAGAATCCAGGGAGGTGAGAGGATTCACCAGACAAGAGAGTGGGGAGCAGGACAGGCAGACTGACTGCAACACACTGCTGAGGGGAGTAGCAGGAGAGGTAGGAGAGGTCTGCCTGTGCCATGTGGGGTCCCTCCCTGGCTGGCGGCAGGGATTGAACTTGTGATGCAGTGGCTGTGATTTGCTTCATAGTGTGTTGCTTAACCCACTGCACCACCAGGGAGGCCCAGGGATCTAACATTTTGGTTTTCCATATGAAACGTAAATGGACCCAGTGTCATTTATTGAGAAATTTATCTTTTCTCTCCAGTGATTTGACATGTCTTATCTATTATGTATCAAACTATCATTTTCACCTTAGGTCTGTTTCTAAGTTTGTGTCACTCCCACACTCTTTTAATATGGTTTTGTTTTCTGGTTTGATGAATCTTTCCTCCATAGTTTTATATTTGAAATTTGTCTTAGCTATTTTTGGACTTTATTCTTCCATTTGAATCATACACTCAATTTATGACAACCTACTATGATTTTTATTGGAATTACAGTTAACTTGGAGATTAATTTAGGACATAACTTCTTTATAATATTTAGTTTTTCCATCCATGAACATGGAATATATTTATTGCTTATTCAGGCCATTACTATGTCCTTTAATAGTAATTTGTCTATAAAGTTTAGATTATAGGTGCTTTAAAGTTGTGCTGGTAGTGGTAATGGGGTCTATTCTCCTACAGCACTTTCTAATTATTATTGATAAATAAAAATAATATTGATATATTGATTTGATATCCAGAAACCTTAAAATTTAAAGTTTTGGCCATTTGTAAATTCTCTTAGTTTTTTTTTTTTTTTAAAGATTTATTTATTTATGCATACAAGCACTGGGGTACAGGCCAGAGGTGTGGGGGGGTGAGAGGATTCACCACAGAGAGC
>JAGFMF010012271.1:4632922-4691776 GCA_019455555.1 Galemys pyrenaicus
CCTCCCTGGCCGGCAGCAGGGATCGAACTCGTGTTGCAGTGGCTGCGGTTTGCTTCATAGTGCGTTGCTTAACCCACTGCGCCACCAGGGAGGCCCCCTACGAGTTTTTTATGTTTAACTTTATTTAAAAATCATTGCAATTTAAAATTTGATTTTGATTTAATTTCCAATTTAGTCAAAAATTGTGTGAAATCAAAAAATTCCCAAAAACCTTTAACCCAGATTCTCCACATTGATTCCTTTTGCTTTGTGATGTGCAGATATCAAGTCCCTTACCCCTGAGTATTTTGGTGTGATGCTCTCTTACCTAACCATAATATGACGATCAAAATCAGGAAGTTTAGCACTGATATAATAGTATTATCTAGTTTCTAGTTCACATTCAAATTTTGCCAATTACTTCAATAATTTCCTTTAGCTATATTTTCTCCAGGGCAGGATCACATATTAATTTAATTGTCATGTTTCTTTAGTCTCCTGTATTTTAAAACAATCCATCAGTCTGTTGTCTTCTTGACCATGACAATTTTGGAGAGTCACAGTGTCCTCAGAGAGGACCTAGGGTATCTGGAGTTCAAAAAACTTCATCTTCATAAACATCGTTTAGGTGAATAGAATCAGTGCTGATGCTGTTAAGAGTTATCATTTATCTGTTTTTTTTTTCTGTTTTATTAGTGAAATCAGAATATCACTGAAAGGAGAGAGAAGATTGGAAAATTCTACTTCATGGTAATCAAAAAGAAAAACAAGAGACTCAGTGTATAATTCTGAGTAAATTATTTGGCCCCTCAATGCAATATGTGAATAGTACCTCAATTTTTGACTTGTTTTCCGAGGAAAAAAATACATATACAGATAAATTTTTGGGGCTGAACCATGTGAGAGTAAGAGTAGGTTTTGTATTTCATTCCTGAACATGTCAGCACGTGTCTTCTAAGGATATTCTCCTACATATCTGCATGTGATGCTCAGACAAGAAACTTAGTATGCATCATACTACTCAACCTGCTACTACTTAAATTCAACCGCACTACTTAAATTCAATACTACATCATACTCATGCAGGACATGGCTTCTCCAGTATATGGTCCATATCCAAATTTCTCTGATCTCTCAGTACTCTTTTTCTTGCTTTCTGTACCTGCCCCCTACTTTCCCCATTGATTCCGATCGAATCAAGGACTAGGTATAAATCTAGCTGTCTAACTCTCCTAGTCCTCTTTAATCTAGAATAGCTCTCTTCTGAGATCTTTAATATCTTCATTTTAAGAGTCTTGGCCATGTGTTTTGTGAGGCATCCTTCAATTTGGGCTTCTGTTTCTGCATGACTGAATTCAGGTTAAGCAAGGACAGTCCTCAGTGATGTGGTGTCCTTGGTATGTCACTATGGTTGGGACATTATTTCAGTTTGTCCTTTATTGATGATGCAAAAGTGGCTTACTTGATGGCATTCACTGTTCAGAAGGCACTGTTCAGAAGCCTCTGGGGTGACAGGCAGACACAGTGTGAATGCCTGTTGGCCAACACCTTTTCACTCAATGGTTTTAGCATTTGCTGATGGCTCTGCGTGGGGCGTTACTACGCAGGTGCGGGACTACAGCATGCAGTCCTCGTGGTGGACAGACACTCCTTTGCCCACATGCTTTTTACATCCAGCTCTGAAATCACAAATTGTTCCACAGACTTTAATCTCTGGTATTCCTTTCTTAGCTTTGACCCCTAGCTTCTCAACCATGATCCACTGTCGTCCTGGTTATGCCGCTTTTGATTAGTTTGGTTAACTGCCTTCTAACCCTGGGTGCCAACAGGGCAGCACACACAGGCATTTTTGGATTTTCCCCAGCACTGATGAACTGGGCCTAGACAGAAAGCAAATACTATATTAAGCTACTCTATTATTAATAGTGATTACGAGCAGTGAGTTCTCGCTCCCCTGAATGCAGAGATAACCTGCATTGTGACTGTAGCTTTGAGAATCGAAAAGCCAGTCCTCGTGATGGACAGACGCTCCTTTGCCCACATGCTTTTTACATCTAGCTCTGAAATCACAAATTGTTCCACAAATAGCAGAGGCAATGTCTTGAGGAATCAAATATGATCTGTTTTCCATTGTCCTCAAAATGATACTATTAGACAGATTGAATAAGGGCATTGATTTTCCACTTCATGGACAAAGTGGATGATAATCCTTCGAAACTGCAAATGGGAGTGTTTTGTGCAATCTTCTTTTTAGCGTGTACTGACTTATTAGAGAAAATTGCAGATTTTGTAGGTGGTTGGTTATAATAATCTAAGGTTAAAAAAAGAACCACGAAAATTGAAGACATCAGAGATCATGTCCAAAAAAAGCAAATGCTTTTTTCTTCCTATAATCCTCAATTAGAAGGCATTTAAGGAAAAGATAATCAGCCTCAGGGACCTGTAAATATAGATTCTACAGCTCTTCCTGCACATTGCCCTCCTTTACTTAATTTCAATACATTCTGAAATATGTAAATAAATATTCTCTTACATCCATTCCATGTTACCCTCTTGATTTTAAAAATATAAATACTACTAATAAAAAAAACTTCATGATAACTATTGTGATAAATCCTTAATATAACAGAGCTCTCCCTAGATGACAAAATCCCCTCTGGGTCAGTTAGGTAACTTTCACTGGATGCCATCTGTCATTAGGAGGGGAATTTTTCTGGCCATTTTTCCAAGGCAATGCTCAACCCATCCAAAGGGGACGAAAATATATATTGATATTTCTCAGGTAGATGTTTGTAGTTAACTAAACGAGATAATCAGTTAATTAAATGAGGTAATCTAATTGTCAAAAAACGTGCACTACTCAGTGATTGAAAATGAGTCTTAACCAGAAAGAAAAATAGGAACTAGAAGCTGGACCTGAAGGCTAAGGAAAGGCCCTCATCCTCAGGATCAGGGTGAACTCCATCGTGGAACATCTAGAACATTGTCTTTCTGTCACTCTCTCCCTAGATAAGCTCACCCACTTCCAGCTCTGAGTCATGATCTAAAGTTCTTTCTGAAGTCCAGATTCTTTTATCCAACTCCTTATCTGCCATCTCTACTTGGAAATCTCATCCATACTTTAAATTGCTGTTGAAAGTAAAGCTCTTGATTTTTCCTTAGAACTTGCTTCTTCACTGCTCCTCATGATGACTATGGCTCATCTACCCACTCAGAGTGAATGGTCAAATCTAGAAATCCCAAGGTACAATCACTCATTCAGGGCCAACAGATAAAGCTAGAAATCCTAATGTCATCTTTATTTTGTACCCCCCATCGTGCATTGGTTGTAAAAGAAAGTCAGTTTCCAAAATGAATCTGTCTCCCTCTTCTTTTTTTTTAATTTATTTTTTTACTCATACAAGAGCTGGGGTACAGGCCAGAGTCCAGGGAGGTGAGAGGGTTCACCAGAGACAGAGTGGGGAGCAGAACAGGCAGACTGACTGAAACACACTGCTGAGGGGAGCAGCGGGCACAGCAGGAGAGGTCTGCCGCGCCATGTGGGTCCCCTCCCTGGCCGGCAGCAGGGATCGAACTCATGCTGCAGTAGTTGCAGTTTGCTTAACCTGCTGTGCCACCAGGATGGGCCCAGTCTCCCTCTTCTTTATCTGCTGCTGGGTCTTAGCCTAAGCCATCATCAAATTTGGTCTGAATTATTGCAACCTCCTGCCAACTAGACTCTCCACTACCACTGTTCTCCATAGAATGGCCGGAGCACATATTGAAAACACAAATCACCCAATTCTATACTGGATTCAGGGCAGAAAAAGGACACGAGAGGGAAAACTGGTGAAATCTTAAGTTTGTAGGTTTTAATAAACACATCCCGGTTATCTAAGATGTTACATTAGGGGAAGCTGAGTAAAGGGTGTGAGAGACTGTACTATCTTTGCAACTTTTATATAAATTTAAGATTGTTCCATCCTAAAAATGTTCATTTCAAAACCCTATTAAATAACATGTTGTTCCTTTGTTTAAAATCCTTAAATAACTTATCCACTGCCCTAAGATCCAAACTCTCTGTCATGGCTTCACAGGTCTTTGGTCACTGGTTTTCTGGCATTTTTTAGAATACACCAGACTGTGTCTGGGACCTTTCTTGTCTTTGCTAGGTCCGCATAACAAAACACCACACCTTAGACCACATAGCTAACAAAATACTATAGCTTAAATGATAGAATTTTATTTCCTCACAATTCTGGAGGCTGGGTGTCCAAGATCAAGGTGTCAGCTGAATTTCTTCTGAAGCCTTGCTCTTTGGCCTGCAGATGGTGGATCCTTGTTGGGCCCCTGCAAGGTCTTCCCTCTGTACTTATACAATTCTAGCCTCTCTTTGAGTCTCCCAGTGTCCTCTTCATTTAAGGACACCAGTGAGACTTCATACGTATCCACACTAATGTCCCTACCTCCAAACACAATGATATTCTGAGGTACTTCAACATAGGAATTTGGGGTGAGGAGGACAGAGTTGGCTCAGTAAGCTCTCTTGCTCTCATGACTCCTCTAACAGTTGATTCCTTCCTCAGGTCTCACAAGGCCCTATCACCTCTTCTGAGAGGCACTTCCTGACCACAAGGCTTCAACCAGCCCTCCCCACCCTATTTCTTGATTGCCTTCTTAACACTTATTACAGCTGGGATTCTTTCCTGTTTATTTGCTTGTTATCTGCTTTCCCCTAGCCTTGACTGGTGGAGTTCTGGTCTGTCTTCTTGCATCCTCCATGCCTCTTGGAATTCCTCGCATGTAGCAGGAACTCCAAATTGGTTGAACAAAAAATGTTTGTTGACAATCAGACAAAAGGAGAGTCTCATTAAAAAATCATCATTAACACAGTTAACCCCAAGGTTATGACTGCAATAGCAGTGACACCTCGTATTTGTATGGCCCTTTACAGTTTATTAAATGCTTCCAGGGAAATGAACCTGTCTGGATTCCCTACACAGTGGTGCAAGCGGTTATCTGCTCTGTTTTCTTGCTAAAGAAACCAAGACTCTGCTGCTTAAGATCAGAGAACTGGAATTTTACTCCTGATCTTCTTGTTTCACAAAGAACAACTTTGTGTTCTTTCATTACAACACAGCTGAAGTAGAAATACAATAAATTCCAAATACTTCTTTTAGCAACCCCTAAGGAGAGCTTTGTGAAGGACAGAGTCTCACGCTTCCAGGAACTCAACTGGACATTCTTTCCATCTGATCAGAAGGCGTGTCATTGCTGAGAAATAGTGGCTAACAAGAACCAATATGGAGCCCTAAGGTCCTTTTATTGTGTGGGTGGTGGTGGTGGTTATAAACATATTTTGTATAAGGTGGTGGTTATAACATATTTTATGAACAGGGGAATGAAGAAGGGATGTGAACCCCACTTCCAGAGTGTTCATACTTGGTTTAAAATAGCACTTACTATGTTCTGTAAATCTGTACTTCTCTGTGTTGATGTCTCTTAGATTTAGCTAAGGGGGCTTTACAAGTCCAATGCCTAGACCCCAGCCCAGACAAATGAAACCAGAAACCTGGGGCAGGGATGTCGGCATCAATCAGTTTTCAGAATGTCCCAGGTGACTTTAACATGCGGCCACCAGTGAGAAATATTGGTCGAGAACTTCAAATGGGGTAGAGATGACATAGCCTCTGCCCCCCCCAAAAGAACATATCAGATTTAGCTGGAGGATGGACTCCATAAAGTTGTACATGCTCTAGAGCCCCCTAGAGGGTGTTCTAGATTTCAAGTGTGTTGGGGGGTTTAGACCAGCCTGTACCCAGAACCAATTAAATCAGAATCCTGGGGGAGGGTGGGAACCCAGGCAGGAGCCCTTGTTAAAACTTCTCAGGTGAGTTCAATCTGTAGCCAAGGTTGCGAACAACAGTTTTCAATGGTGCCTGCTTTGTTTGGAAGAGGAAGGGAAGTCAGGGCTGCCCCCCATTAACCCCACTGAACGACAGTAACCTGGCAGCAGCTGTCCTGCAAATGCTAAGCACCCACTCGCCCAGATCTACATTTATGGCCTTGGACAAACAACAGGACCTTACCTTGGCATGGTGCCATCCTCCCCAGTACTAATTAAGGCCTAAATAATTCTCATCAGTATGTGCATGAAATAAATGGGCCTCATTTCAGGACAACTTCTCATTGTGTCCTGGTTAATGTAATCAACATTTACAGGTTTTTGTAATCATAAATATACTAGTTTTAACAAGAAAGAGGAGATGTTTATATCTGGTTACCACTGCTATTTTTTTTTAACTAGATTTTGGGGTATGTAAAAATAGTACTTAAATGGAAATTGGTAATAGGCTAACAACATACTCTTTTCAATCACTGATCAATATGATTATCACTAGTGTCTTTCAATTTAATTATTGCTTCTTATCACCATCAATTTCATTAAATTTTTGGCAGGTAGGGGAGGACACAGGGTGCAGACAGCAGTAGGAAAAATGGTAGCTGAATAATAAGACTATATACCCACAAAATGCAAAGAAATGAACTGGGTTTATTAACTAATTTGGCAAAGCGTGAGATGAGGAATATCCACTACGGGGCTGCTTTCTTTAGCAACTCAGCCTCCCACCAAAACTCCTTACTTATCCTTGGACAGAAAGAGAACAAGCCAACAGCACATACCATCTGCTTAAGGCTTTAGTTTTGAACCCCTGGACAAAGCTATGTTTTAATCATTAAAGAACTATTGCATAAACATATACTGCTCATGTCCTGATTTTGAAGCTTTAACAAGTGTGAATGAAAATCAATGAGTCTTCCTTTTCTGCCTCCCTGGGACCAACTTTGAACCAGCTGGGTGACCAGCAGCTGTTGCTGAATATGTAAATTGGAAGCAAGCAAATTGAAAAAGAAGATGCCCGATCAAGTGGGCCCGTCTGCTCCGGTGGCCTCGGAGGCGGGACCCGGGGACTGGTGGAGCAGAACCAGGCAGAGGCTGGGATGGGAATGTGGGCAGAACCACGATCAGGGCCTCTTTACTGTAACAAGAGGGCTGGACTTGGACTTGAGCAAGTTGGGCGCCATGATAGAAAGTTAAGAAGCTGGTCCCTTGGCAGTCTCAGAGTCAGCAAGCTGAGAAGGAGAGGACCTAGAACACACCAGGGCACCAGTGCTCCTCTTGCAGGCTGGCCTGGCCCATGGCATGAACGCAGGATGCTGACTGAGCATGATCCAGGCTTCAGGGTAGCGAGCCCAGTATTTCAAATTCCTAGGAGAGCAGTGACAAAGCTAATTTTCTGGGAGAGCACTAGGAGAGTAGTGAAAGGTACTTAAAACCTGCCAAAAAGGGATAAATAAATGATAACTATGCACTTTTGGACTATTTGAATTGAGCAGAGGATAAAACGGATCCCGCTGGTACCACTGACTTTTAGGGATCACAGGGAGGCCGTATGTCCTCTCTGCACCCCTACAAATGGAAGCGTTTTTAACTATTCATGATCACGGAGTCAAACAGGAAAAGGAGGCAAGGGAATCTGACTGGAAAGACTAAAAGATATTAACTTTCCCTCATATCTGCAGATTGTATGAATTGCTTTTGCAATTCAGTCACGAGGCAGAAAATGTTCCCCTTCATTTGGACATAGTCCCCATTTTTCTCTCTTGACAAATGCAACAGATGCAAATAAGATAAGAATTAGCAGATAAATTAGCAGACTAGATAAAATATCTAGTCTCAGGTTTTTCCCTAAAGGGATCTTGGAGGAATCCAATCTTGGGGTGAGGCTTGTGGTAGGGCACAGCCTTCATTACCAAAGAGAAGGGAGAAATGTCCCGACAGAAGTCTGGGGTAAAAGACAGGTCAGAAGACGATTTATAAGCAATACTAGAATATTATAAGCAAAACAATAGAACAATTGCTTGAAATTTAAGTCAGAATGCCTTGCAGGAGAAATGTACTAGATTTTAAGGTGGGCTATGTATGCTCATGTGTCTAGATGTCAAGGTCAACACGGTCTAGAAAATACTCTCAGTGTGCCACACGCACACCCCACTGTCCTCAGGTTCGTAAGTAAGCATTAACAGCCGTCGACAAGACGTGCACTTAGTTCCACTGAAATCAAATGCAGGAGTTCCAAGGTCCCCACCAGCTTCTCAACCTCCTGTGACCGGATGTCACAGAGATTCCTGCCCAGGGGCCCACTGGGAAGTATGCAGAAAAGAGAAGGGAGAAAAGCTAGACGACAAAATCAATCCAGGGAGAAATCCCAGGGAAACAGCTCCCGGAAGCCAAAGGCCAGACCTCTGGGATCCCAGCACAGACCCTGCTATCGGCTGGCCGACGCCTGGCCATGGACTAGCGCAGGGCGGGGAGGGTACTCACGCTGTCGTTGCTTCCTTTGTTGTCCTCATACTTGGTTTCTATATGGATGGAGAATTTCGGCAGAAAGGAACACTATGAGAAAAAGCAATAAAATTTCATTAGCATAAAATTTTCCTCTCTTCACATCTTCAATGGAACCTCTGGGCGCTCTCCTGACCACAGGGTGAAAGCACTGGGCTTGAGCAGGAGCGTTAAGATCTGAATTCAGGCAAGAAAAGCCGACGTGGGTCACAGGTCCATCCAGGAGGCAGGCTGGAGAGAATAACCAGTCATGGAAGCAAGTCACCGTATTTCCAAGGGGAGGATACTCTTTGAGACCCAGTACGGATTTTCCTAAGGCAAACTCCTACAACAGAGGCAATCCTAGTTTTAGGGTGCTTACCTTGGATGAACAGCTGCCACTCCTGAATACCTGAGGACCCAGCCTCAATGTTGACAAAATACTCATACAGTCATTCATAAACATTCACACTCATAAATATTCATATGCCATTCATAGCAATGGCATAGCAAAACTTTAAGACCACAAGTCAGTGAAGTCAAATAGACCTGTCTTTTAATTTTGCATTTGCCCCTTGGTAGTTATGTGACTTTGGACAAGTCATTTAACTTCTCTGAGCTCCAGCAATGCAAAAATGGATAATAATTCTTACCTAATAGTGCCAGGGTTATATAAGATCATGTGCGTAAAACATGCAGTGCCAGGCACGGAATAAGCATTCAACAGATGACAGCAATCAGCGTGAAGCTGCAGCTGAACCTGACCATAAGAGGCAGCCCCTCTTTTCTGCCTGAGCACGGGAGAGAAGCCCCAAATGCAGTACAGCCCTAATGTCCCGGCTGTAAAATCACATTCTACGCATTCAGTAGGTTTTAAGGGTTAAAGTAGTTCAAGAAGAGGATTTTGATGGATGTTGATGTAATCTCCCTCCTGCTGGCACCGAGCTGGGCATTACGGCAACCAGAGAAGGGATTGAGGACTAATGGGTAAAATGACCCAGCAACTCCATGGGGGCTGCAGGTATTGGAGAAATGAGGTGCAGGCTGATATTTCACAGTCCAAAGAGTCAACAGAACACATACTCTGTAGCAGACACTGGTATAAGTATTTTGAAATTCTAATTTGTTCATCCCTTGGCACCATCCCATGAGTGGGTACTATTATGAGCGGCTGCTTTAAAGAGTCTATGCACAGAGAAGTTAAGTCAACAGCCCACGATTACACACACAGCTCATGAGTTTTAGAGGTGGGATTGAAAGCCTGGGAGCTTGGTCTTAGTGTCCATGCTCTTAATAACTACCCCTGTGGGTCTCAACGTGGAGTCTCTGAACCTAGGGTACCAACAGCAGCCTAGAATTTGTCAGAAATGCAAATTTTGGAGTCCAACCCCTTTCCACTGAATCAGGAGCTCTGGGGTGGGGCCCAGGCAGCTGTGTTTAGCAGGCCCTCCAGGGGTTGCTGAACCAGGCGCAAGCTGGGAAGCCACCTAACGAATGGAAAGAAAGAGTGCATTGTCTAAAATTCCTAAGTCCAGGACACCCATCATGGGCTTTACCCCCACCGTGACTGTGACCCCCTTTGGCCCAGCTGAGACCCCCGGGGCATTTGTACAAGCAGGGAGAGGTTTGGGATGTGCCATCGATAATTCTCCTGACATCACATGCCTGTGTGCATTCGGCATTCATCTGTCTTAATCCGAGTGAAACAGGCAAGCTGAACCGTGACTAAGGAAACACGGAAACAATCAATCCCAGTAATTGCCTTTATGGAGAATGAGGCCCTGTGATTATTCATTAACACCTTCTTTGCTGTCTCCTCTCCAGCCTCTCACTCCATAACTGCTGCCCTCACACCCAGTTCCGGGGAGTTCCAAGGAGGGGCAGTTCCATGTGACCCGAAACCCTGGAGGTCTCGGGCCCCTCGGCACACCTCTCGATTGACCCGTGATCTTGGGGACATGCATCCGCCAAGAGACGCTTTTAGAAATAACAAGCTTTCGGGTGGGTTGATTTGTCCTTTTAACCCATAATTCACATGAGAGTCCATTCAACTAGTGCACAGTACCTGGTGGTGAGAAATAGCCACCCAGCATGTGGAGCTGGGTCTGGGTGCATCAGAGTGGAACCCTGCAAGGAGTTTTTATTGGTTGAAACGCTAAACCACTTAACTAAGGTCAAACAAGTGAATTTCAGCATTTGGGTATTAAACCCAATTAGGAAATGTGAAACTCTTATGCAAATTAGCAGATGTTATTTTTGAGATAAGGACTTGGGTTATTTTCAGATCAGAATGGTGGCCCTGGCTGGGCGCACACCTGGCTTCAGCAAGATGGAGGGAGGACTCAGATCAGATAGTCAACTCCGGCTGATCAGTCTTTTCCTCTTCAGCAACAGCTGGGACTGAAAATCCCTTGGGGTATCTGATGTTGGTTCTTGGAGCCCTAGCCTACGTGGTGTCTCAAGTTAAGTCAGAAGGATATATTACTGGGGGTGTTTTCAGAGCTGTCACCAAAATCTCCCTGGCTAGATGTCCATCTTGAGATAAACTTCTGAATCTACTGTACGGATTAGAACTTCCCTACAAATCCAGTCCACTAACCCTAGTGCAGCCATAACTGTCAAGCAAGGTCTCTTATTTCTTTTTCTTTAAGATTTTATTTATTTATGCATACAAGAGCTGGGGTACAGGCCAGAGTCCAGGGAGGTGAGAGGATTCACCAGAGACAGAGCCGGGAACAGAACAGGCAGATCTACTAAAATACACTGCTGAGGGGAGCAGTGGGTGAGGCATGTGGGTCCCCTCCCTGACCGGAGGCAGGGATTGAACTCGTGCTGCAGTGGCTGCGGTTTGCTTGATAGTGTGTTGCTTAACCCACTGCACCACCAGGGAGGCCCAAGGTCTCTTATTTCAACGTGGTTGGCCTCCTACTGTATTCCATCCATGGAGATCATCCTCAATCTCTTTCCCTGTAAGACCCCATTCCTGGCTTTGCTCTTTCTCCTTTGCAGCTGATAATTTGGATTCACAAATTAACAAGGACACAGGTTGTCAGAGAAACATCTTCAACTTTCCTTCCCGCCATGGCAAACCTGCTTATTTCTCTGTGCTGCTTATTCTCTGTGAATCAGAAAAGGACATTGCCTTCTTTACTGCAATGGAAAGTATTATGATCAAAAGAACTGTGTTAGAGGCAACAGACTGGGGCTCGTATCTTAGATGGATTGAACTCAGGAAAATGATTTCACCATTCCCAGCCTCAGCTTCCCTTTTTATAGAATAGGGACAATCCTTGTTCTGCAGGGATGTTGAGAAGATTAAGGATCTCACTGAGTAAAAACCAGCACAGGTTTTTACTTGACATGTAGTAGGTGCACAGTAAAAATATTTGCAAATCTTTTCTCTGGAAACTTGGATCATTAGTTATTTGCATCCTGTCCCTATTTCCTTCCTGCAGTTCCAAAATAGAATGAAAAGTATCTTATTTTGAAGAAATAAATCAGCATCAAGTTCCCTTGATTATATTTCTTCCTTCATCTTACAATCAATATCATTTCTCTGTCTTCACAATCATACTCTATTGGGAGAGTAGTCAATGCTGGCTGTCTCTACTTTTTCACCACCCACCTCTTCCCAACCAGCACAATACAGTGTGGAAAATGACTGATTATAAAGCAATTTTCCAATCAGGATTGCTTCCTCGTGGAAACTTCTCCACTGTCCCATAGGAGCAATTCCCCCTCCTAGTGGTTCCTTTTCAAAAGCCTTCTCTTCTCTCCCTCATCCTTTCCATGTGGGTGGTCCTCCCACATTGGAAGAACCCTTTCACTCCACTTCCTGGCTCAAACCCTCTCCCCCTGGGATCTCCTCTGATCTCGACTTCCCTAAGAATTTTGTATGGCCATCTCTCACCCCCACTGCTCTCTCAGAGGTCCTGCTGCCCAGGGGCCACCCCCATCGAGGCTATGGACACACCAAACTTCCCAGGTCCATACTGAATTCAAATGTTCTCCTGCGCTATATGGCTTCCTAGGGCTGTCCTCACAAATTAGCACAAACATGATGGCTTAAAACAATAGGAAGTTATCGTCTCACAGTTCTGGAGGTTGTAATCTACAATCAAGGTGTTGGTAGGTTGTGCACCCTTGAAGACTCTGGAAAAGAATCCTTCCTGGCCTCTTCCAACTCCTGGTGGTCCCACACATTCCCTGGCTTGTGACTACCTAACTCCAATCTCTGCTTACCACGTTCCCTGGCTTGTGACCACCTAACTCCAATCTCTGCTTGTGTCTGCACATCACCTTTCTGTGTCTTTTTTTTTTCTTGCAAGTTACCAGTTACTGGATTTAGAGTCATCCTGAAGCTGGTGTGACTTCACCATGAGGCCCTTAACTGATTGTATCTGCAGAGTCCCTATTTCCAGATTAGGCTATTCTGAGATGCCAGTGGACATGAACACTGAGGGGACACTATTCAACCCACTACATTCACACAATCACATCCAAAGAACCCCCAAATCCCACTGGTTCAGCTTCTCTCCTTAATGGGAAGGCTGGAATCATCTACATCTAGCACTAAAGCTATTTCTGCCTCTGCTCTGCATTCACGCCATGGGTCAGTCACAGAAGACTACTCGCCAGTCCCTGAAACACATCTGTCTGTCATGGGTTTGTTATATTTTGCCCTTATTTCTCTCAGCCTTAAGTTTCCTCCCTAAGTCTTGCCCAACCCATCTCAAATATGGCTTCAGAATGGTTATTCCATGTGTGCAAGTAGACTAGACCACTGTCACACATTTATCTGCTTTCCATCATCACATGAGCTGTCTGTGTCTGACTCACCTACCAGATGAGAAGCCCCAACACAATTCTAGCAGGAGGACCCCTCCCCTACACCCTGTTACCCTTGGGAGAGCCCCAGCCATTACCCTCCTCATTCTGCATAGAAGCATCTCTGCAGGTTTAACTTTGCTCAGAGCTGCTTTCTGTGCTTCAGAGATGTGCTACAGCTAGGAATATACCATCTCCTAGCCATTCTCAGCTATCCACGGGGAGAAGCAAGCACCCCACTTTCCAATCCTGGACTTTCTCAAAATACGCAGCAGCCACTTAAGATTTTGACACATTCCCTTGGATGGAAGGAGTTCCAGATCACTGAGGGAACTTTAGGGGTGTGGGAGCAAGGAAAAACATGACCAAAATAACCAAACTGGAATGTGCTGCAAGAAGAGAGACGTGAGGAGTGTTAGCCACTGGCTACAAGTAGAAGAGGCTTAAAGGACTCACGAGACTTCTGTGGTCTTGATGGCACAGTTACATGGGGACACAGAAGAAAAGACTGAGTATCTATGGTAGACAAGATTCTAAGATCACCTCCCAGACTCCCGGCCCCTTGCACATACATGCCACACAACCTCTCCCCTTAAGTGTGAGCAAGACGGTGACTATGAGATAGCAGCTCCTGTGATGCGATCAGCGAGGTGGACAGATTACACAGCATTATATCACATATAGTACTTATCATATATATTATATATTACATTAGTACTTTGCAGAAGATGCAGAGATTTCTTTTGCTGGCTTTGAAGAAGTGAGGTGCTAAGTGATATGAGAGCTACATGGCTAGAAAACAATCAGTTCTACAACCTCAAGGAACTGAAAACTGCCAACGACCAAGTGAGCTTGGAAGATGACCCTGAGTCTCAGATGACACTGGAGCCCTGGCTGACAGCTGCATTTCAGCCTAGTGAGATACTCTGAGTGAGGACTTGGCTAATCTTCCCTATAGTGATGTGAAGTTTGTGTTTTATTTCCTTATAGAAGAACTAGGGTGCAGGCCAGAGGTATGGGGGGTGAGAAAATTACTCAGAGAGAGAGTGGGGTGCAGAATAGGCAGACTGACTGAAATACACTGCTGAGGGGAGCAGCAGGCAAGACAGGAGAAGTCTGCTGCACCATATGTGGGCCACCTCCCTAGGGGGGATCTAACTCAGGCCATAAGGGTGCTAGGGCTGAGAGTTAACCCCCCCCAAGTCACCAGGGAAGCCTGGAAGTTTGTGTTTTTTAAGTTGCTGAATTTATGGGAAGTTTATTACACAGCAATAGAAAACCAACATAGCCCTCAACCTCCACTGTGTTCCTTCTAGATCACCACTTTGGCTCTCATTTACTTTGAGGTTTGACCTGTGCAGGGAAACTCTTTTTGAATGAGCAATTCCACTATGATGTCATCTGCCAGTCAGTGGACGCTGCTTATTGCCCAGGATGGCTTTACTAACAACTGATGCCACTGGTGCCATTTGCAGGTTGTCCAGATGTGGCCTACACACCTGCCCACAGGAAGGCAGAGGACATGAGGTGGTTCAGTAGAAAGAATACAGGTTTGGCATGAAACAGACTGTAGTTCAAACCCTGGCTTCTTTTACTCATATCTGGTGAGATTTTGGGCAAATACCTTAAGCCCTGTGAGTTTCAGTTTCCTCATTATAAAATGGAGACAGGGTCAACCTCTTTGCTAGAAGGGGGTGCTGGCGGTGGTGGGGATTAAATGAGGCAGTGAATGTTCAAAAGGCAGGTAGCTTCTGGCAGACAGGTACTCCATTAACACTGGCGGTCCTGTTATACCCCTCCCCAAGAAACTTCCACAGGCTATATGGGGGGGAAGTTGAATGGGGGTGGGTGTGGGAGGACATTTTTCACAGTGTGTGAGGAGCACTGGGAAGCTGTGGGCTTTCTGGAGCTGTGGCAACAGGAAGAAGCCAGACTGGACCTTCCCCTGACACGGATGTGGGCCAAGCCACAGGTCTGGGCTGCACTAGTCTCATTCTGAGTCCCGACATGCAACACTGCTGAGGATGCGCTGCATGTATCTGGCAGCTCTGTCCTCTCACTGCCCTCTTTTTCCTACACTCCTGGTGGCTTCTTTTTCTGTGCAGGGCTCTTTGCTTTACTTCTTCTCCACTTTCCCCCAACCCCCTGCCAACTGCATGCAGGGAAACAAGAATACTACAGATATCTCTGGGAGCTTCTTCTTTCCTAGATCTAAAGGTTTTATTCCCGCTGGCTCACTCAGCCTTGTTACAAAAGCCAAGGCTCAGAGAAGTTAAGAAATGGCATCAAAAACAGCATTTGCGGGCCCCACGGGTTACCTGGTAAGACCCTGCTTACAGGTATGTGTGTGGTGGCTCTGGAGCATTGTGATGGGAGGGACAGGGGCCATGTCCCATGAGTGACATCATCAGTCATTTCAGCAACCTGTCCCCCCAACTCTCCTTCCTCCCCTGGGTCTACCTCATAGCTGGAATCTTCACTGTCATAAAATAACCTTCTCTCTCTGTCTCTCTAACTCTCCTTGACTAGTGGCACCTTGACTGGGAAAATCATACCAATATTCACTTTATTACAGTCAACATTTGTTGTGTCCCTCACCCCCTAAAAACAGTAACGGCTTCATGTCAAAGTCAGGGAAATAAGGCGAATATCGCCTATCATCCCCTCTTCGACTTTTCTAGCTGAGATACTCCCAAGCCAGAAGAATCTTACTAGTGTTTCTGTCTGCTCCCTGTCATGACCAGCTTCCTTTGTACTCAGTATCTGAGCATCGGACCCAATGGCATCCACTGGCTTGACCCTCTAGTCATAAAATAGATCACTGGGTACCCATGAAGTCTTTCATACCTGAAACCAAATGTGGGGGAAAGTACTGGTTCATTGAGGGACATTTAAATGCATGCACTTGTAGCTTTGGGGAGTGATGGAGGATCTGCAGCCAGGAAGAATAATGCAGTTGGGAAGATGAATCTGCAAGACGGGTGCAGTACCTGAGCTCCTGCAGGAACAACTTCCAGACACTAGCATGCCCAGGCTCAGTGTCGGGAAATGGAGCAGCATATGCAAAATGCACGACAGAGCCGAATTTTCAATTCATTACAGACATGCTTTGGAAAAATGAAAGAGCTATTTTTAGTCTAGTGATTGATTAGGGTTGCCATGGCAATAAGAAACACTTACAAGAACAAACTAAATGTAAGCAAGTCTTAAAGAGAAAGGGGCAAGCACACTGGGAATTTCATGGTCAGTTTTTGGGTGGTCCAATTTCACACCTGCATAGGAGGAAATGGGGGTGATGGTGGTAAGAATCACCCCGGGAGTGGGATCTGAGGGTCTCCAGGGGGTCTGGACTTCAGAAGTGCGCAGTGGCAGAACTTCTGGAAGGAGATGCACCAATCACTTTAAAGAACATCATTATTGTGTCTGAGGATACCATTACTTCCACAGCACCCAGCTCAAGGTGAAGCTTAAGAGTATTAACTGCTACGCCTGCTTACAAAATCAAATAAAAACCATATTTTCTGTAATAGCATATTTCTAATGATGCTGGTGGGCTTGTAAAAAAGTTGGATCTCAGGCCTCTCTCCTGATGATTAAGGAAGTAGTTGGCATCCCCAAACCCAATCCCGAGCTCAGGATTTGATTTTTCTTCTCTTTTCTTTTTTCAAGCAGCCTTCTTCACACCCTATAATATTCATTAATCTCAAGTACAAATGTCAGTGGTTCTTAGTATATTAAGAATTTTATAGCTATTATCACAATTTAATTGTTGAGCATTTTTATCGTCACTGATATAAACTCTGTACCTATTAACAGTCACTCCTGACTCCCACTCCCCCACTCTCAATCTACACCCTAAGCAACCACTAATCTACGTTCTGTCTCTATGACTTGTCTATTCCATTTTGATTCTCTCACTTAGCTTCCTTGTACAGGAGGATGACACTCTCTTGTATGAATATACCACATTTAATTTATCCAGTCAGTAGCTGATGAACATTTGTCTCATACAGGTTTTGGTGTGGATACATGTTTTTGTTTCTTTGGGGTATATACCTAGAGTAGAGTTGCTGGGAATTAGGTAACTATGTCCAACCTTTTGAGAAACTACCAGATGGTTTTCCAAAATGGTGGTGCCATTTTATCTTTTCTTATCTGAGGGTTTCAGGTTCTCAACATTCTTGCCAACACTTATTACTGCCCAACCATTTTTTAATCTCTGCAAGGAACTCTGGAATACCTCTGGGTCAAGTGATGATCCAAGATAAAACCAGACAACATTCTCTGTGTTGAGTCCAGGAGAGACAGGCAGTACCTGTATTTATCTCAGGCATTGTTCCAAGTATCTAGAGTAATAATTCGTCTACTAACTCAGTAACCCTCATACAACTATATGAGAGATGAACTCTTATTGCTCCTACTTCACAGATGAAGAAACGAAGGCAGGGATACGTGGAGTAGCCCCAAACCACACATTTACACAAAAGAGCTGAGATTCAGCTCAGGCTGTCCGAGTCTGGGTTCATGTTTTATCCCCGTGTCCTCCTGCCTCCTGGGTATTAGGAAAACAAAAGAATGTTTCTAGAGGAAACGGGGGTGGTGGTGATTAAGACACAGGCTTTGCTTCTCAGCTACTAAGAGCAGAGAAAATATGTGTGTGTGCATCAGTCAAATGACAGATGTGCCCTACTTCAAACAAGCTCAAAAAAGGAAAAGAAAAACTGGGGAAATAAGTATTCCTTTAATAATTATTTAAGAAATTCATGTGGTATTTTTATTACTTTAAATGCCAAAATATAATAGTACCTTTAACACTCAATCATTTCCAAAATTGAGTATTTTGAGAAATTTGTACAGTGGGAGGTCTTTTAAAACTCTACCCAGAACTCCAGAAAAGGGCATAGATTCTCAGGAGTGAAAAATGATTATGATAGAACAAGTGTTCATTAACACAAGGTTGGTCCTATAACAGACATGGAGACAATCCAAAGTCCAGCAGAAGGCTAAGTACACTGTGATGGACTCTCAAAAGTTATTTAAAAAGTGAAGTGTAAAAATAGGATGGCCCCATATTTTGTAAAAAGAAAGAAAAGTATGTTATCATAGGCACAGAAAAGTTAGAGGAATAGATACTAAACTATTCTTGAAAAAAAAGATTTATCTTACATACAGAACTGGGGTCTAGGCCAGAGGTGCAGAGAGTGGGGGGTGGTTGAAAGGATTCACCAGAGACAGAGCAGGGAGCACAGCAGGTGGATCTACTGAAACACACTGCTGAGGGAGCAGCAGGCAAGACAGGAGAGGTCTGATGCACCGTATGGGATCAGCTCCCTGGCCAGGGATTGAACTCAGGCCGCAGTGGCTAGCGACAGTTTGGTAGCACTGAGACTTAAACCCTGTGCCACTAAGGGAGGCCTCCTGATACTATAATATTCTTATGAAGGAGAGTGGTGAAAATTATGGGGTCCTATTTTCTCTGATGTATATTTTAAAAAGCTTGGATTTATAATAAACATACATTTTCAGTAAGCAGAAAAAATTTAAATTCAATTTTAAAAAGTTAATGGACACATCAATGATATCCCAAAGTAATTATGTTATCGCTAATGGAAGTCAGACGATGTTCTAAAAGATTATTTTACTACTAGTCCACTTTAACTTAAAGAGGAATAGATTATAAAGAGCATTGTTAAATAGTTGGAGGGGGTGCAGATCCAGCAAGTTTGGGAATTGATGCTTAAAGTGGTTCCTGTCTCACTCATCACATTTGTTAATGGAGTTTCAGAACAAGGCAAGATGTAAGAGGTGCTATAGTTCAATAGCTTAAACTACCTTTTCAGTGGCATCAGATTCTTTTGTCAAATAAAATATGAAGCACAGACATGAAGGCTAGTGAAGACCATCCATTGACAGTTTGAAAAACATTGCTTGAGTTCAGTAACTTAATGCTTTGTTCCTGATCACCAGCCAGAACCCTTCCATGTCTGAGAGAAACATTTTACAAGGAGGACTGGAACTGAGAAAGGTAAGTGGAAGAATGGAGAAGCTGGCTTTAGGTAGATGAAGTATTTATAGACTTTTAAAAGCTCATTTCCTTTTAGCTTTTACCTGGAACACAATGCATTTCTCTCTTTCTAACTCCATGCAACAGGTGTTCCTTGCTTTCAATGAACATTAAACTCTATATAGACTTGACCTTCTCTCTAATGGAATCCCTCAGAAGACATTGATTCTCTGGCACTATATTCTATATTATCATATTAAATGTACTTCAAGGCCATACACAGAATTCTAGCTTGAGATGGAGTCATTACTAAAACTGGATTTGCAAATGCTTCCATCTTTCACCAATAAAAAGACTTATGTCCAGAATGTTCCACAGAGATAAGTGAGATCAGGTTTAGAGTTTAGGATTTATCATCTTCAATGACTCTAAGACTGGAACTTTTGCAATTTGCAGAGGAGGAAACTGTGGGTGGTACATCTGTATGTAGAGAAAGTTGGTAGAACCCTAGATCTTAAAGTACCTTTCCATTTTCTCTATTTCTCATCAAGAAATTTTTTCAAAAATAAATTTTCATTGAGGTAACAATGATTTATAAATATTATCTGTTTGAGGTGTACAGAATTATAACTTAGCATTTGAATATACTATTGCATAGTCACTAGTAAAATTCTAGTTTTCATCCGTTACCACATATTGAACCCCTGTTATTGGTTTCACTTACCCCCTAATCATTGGGTATTTCTTTATTTATTTTTTAAAGATTTATTTATCTATACATACAAGAACTGGGTATAGGCCAGAGGTTCAGGAGGTGAGAGGATTCACCAGAGACTGAGTGGGGAGCAGAACAGGCATATCTACTGAAATACACTGCTGAGGGGAGTAGCAGGTGAGAGGTCTGCTGTGCTATGTAGGGTCATCAAACTCATGCTGCAGTGGCTGCAGATATTTTCATAGTGCTGTGATATAACCCCTTGAGCCACCAGGGAGGCCCTCATTGGGTATTTCTTATCCTTCTACCGTGACAGAAAATTTACCCCACAGACAGAAGGTAATATATGTATTTATATAAACTTCTCCTTGGTGCATGTTAGATCTCAAAACACCCATCAATTTTAAAAAGGTGTATGTCCAGCTGTTCCCCCATGTACTCAGAATCTCAAGCATGCAGGAAAATTCAAAGAAAACCAGGGGCCTATTGGGCTTCTCTTGCTGTTCTGAGTTGTGGGGAACAGGTATGACTTCATACATAATAGGTAGGTGGTAACAGTGACATGGTCGTTGGGGAAAAAAATGCAAAGAAGCTATTTCCAGAAAAGTGAGAAGAGGAATCCAAGTGGAGAAAACAAAGGAATTTTAAAGCAAAGAGAGGAAGAAAGAAATTGCATGTAAATAATAAGAGATGAAGCTGAATCAGAGAATGACTTCCCAAATATAGGTTGCACAGGAAGAAAAATGTGGCCAAGAAGAGTGGTGGGACCTGAAAGAAGTGGAGGACGATGAGAGGAAGGGAATGTGTGGGAGGCAGAGCAGGGAAATACAGCGTGAAAACAGCTGCTTGTATTCCAGTCCACAGTGAGAAAATGAATGTCAGCCTTTCCACTGCTTCCCATCGGCCTGAGCCCTACACTGAGCTTCTGTTCGTCTATTAGTTCATTCATTGATGGAACCCCTCGCCCTCCCCTAACATGCTCCGTAACAGTAGCTAACAGGAGAAGCAAGGCCAGGGGGAGAAGAAGCGAATGCATGAATGAAAGTATGTTTTCTCAATGGGGCATGGTTTACTACCGAAGCTTTATGAAAATGGAGTAGGGAAACTAAATTCATGCTCATACTTTCCAGGGTTGGACCTGTCAAGGCAGCTATAAGCAGAGTGGATGCTGTGAATACTGATAGCTACTCACAACAAAGGCAAGACAAGGATTTAAAGAGATAGCACACACAAGATGAAAGAGAACAGCAAGTAAATAATAGAGATGGGGATGAATCGAGATGGGAATGAATCAGGGTAACTTCCCAAATATAAAGGTTCGCAAATGCCCAGGGAGGAGACTTCAGATTCCAAGCTTCCTCAGTTAAAAATTGTAAGAGCTATCTCTCCTAAGCAACTGAACAAATTCACCACTTACATGTTCACACTCGTGTAGTTCTGAGTACCTTAGGGATAAAGAGAGGTCAAAAGACATGGGGGCAATTATAAATTCGCTTTCTTTAATCACCATGATTTCCACTTTAGTATATCCCTAGTTTTATGTATTTTATTTTTACAGAAAAAATTTTGTCTCATAAGATCTTTCCAGTTGTATTATTCTGATTGCACCAACTTGAACAGAACACAACTCCATAGGCATTAATAAATTGCAGAAGAGAAATCCAATTTTCAGTACCACAAGAGGAAAACAGAAAACAAAGAAGGAAAGGAGATTTCCTAGGAAAATCATCTACAGAAAATTCCTTTAAACAGATATTCTTCCTCCTCTGACAGACTTATGTAAAGTCATTTTGAATGGTGTTTTAAAGATGCAAAAATTTCACAATGTTATGGAGAGAAGTATATCTTATCTTTTATTCTTTCTTCTCCCATCCCCAGATTAATTTTCTGTGAAGTACAAAGTCTTTGAATCTGGGAACAGCTAGAGTCAATGGAAATGGGATAACATGGACACACAACACTGGCTGTTGCAAGGTTCCTGCCTGCCCAGGCACCCATAGATCAGATGACTAAGACCAGTTCTAGACCCTGGCACAGGTATGAATAAGCTAGTTTGCCACTGGTTCACCCACCCACCCAGCTCACTTTCTAAATTGGCATAAATCAGAATGCATGAGCTCATTATCATCCCAATGCCCTGCTTAACTTTGCTGAGAGGTCTAACAGAATTGATTTTGCTTAAAAAGGAATATATAAGCTTATGTCACATTACCACTGAGAGGTCTTCAAAACAACTGTTACCTGAAAAGTGGTAATCTGTAGATTATTATCAGAGTCAGAATGACCAAGGTCAGCACTCTTTAAGTTGAGAATTCTTCAGGGTTCAAGAAAACTTGACATACATCGAAATATAGGAGAAAATAACATTTAGAACTGATCTACTGGCCTATTTAGTGGACATATAATGGTTCTAACTTGGAGAGAATTTTCTGGAGTTCCTGAAATTTTAGAAGACTGGCCTTGCAAAATCTAGGCTCCTGGGGGCAAATCAGTATGGAAAGTGGTGCAGATTATACCTCCCTTTTGAAGAGTCATAATGTAATAAAGGCTCTGAGAAGTTCTGCAATAACAACATCTGTTTTAATTCTGTATAACCCAAAGTTTCCCTTACTTAACTGCTGTTCACCATCTTCATGATAGCTATTATAAATGGCTCTAGACTGTTTCCATCTAAATTTTCTTGAACGTTGAAGAGTTCTGAACTCAGTCACTCTGACTCCATGCACTGACCCAGGTCTGGACTGACTTCAACCATCTTCTCAGGAAGGGGCCTCTTCTGGCCTGTGCTTAATCACTGCCTTGTTCACCAGCACCCCCAAATGGACAACTGCTGCTTTGGCCTGTTCCCTGAAGTTACAGAGCTATATTTCTAGAGAAGAGAGATTTTCCTTTATGTCTCTTGGCCCCTCCCTTCCCACTACCCTCACTGTTACCTACAGCCAGGATTTTCAGGGTTAACTGTAGTGTGGAGATGAGAGTTATTTCCTAATCATCGAACCTCTATCCCTGCCCCTGCCTCCATGACCCTAAAGAAGGAACACTTGAGGACCTTCATTCTCAAACTTACAGAGTAGCTGAGTGGCCTGATTGCTCTGATTTCCTTCCCAACAAGACCAACCCAATAGTTTGATACAATCACATCTCTTCCCTGAACTTGTACCTATTTCCTACTTAAATAGTTTAGTGGTTTCTAATCTCCTTGGCTTGGACTGTGGGGAAGGTATGTTGGTGGGTGTTGTTGGGGAGAGGTGAGAGGGGGACTTCAGGGCAGAGGAGAAGGCTTGAGAGGAATGGAGGTCAGCAGTCTGTACATACAGCACCCATCTGTTCTTTTAATTATTGGGGAAACTGAGAAGGTCAAGTTTGTGAGTGAATTCCTACCCAGAACAGTGAGCTGCTTTCAGAAACATACCTTCATCTCTTATCACCACTTTCAGGAAGATCACCCAAGTTCACCTTGGGGCACAGATGGCCATTCTTAACCATAAATGGCCTTCACTCTCTCTCCATATGAAACCAACCATGAGAAACCCCATCTCTCAATGTAGCCCAAGACAGTCTGAAGTTCTCATAAAAGAGTTATGTCCTCCTCCCTCCCTGGTATGCTACAATTTCTACATCTCCCCATTAAAGGCTGAGTAACACGGGACAGCCCACTCCAGTCTTTGCTTCTGGGGTGCCCGCCACGCTAACAGAAAGTGCCCCCTTTGTCACTGCTGCTTCTGTGCAGTCTTTAATGTTAGATGTTCTGGAGGAGTGGGAGGGTCATGGCCACCAAGCATCCCCAGCAGCTACATTCCAGGCCACTGTTTTCAATTTCCTATAGCTGAAGGTTTCCAATTCTCACAGTTGAGAAGCAAACCCCATTTCTCCCCCTGCCATTACTACCAAGCGGAGCTGATGCTGCTGAGCTATGTTCATATTCCAGCTCAGCCTTTTTTTAGCCCCTAGAAAGACAAAGTCGGCAGGGCTGGAAGGCAGCCAGTCTCCTGGGGTACCTTCCTTTGTGACTTTATGAACTTCACAAGAACCAGCAGGTTTTGAAGAATGGGCAAGATGGCCTGTCCTCTGGAAAACTGTTGCCATGTTGTTCTTTGTTTACTGTATAATTAAGATTTTTTCCTATAACCAAGGGAAAGATATTTTTTCCACTTCCTGTGCAAATGGCATTTCCACATAATCCTAAACACACAGTCACTCACAGTGATGAAAAAGCTTTTCCGTCTTGATAACTGTGATAATGTTGAAGCCCTAGATGACCTTAAATAGAAAGTTCTCTTAGCTGGATTTTGTCACAAATGAGGGCAGCATGAGGTCTCAGGAACAGGCTGGACACTCAGATATAAGAGTGGGGCGTTGGAATAGGCAATGCTTCTGGCTAATCTTAGGAGAAAAGACACCTGTCTGGAGTATTAAGAGCTTCTCTGCTCCATGATGGAGGGCAGGGCAGGCTGACTTGGGAGTCTGGCATTGGGAAGTTTTACTTTTGGACACAGACAGGAATATGGAATATGGGCTCAGAATTACATCAAAAAGAGGGATTGTGGATGAAAGGATTGGGGAATGCAGAGGCCAATGAAAAAGCACTGAAAACAGGTAAAGAGAGGGAGAAACTAAAAGCATCTGTCTTAAATTCTGGGAGCACACCCCATAGTCAGAGAGAAGAATGGGCTCTTCCCCTGGGGCTCTGGGGGCAGAGGGGGTGGAAACACAGCTGAGTGCAGAGTGGAGGGGAGGGAGGCAGCTTTAAAATGAACACTGTAGGCCTAGGAGTGCACCTGCATCCAGAGAGAAAGGCGGATGCCCCATCACTTCAGAGATGAAGAGAAAAGCTGTCCTATATTTGGGATGGAAAATGAAGGAGGACTAGCCAAGAACAATGTAGCTTCCCTATGGAGAACTAAATCCAGACCTAACTGGACACTGAAAACTGCCATGACCTGGTCTCTGCATGTCCTGGGGGCCAGATCTCTGATAGCACTTGCCCAGGGGGTCTGGCAGGCGAGAATTCTACCACTGAACCACCCATGCACTCGTCCAGGGGGTCTGGAATGAGCATGCTGTGGGCTGACTTGTACCCTGACCCTAATCTTATAATGAAGCCCTCACATCCAACATGATGGTATTAAAAGGTGGGTTTCTGGGAGGTGATTAGGCTTAGATGAGGTCAGGAGGGTGGGGCCCTCACCACATGATTAGTGTCCTTATTTGAAGAGACTAGAGAGCTGGTAGCTCTTTTCCTGCCATGGGAGGACACACCAAGTAAGCAGATGTCTGCAAACCAGTAAGAAGACCCGCTCCAGGAAGTGAATCAGACGCTACCTTGGCCATGGAATCCTCAGCCTCCAGAACTGTGAGAGATAAATGTCTGTTGCTCAAACTACCCAACTTACACAACTCAAGATGACTCAGACAAAGCTGATGAGTTGCAGGTAGGAGTTTTGCTGTCCCCAAGGTCCAGCCCAAATCCCACTTTCTCAAAGATATATCCCCACATTTCTTCCGGGCTGATCTCTCTCTTATTTCTTCAACATTTTTTGAGCTTCAGCTATAAGTCTTGGCACAGCCGTCCTTGAAATACTGATAGTTATGTCACTAGTTGTTTACCCAACTCTCTAGTCCATTTCACCTCCTGTTCTGACAGGTCATTTGATCAGGCTGATGTCAACAGAGCATGTCAATTGCAGGACAGGTTCCGGAGTTACACAATCTTCTTTCCTTTGCCCTACCCATGTGCCCCTGTTCTCATAACCTGGTTTTTATACATTTGTCTCTGATATTAATGATATTGTGTTCGTTTTTAAGAATATATATTAAGTACTGAAATTCTCCCCCTTATCCCTTAGGGTGTCTAGATAAAATAAGAGATGAACAATCTTTTAGGATGGTGACTATGCCATGAAATAGTCAGGATATAGTTGTACTAAAAACTATTAGCTGTTTATCTGAAAATTCAGATTTTACTGGACAGTGTGTATTCTACTTGCTAAAACTGAGCACTTTTCCACCCTGGTACCTCATGATCAAGCAGTCTGTCTAAGACAGCTACACAGAAGACTAGAACCCTGTCCCTGAAGTTCAAGGCCTTGCTCTAGATCAAGGCCTTTCCTTTCATGTTGAATTGCTTGTTTGGCTAGACTCCATGGTGCCATTCATTCTGCTCTCTGTCTGAACCTCTGCTATCAGCCCTACTCATACAGCTCAATGGGCAGGTCCTGTGTCCCCTGACCTGGGTGGTGGCCTGTCCCATCTTGCCTCCAGAAAAAGTCATGACTTGCTGTTGACTCCCAAGTTTTGACTGAAATGTCTAATTATTTCCCACTAGACTATGACTCCCCAGGAGGCTGAGTTATTGTTAATGAAGCCTTCAAGGACGCATGAGGTTTTATACCTTGTTGCTACTTAATAAAATGACTGTTAGCCTAAAATTGAAAGATGGTATCAGGGGTTAGATTGTGTTGTTCCCCATCCCCCTTTCAACCCCCCACTTATCTTGAAGTCCTAACCTCACTTCCTCAGAACATTACCTTATTTGGAATTAGGGTTGTCGCAGAGGTGATTACTTGAAGGAGATCATATTGGAGCAGGGCAGTCCTTAATCTAATCTGACTGGTGTTCTTCTAAGAAGAGGAGAGGTAAAGCAAAGAGGAAGCTATGGGAAAGCATGGAAACACGCGAAAATGGAGGCAGGGATCAGTCAGGGCTGCCACAAACCAAGGGATGCTTGGAGCCCCCCAGGAGCCAGAGGAGAAAAAGAATCCCGAACTCCTCCCCACCCCCATCCCCCACCTCCACTTCCCAGCAGGTCCTGCTGACAAGTTGGTCCATACTTCTGGGTCCAGGATAATAAGGAATTCTCTGGTTTCAAGGAAAGGCCATGAATTCCCCCTAAATCCACCATGGCTGCACAGAGGTAGTACAGTCACCGGGCTACCCAGAGAGGTTGCCACAGCAGGGTTCCTAACCATGTGCATCCCTGTGGGGAGGCTCTGTGAGGAACCATGGCTTCATTCTGTTCCCAGAACCTCAGTACTTCATACATATTCTTCAAAATGAACCCAATATTATTAAACATTTTCCAGACTTCATTTTGCTATGAATCATCCCCACATTTTACAGCACTGCCACGAGCTTATGGAGAATAAAGGCCATCAGTTGGGTCGAGTCAAGGTGACCTAAATCTAAGGCTCACCAGGCAAATAGCTGATTTTGCGTAGTTATAGGGACAGGGTTCTCTTGTGTGTTTAACTATTGGTCATATTTCAAATGAAAAGTCCAAACACAAGCTTTTAGAGAAATGGATATAAATAAAACAAATCATCTCCTAGACAATTAGTACTTTCTAGTCTAGTAACTGGAGCCCAGTCTGCATCAAAAGGCAGTATAATATAATATATAAATATTTATATAAATTGTGGCAGCTTCCAGCATCGTGCAATAAATAATGACAAACATTTATTGAACACTTACTATGCACTAAGCTAAGATTTCATGCAGATTATTTAATATAACTTCACATCACCCTTATGAGATAGTTATTACATTTTCCCCACTTACAGATGAGGAAAGGGAGGCTGGACGGGAAGTAATTCACCCAGATGCTAATGGAGGCAGGATTGAAAAGTGTGCAATTGCCAGAATCAGTGGCAACAGGGGCTAGTGTTGGTGGGGAACCATTTAATTGCCAGATAATGTGCTAACAGCTTTCTATACATTAGATCAGGGGCTGGCAAACCACAGCCTAGGGGCCAAAGTTGGCTGGCTGCCTGAGCCAATAAAACCGTGCCAACATCTTTCTCTGTTGTCTGTGGCTGCTTTCAAAGTCACAAATACTGCTTGGCCCACGAAGTGGAAAATATTTACCGTATGACCCTTTATAGAAAAAGTATTCCTGCACGAGATCACTGGGTCCTCTACTGACAGCTGGAGGAGGAATTATCCCACATTTAGAGATGAAGAGATTTAAGTTCAGACAAGTCAGACTGTTTTAGAGCAGTGCTACCCTGGCTTCTAAATGTAAAATGTGTATTTTACCATAGAATTGGGCTTTTTTTTTTTAACATCAAGGGAAATGGCACTTATTTCTATATATAGAAATGTCATTTATTTCTAAATATACTCGAATATATTTCTATCATGTTATAAAAGAAAAGACATTTTAACACCCAACATCGAGAGTCATCATTATCAACTGTCCTTTTCAGTGGAATACATTTTATTTTATGGAAAACTTTGAAACACTTTCATGAAAAGTAGAGAATAAAGTCAAGAACCAGCATGAGGGGCCTCCCTGGTGGCGCAGTGGGTTAAGCAACGCACTGTGAAGCAAACCGCAGCCACTGCAGCATGAGTTCGATTCCTGCTGCCGGCCAGGGAGGGGACCCACATGGCGTGGCAGACCTCTCCTGCTGTGCCCGCTGCTCCCCTCAGCAGTGTACTTCCGTTGATCTGCCTGTTCTGCTCCCTGCTCTCTGTGGTGGGTCCTCTCACCCCCCCACACCTCTGAACTGTACCCGTGCTTGTATGCATAAATAAATAAATCTTTAAAAAAAAAAAAAAAAAGAACCAGCATGAACTCAAGGACTGGAAACTGGGGGGTCACTTGCCTAAGAACTTCAGATAGTAAGTGGCAGAGCCAGAGGCCACCTGAGCCTTTCTGACTCCAAAGTCAGCAATACTTGCACTGGATCTGTTGGGACGGTGCCTATGACTCATGAATTCATTCTGTGATTCAGCAACTACTAATTGTGCACCCACTATATGTGAGGTTCCATGTGCACACAAAGGACATGAATCATTCTCTTTCCTTTTCTCTTACTGTATCTTTCTTTTCTTTGCTTGTTTTGATCAAAACCAAAATCTCAATTCCAGCCCAGCTCAGTTAACCCTTTTCTTGTTATAACAGTTTGGTCTACTGGACGTTGGGAAAATGATCATGTGCAGATTCCACAACACAATGATATTATAAGGTTCTCTCCTCCCCTCCTGTTTTCAGTTTTAGTAATGATTCAACAGTTTCTTGGGACTCAAGTCACTGATAATGTCCAATCCAAAGCTCTGAGTAAAACAGTTTGCAAGGAGGTCTTCCCAGTTTCAAGGTTCTCCAGGAAAGGATCAGGCCACAGCCTGTCAGTCTTAGCACCACCTCCCATGGATAAAGACCATCATCTCTTTAATACCTAGAAACTATTCTTCTGTTACAGTGAATGATCACAAGAACAACAGGCAAGCTATCTAAAATATAAGCAAAAGTTAATTACGTAAAGTGACTATCAAGGCATTTTAAATTAACCTTCATATTCTTGAACAAATGAGAACATTCAAATTATTGCATTTTATATATAACTATGTAATAGCCTAAATTTGAATATTTCTAATTCTAAATTATTCCTCTATTTTTAAAAATTATATTGATAAGATGAAAAGTACAAGGGAAGTTCCAATTACCCCACTGATATTAGGCTGAGTATATAAAAATGATTAAATGAAACTTACTGTGTATTCTAGTTGCAGATGTTCATTTGGTCAAGATGAAAAAGAAAAAAAAAAGACAAAATTATGATTGAGATCACGCTCAGATACATTGTAAAACTACAAAATTAACAAACACTGGTAAATTATAATTATTAAAAATGTGGTAGAGAAACCTCCCAAAAATTAAACTTTCATAAATGGTGAATGTCTCCCCGCTTGCTCTTGAAACGCTTTATAGGTTATTTCTGTGGCTGGGCTGATAAAGGATGTAAGACAAGATTCAATTTAGCATATAGGCTTGTGGCTAATTAAACCCAAAGAGTTGGCATTATAAAAGCAGAATTAAAGGCTAATCATTTCAGTAGAGCATTTCATTAACCACAAAGGAAATCTTTTAAGTGGAGAAACAGCTTTTATAATCAATAAGAACTTGATAAGATAGTCACATGGGATCTTGCATTTTTGGGGCCACAGTTTCTAGTTCAGTATCAGCACATAGGCCACTATCACTCCACAAGTGAGTAGAAAAGGGATCTTGAAGATGTTCACATTACACAATTGCAAAGTAAGCGGCCTGGTCTAGAGAGACCCAACAGAATCTACACAAATTATAGTTAAGTTTGGTTGCCTGGTTGGTTTTTTTTTTTTTTTTTTTTTGGTGGGGAACTTTATTTATTTATTGCCTAGGTTTCCTGCCTCCTATTCAATGCTGGGTTTTTTTTTTTCATTTTTTATTGTGAAATATGTCATACACAGGGCATATTTCATAAGCCTATACATCTACATGTTTTGTACTTAGCCATGAGGAATTGTCAATTTTTTGTTACATTGAACACATAAAAATGGTAGTTTATGACTTAACACGTGAGTATGGTTGATCTTTGAAGAACATGACTTTGAACTGTGTGATTACACTTATTTTTCATATACATTTATATTTTCTTATATATATTTATATATATTTGACATCAATTGTGGTCCCCATGGATTTCCCACCACCATTTCACCAGTGCATCATCACCTCAGTCCCTTGTGCCCTTTCTGCCTTCATCCCATTCCCTCCCCCGGTGAGGAACTTTAAGACAAACAAATCAGAATAAGTAACTTATTTATTAAGAAACAACACCCCAGAATTACTTGGGGAACACTGAGGAAACAGAGAGAAATAAGAATAATATAGCCTCTACAAAGGCCACCAGAAAGAGCTTCATTCCCCTTTTCTACAAGCTACAATCACTTTAAGAAGGAGGATGGACTGGTTTAGCTTACCCTACCACCCTTAAATCCCTGCCTGGATCAGCCACCACAAATCAGTGGGATCCCACCACTGCTCTATCTTCACATTGCACGGGTGACATGCTTGTTGCACCAAGAACTTACCTGTAATCGTGTAGGGGTAGTAGTTCCAAGCCTTCTCTGTGACATAAAATATTTTGGGAACAACAGCCCTAGCCCAACTAGGCAGTTTGCTAAAGGGAAAGAAAGAGAGAGAGAGAGACGAAAATTAGAGTCTGTTCAGAGGTTCATCATGTGACCACATCATTCTAGGTAAATTGACTCTGGGGCAGCCCTTCCAGTCTCTCTGGCCTTTACCATAGTTAACTGTCCTCTGCACCTGTTCATGTGCTCTTGGAATGTGTGAAGGCAGGTTACAGTCTAATGGGGGGGAGGGACCTCATAGGATTGTAGCTTGTTCACTTTGATTTGCAAGGACATGAGAATTCAGGGCCTGGGAGACACTGTCTGGGGGCTTGGACCAGCCTGACCCTGTTCCTTAGTGTGATATAGTGGAAATGGTATGAAGGGATGTTTAGGTCTGAATATGGGTATAGGTGGGTTGGGGGAAGACAGTGGCAAATGTGAGAACTAGATGTCAGCTTAACAATCCCTGTGAGCAAACTTACCCAAATGAACTAAAGCAATGGAATAGCAACTTTTGAGATAGAAGCATGAAATATAGCCCCCTGAAGACTGCAGTAGGGTGATGTGTGTGCCTCTAAAGATATATAAGGCCTCCCTGGTGGGACAGGGGTTAAGTTCCAGCACTATGAAGCTATGAGCAGCCACCGCAGCATGAGTTTGATTCCCAGTCAGGGAGCTGACCCACATGGCGCAGCAAATCTCTCCGGTCTCACCTGCTGCTCCCCTCAGCAGCGTATTTCAGTAGATCCTCTGTTGAATCCTTTCACACCTCCATCCCTGCACCTCTGGCCCCAGTTCTTGTATGCATAAATAAAATAAATCTTCAAAAAATAAATAAGGAGATATACTTATGTCCTAGCTCCTAGCACCTGTGAATGTAACCTTCTTTGGAAATGGGGTTTCTGCAGATGGAATTAAGGACCTCAAGATGAAGTCAGCCTGGATTGAGGGTGGGCCCAAACTCCAATCACAGGCATCTTTATAAGAGGGAGGAATGGAGATGTGAGGCACAGAGGGAAGATGCCTGAAGGAAGATGGGGCAGAGACTGGATGGCCGGCCACAAGCCCAGTAGTACTGAGGGTGGCCGCAGACACCAGAATCAGGGAAGGAGGCACCGAACAGATCCTCCCTTAGAGCCCCCCAAGGAAACATGGCCAGCATGTTGGCTTCAGACTTCTGGCCTCCAGAACTGTGAGGTCCTTGGTGTGTTCTAAGCCACCCATTTTGTCCCTAGAAAATGAATACAATGAAAACCATTCTCAGGGTGCAGGGCAGCATTTGCAGAAAATAATTTCTCAAAACAAGAAAAGCCCAAGGGCACAGGTTCCCCAGATCTTTTGTAAACTGAATACTAATTAAGTTTTGTTGTTTTTCCTTCAGAGGCAAATTCTACAGCCTACAGCAGACCCAGAGAATTCCTTAGATGTTGCACTTAACTATGTAGTATGATATATCCCTTCACTGTGTCTGCAGGATTGTATTTCCCCACCAGCACTATGCCCTGGGGTTTTCTACCTTTCCAGATGCTACCATTTTGTGTCTCTGATTCTGGTGTCTTCAGCTCAGTGTCTGGGACACCTGTGTCTAACAGTGCCGTTCAAAACTGAGAGATGACGCACACACTCAGCTCCTGAGGGCTACATGTTGGCAATAAGAACATCAAGAAGCAGTTTTGAATCCCGAGCAGAGAATACTGGGGGATGGAGGCAGGAATCAAGCTCAGAACCCCAACTCCAGTTCCTCTCAGATGGAATTTAAGAGACAAGCAGAGCCAGTAAAAGATGGTGGACATTGGATGTCTTCTCTAATTGTTTCTCTTCTTTCTGACAGTATCCAGGCCCTGCTCTGAAAAAGACAAATATGTACTTTCAGTGACTTGCCAGGCCTAACCCAAAGCTCTGGGTGGCTTATCAGGGTGAAAAAAAAAAATGGGAGATCGAAGCTCTCCTGAAGCGGGGTGAAGTCGGTTGAGAGTCAGGCAAAGGCTGTGAGGTGCGAGGCCCAGCAGGTTTATAATCCACAAACTGAATCTTCTTGCTGCTCTAATGCAGAATTTCTCAATCCTATAAAATAATCTCTGCAGTGACTGCTTGTTTACCTTACAGTGACACAGCTCCAAAGGAAGGGGGTGCTTCCCACAGGGTCTTTATAGCTTTGCCTGTGGTTTCTTCTATGGATCACTGAAGCTGGAATGTGAGTGGGGTGTATATGGGGGGTGGGATAGGCACTGGGTTTGCTTGAAGGAAATGGTCCTGAGTAAAACTTCCTTCCTTTTAGCCCCCAGTTCCAGAGCAATATGCCAGGGGCAGTGGAGCACATGGCTTGTGCTCATGGCCAAGTGGCTTTCTTCTGCATTGAAAGGACTGAAACATGACTGTAGCGTCTCCCCCAAAGTAAGCTCAGCATTAGAAGTGCATGTGACTCCTAAAGCCTCCGGACCCAATCTCTGTTTTCCACTCTAGGGCAGGGGACCTAGATATGCTGCACCCCAGTGGGACTCGCCGGGCTCCTCCTTCCTGCATAGCTTTCGGGAGCCAAGTTCTCTCCTTCCATGTCATTCCCTACGTTATTTTAAAAGCCTCCCAGAAGAACCACATTCCTAAGCAAAAACATTTTCTGGAAGGAAGATGAAAAACACTGGCAATTTTCCACTCACGCTGAGACTTTTCCTGTGTGTCAAGGGTCAGGACTCCAGACTCTAGCTTCTTAATTTTAGCCATTTAATTCACCGAATCATGCAGGATATGCAGCACTATAACCAGTTACCTTTTCCAATGAGAAGCTGTATAAAACACGCCCATTTAGCCAAGATGGCCAACTCCTGGGTTGCGATGCTCCTGAGTCTGGAAGGGAGGCTCTTCTGGCCTAACGACTTCCAGGCCAGATGCAGGAAGCCTTCACAAAAGTCCCACGATTCACTATAGAAATATCCCAGACCCACTAACAGACCTCCCAGTCCCTGGTTTCCCCAGAGCAGGTCATAATTCAAATCATTTTTGTCTGAGAAAGAGAAATTTACTTTTCCCTGCAGCAATGATGTATCAGGAACACGGAATTAAATTAGTTCCCACTGTTGCTGTCACTTTGGTGATGTACACTGTCCCCTGGATTCTAAGGGGAAGTCTGCCACTCAAACTCATGACCAGGTGTCAGACAATAGTCCCTCTCCCAGGAAGCACCATGGTGAACTCATGTCCTCTGCAGAGGCCCAGTGGCCAAGACTCCCATGGTCCAGCTCGGCTAGGTTCAGGCTTCACACACCCTGAAGGAAGAGAAGGACAAATCCCTAGAGCTTTCAAGGAATGGAAATGCATGCTGATGGGTGACAATACCTTTCTCTCAATGCCTCTGTTGGGGCCTCCCAAAGACAAAGAGTTCCAAGTGTCTGGTCTCTCTCTCTCTTTTTTTTTTTTTAAAGAGATTTATTTATGCATACAAGAACTGGGGTACAGGCCAGAGGAGCTGGTAGGGGGGTGAGAAGAGTCACCAGAGACAGAGTGGGGAGCAGAACAGGCAGATCGACTGAAATACTCTGCTAAGGGGAGCAGCAGGCCAGGCAGGAGAGGTCTGCTGCGCCATGTGGGTCACCTCTCTGGCCAGCCGCAGGGATCGAACTCGCGCTGCTGTGGCTGCATTTTGTTTCATAGTGCGTTGCTTAACCCGCTGCGCTACCAGGGGAGGACCCCCAAGTGTCAGGTCCCTTGAATTTTACATGTTAGTATGAATTGAGAACATAGCAATGACACAGTCTGGTGATCAGCATGTCCCAGGATGCACGGGACAGTTGGTCATCTTAGAGCAGTGGCTCTCAATGAGGATGGGGAGGATTTTGCACCCCTGCACTCCCAGAGACATATGGCAAAGTCTGGAACCTTTTGGGTTGTCATATCTGGGGGGTGAATGGGTAGGTAGGTCAGGGGTGTGACTGTGCTCTAGGGGGTAGAGGCCTGGGATGCTGCTCAGCACCCTACAAAGTAAAGAATGATCTAGTGGGCCCCTAATACTAGCAATGCCAAGGCTGAGAAGCTGGGCACTAGACAAGGTGGATACAGCCTTCTCACATCTTCCCAAGTTCTCCCTAAATCACAAACGAACTGATAAGGAGGCTCCACAGCAGCATAATCTGAATGTCTTTGGTTAAGGGGGTTGACCTACTTCATAGAGTTTCCCCAACTGAAACCCAAACCATTCCTCCAGAGACGCTTCTGGTATTTTACAATCCAGATGATCACAAATTCTCCCTGATATCTAATCTCACTTTGCAATTTCTGCTCTTTTGGGAATATTTTTTGGCCCTAGGAGTCAGAGAACATCGTTAGCCAAATGTGGTCTCAATGAAGCCTGATTTCATTTTCTCAACAGTGAACAGATTAGGAGGACCTCAACTGGAAATTTGGGGCTTAAACATTCCCAGCAGAAAGTGCTTCTGCATTCTCAAAAATGGGTTGCTCGGGATTTTTTTCTGTCCAGTGTGCCTGAAACCTGTCACTGTGTATCATGTCCTTTCTACTGCTCCGGGAAGGACATTCTGACCTTTTGTTTCTTCTTTGTACCCAAATCTGCCCTGGACTATTATTTGATATTGATCAATTGTTCCTACCCAGGCCCATGCACTGTGATTTCTGAGGCCTTTAAACTCCCTCTCTAGCAGCTGCTGTGATTTATTCGCTGACTCTTCTTAATGGCTGTCCTGGCAGATCCTTTAGGTCTGCTCTTAATGTAGTTCTTTATAGGGCAGCAAGAGAGTTTCCAGACCGAGCCCTCACCTGAGAGATGCAGGGCTGCCCAGCTTCACCCCCAGAGAGGCTCCCTGGCCCTGGCCAGCACCTCCACTTTTCCTCTGTAAAGGACAGCTTGTGCTGGAGCTTTGGAAAAGAGGCCTGCTTGGCGCGGGCCCTCTGTGCGCTCTGCTCAGACAGCACAGGGTGCCGTGGCCAGCACCAGAGGGGCAGGGGACATGTGTCCACATCATCTGTCGGGGGCGGGGCAGAACCAAGGTGGGGAACACTTGGCTGGAGCTCCCTGAGACCCCAAACAGGCCTCCACGTTGTTTCTCTCACTGCCCATGGGGTAGGTGAGAGGGGCCCTGCAGCATGAGAGGCCCTAGAATGTTTCTGAGTGTTGAGATGGGCACAGAATAGAATGGCAACTTGAAGGGTGTGTCAGGAAGAAGCCTCGACATACCCTATTCTTCCCATTTTTCCTTTTATTTATTATATGCTTTTTATTTTATTCTTTCCATATATTTCTGAATATATACTATTTACTAATTAAATTAATATAGTGCATATGAAATAGGCATTTGCATAGAATATACTATTAACTATTCTAAAGTACATAACATTCTATTACATACTATGGCTTCTGCGCACCGTCACTTCCAACATGTAAGTCGCACCAGGACAGGAGCCTGGAACAACGGTGGCCGGCGCATAGCAGGAGCTCAATTAATATTTTCCGAATGAATGAAGGCCATCACTGGTTATTCAGAAGTCAATAACAACCACGAAGAGTCTCAAAATAGCTCTTCAGTCAGAATCTCAGGCTCTGACACTTTATGACCTGTTGGCAGGGTGGTGGCCCCCTCAAAGCCACTTGGGCCTGCGCACTAGGCTCTCGCTTTGGGGGAGATCTGGGAAATGAGATTGAGTTGCTTGGGCATGTAAAAGAGAGAGCCCCAGGCCCTGAAAGCCAGGCTCGGCTCAGGAGCTGGAGACCTGCTAGTGTTTGGCTTGTCTGGTTAAACAGGATTTGTGCCTTATGGAAAGTGTGTCCTCTCTTACCCAGGGCCCCTAGAACTAAGAGAGGTTGTTCTGGAAGGTAACAGCCACGTAGGGAAAGCAATGTTGTTCTCTTCATGCAAATCAATTCAGGCATTAGGCGGAATCACCGTTAGAAGCTGGCAACTCTCCCTGACTGGCAGCTGCCAGCACAGCCTACTTAATCCAGCAGCCGTGGTGGGGAAGAACATGACACTTCATGACTGAAAAACAAGCCTAAAAATAGGCTCCATCTTTTCTCTAATGCCCCTCCACCCCCTCCCCCCATCTCCTTCTCTCATAGGCTTCAGTGGGAAGAGACTGGAAAGATGCTTCAGATGATGGGAAAATCAAAGGGGACAAAAGAAAAGTCCCACCCTCATATGATTCTGGATGACAGTGTTTATTTAGAATCACTATAAGAGTTTGATTAGTATCTTGCCTCCTTTCCCTGGATACCAGTGGAAACCAGGATTTTTGAAGACAAGACAAAAATACCACTTATTTGGTTAACTGATTAAAGACTCATGGACAACCAACAAGTGCACTCATGCATTAGGATGAGTGCAACATTCTAGATGTGTTAGGTAACCCCACAATATTTAGAGCACCCAACAGTATATCAGATCCTGTAGGAAGGGTCAGAGAGAGGATGGAGCAGCCCCACAACCCCTGGAAGATGAAAGGCAAGTAATAAAACAATGAATGACATTTAAAAAAGACACCATCCCCCATTAAAAATGGGCAAAGGATTTCAATAGATATTTCTCCAGAGAAGACCTACAAATCATAGAAGACCACATGAAATGATGTCGACATCACAGGCCATGAGGGAAATGCAAATAAAAACCACCACGAGACACATCTTCACCACTTAACATGTACCAGGATGACTGTAATCAAAAAGACTGACAAGTGTTGATAATGATGGAGAAGAATCGAAACCCTCATAACCCTCATACACTGCTGGTGGGGATGTGAAATGGTACAGCTGACTTTGGAAGCTCCTCTCCCCACCTGCTAGTGGCCCAGCGTGGATGGGGAACTCAATGGGATGCTTGCATTTAGGACTTTGGCACAAATGGTTGAAAGAAAGAAGGGACAGTTGGGGCAGTGGTGGTGATGGCTGGGGGCAGCTGAGGTTGGAAGAATGAAGCTACTGGTTCTACTTAAAGGGGGCCGTCATCCCTGCTGGTCATGGCCCCTTGGAACTTCCCTGATAGCCGCCCATTCTCAAGTCTCCAGATAATTCTGTAAGCTGCAAACATCCTTCCATGAAATGTCCTTTTTGCATAAGATGAACCCATAGAGTAGGCCTTGGCTATATATACACTATTTCCAGAGCCTGTGATGATGCCTTGGGAAAGAAAGCAATCCCACAGTTTCTGAATGTGATCTGGCTTCCCATATCTTGATGGAAGGAAGAGCCTCTACTCATTTGCCAGCTCATGAGTTCAGATCTGTAGGACAATGGTATTTCTCTGTGGAGATGACTAAACGCACTGGAGCATCCTGGCCGCTGCCAGCCCAGTTCTTAAGAGCCATGTCCCTCTGGCCAGTGAAGGAGCTGGAGGCCTAGTGGTTTTGCTTGTCTATGAGACCTGTGCTCATATTCTTCCAGAAATGCTAAGAGCTTTTTAAATGATAAAAAGGATAGACCTTGTTTAGATTTGTGCCTCACTGGTTACTCATTTACGTGTGCTGAGGGAGAGGCAGGATAATGTCTGAAAAGCACGGTGAGCCTAAACATTAGGGTTGAAAGGACCTAAAGCTGGTCCAGTTTAAGCACTGATTTCATGTTTGGGTCTTTTTGAGGGCAGCGGGTCATGCTCAGATACCCCCCCCACCCCAGAGTCGACAAAGCACCTGCTATGCCCTCAGATGGTGTGGTTACCTAGATTTTTTTCTATAAATTTGTAAGCCCAAGCCTTAATCCTGGCATTTTACCCATGGGTGTTGGCCCCATGCTTCTCCCAAGGCCTTAGTCAATACACAGGCCAAAATCTACTGAATCACACATCATCTACCCAAGCCTACCTTTCCTAGGCTAAATAAACGTTTCCTCAGGTTTTCTTCACATCACTTGGGTTAGTCCCTTCAAGTTATAATTTTGTCTAGATTCATTTTAAAAGGTGCCACTCGGAAACAGACAAAATACTCCAGGTATTTACGACTGGTGGAAAATTGAGCAAGGTTATCAAGTGCTTGGTTTAACATTTTATTTCTATTGATGCAGCTTAAAAATGTTTGCTGGTGCAACAGACCTCTCCTGTCTCACCCGCTGCTCCCCTCAACAGTGTATTTCAGTTGATCTGTCTGTTCTGCCTCTTACCCTCCAACCCTGCACCTCTGGCCTGTACCCCAGTTCTTGTATGCATAAATAAGTAAATCTTAAAAAAAAAAAGAACACTTGCACTGTGTGCTATATATAAATAAGCTATGTTATACATACATATACAGTTATAAATTGAATTATTAATAAAAAATGACTATTTCTTTCCAAGATTCCACTGCTTCATCCTACATTTGTATAATTGGTATTTCTGAATCCAAGGACAAGGCTTGCATTTGCCCCCATTTAATTTCATCTTGTTAGAAGGTGGCCTGCAGTTCTAAACTACTGAAAGTTTTTCTGGAGCTTTCTTCAACAGTCTCAAACTCACTATTGTTTCTTGCTGTGGGTTTTACAAGAGTTTAGATATGTGCCAGGTGTTGGCAGAAAAAAAAAATCCATAGGGTGAAGATCAAATGCGTAAGTCATCACTAGTCCACCTAATTTGGACAGCAACCAGGCTGTATTTCTCTACCCACTTACTTTAAAAATATTTTGTTCAATTATGGAGAATGTGAAAGATGTTTAAAAAAATTTGAGAGAAAGAGAACATTCATGTATTTACCGTCCAAAATTTTAAAAAATGTATACAGCTTTATTTTTAAATTGGAGTCTACCTGATCATTTTTGGTGTATAGTTCTATGAATTTTAATACTATCACCCCGATTTGACAAATTAATATTTTTCTGTATTTGTGATTTATCTTCCTCCTTTTTTTTTATTTAAAGATTTTTATTTTTATGCATACATGAGCTGGGGTACAAGCCAGAGGCGCGGGAGGTGAGAGGATTCACCAGAGGCAGAGCGGGGAGCAGAACAGGCAGATGAACTGAAATACATTGCTGAGGGCAGCAGTGGGCGAGGCAGGAGAGGTTTGCTGAGCCATGTGGGTCCCCTCCCTGGCCGGGGATCTAACTTGCACTGCCATGCAGTGGATGCTTCACAGGGTGGCGCTCAACCCGTTGCACCACCAGGGAGGCCCTATCTTCCTCCTTTTAAAAAACAATGGAAATTTTAAAATATTTTAATAAAAAAAAAAAATTTTCCTAAAGTACAAAAAAAAAAAAAAAAAAAACAATGGAAATGAAATGGTACAGACACAGCGACAATAAAGTTTTCTCCCACTTCAACTTAATTCCCTCCCTCCCCATGGTAACCACTTGACTGAGGGTGGTTTCTCTATGTTTATATGCTTTTCTACACATGTAAATAATATACATATCTAAATAATATACATAACTGTAGTAGTGTTGTATATATTTAAATTTTTAGTATAAATGACTATGTGTGCATAAATACATTTTTTGCATTGGGCCTATTTATTGCACATTATGCTGTTTTTGAAATCTATCAAAATATACCTGGTTCATTAATTTTAACTTCTGTGGAATTTTCCATAATATAACAGCATAACGCACTCCTATTCCCAGATATTTCCTCTCTCCTTTTCAGCAGAGAGGAAAATCTTACATCTCATTGGCCTGAACTAGGTCACATGGTCATGACTAAATGCAAAGGTGTCTGGGAAAGTGAGACTCCTTTCAACCTGTGAATTATTTACTAATGTTTACATTTCAAAATGATGAGAAAGTTAATTTTTTTTTTTTTGGTTATCAGTTTCTTATTAGAATGTTTCATAGTCAGCAAACAGAATCCACAAGATGCTGATTTTCTGGTGTTTGTTGAGATTGATCTCTGGCTAATTTGTAGTAAGTTTTCACAGCTTTTCATGTGTTTTGAAAAAGTATGTTGCTTCAGGAGTCTATTAATTGGTACAAGATCAAGGTTGTAATTCTTTTCGATGTTTGCTAAATTGTTTGTCTACTTGATCTATCAGCTTATTAAAGAGGTATGTTAAAATCTCCTCTTACATTATTAGACAACTTGTGATTTTATCAGTGTTGCCACAAATTTTGAGCTATATTCAGGTTTAGGATTTAATTCACAGCCTTTATTGTGACCACTGACATACTGCAGTTTATTTTACCATCAAAATTTATGTTTTCTACTTACCACACTGTATATAGTCTTCTCCTTTTGCCTGCCTTCTGTAGGAACGGTAAATTTTCCCTTGAGGTTATATATTATTTTACTATTCCTTTAGAGGTTCCATTACATTTTTTTAAATGCATACAAGAACTGGGGTGTAGGCCAGAGGTGCAGGGGGTGAGCAGATTCACCAGAGACAGAGTGGGGAGCAGAGTGAGTGGATTTACTGAAATATACTGCTGAGGGGAGCAGCAGGCAAGACACGAGAGATCTGCTGTGCCATGTGGGTCAGCTCCCTGGCTGGGGATTGAACTCATGCTGCAGTGGCTGGCTATGGCTTGATAGTGCTGAGACTTTAACCCCTGCACAACCAGGGAGACTAAGGTTCCATTACATTCTGAATATACATACTTGCCTTAAGCTTTTTTTAATTAACCAATATCCCTCTCCTCTCCTCTTCTTAAATAATACTAGCAACTTGGAATGATTTTTTTTTTACCATAATTACTACCTTCTCATCTTCTATGTTATTATTGTCTATTATCTAAATTCCACAAATATGCCCCTAGCTACTCATTATTAGTATTTTTAAAACATTTAAAAAATTCTTTTAAATGCTCATTCAGATTTATGTAGATGTTTACCAACTTCTAGATCTCTCCCCCGTCCTCAACTTCTTGGGTTCAAATTCCTTCCACTTGAAGGAATTCTTTCAATGTACATCTCCAAGGTGTAACCTTTTTCAGTCTTTGTCAAAAATTATTTTTATGCAAAATTCCAAGTTCCAACCCCCCCCAAGGTCACATTTCCTGTCCCCTATGGGCATGTCATCCCTGGCCCCTAGCTGTCTAGGCTTACTTAGCTTTGACATTCTCCCTTCCTTCAAATGAGCTCATCTGCTCTCCACTCTGCTGTTTCCTCTCTATTCCTAGTACCTGAGGATTTCCCTTTCTTTGTTTTGAACTCAATTTTATATTGTTATATTTCATCCTGTTTTGTCATAGGAGGTGGGGGAGGGTCCAACATTAATCTTTTTAGTTACTGTTACTGGAAATCCAAATATCCTATTTATAACAAACTTTCCTCTTACTGATGTTTATTATTCTCCTTTAAAATAAATACCATATATTTTGATAGAGAAAACAGACATGACAGAGACAGCTGGATACTTCTTGTGGAAAAGTTATAAAGCTTTCTAAAATTTTTCTTGAATTTGGTACATGGGGAACATTCCTTAGACGATAACTTGGGAAAATGTAATCGTCCACCAAGAAATGGAATTTTCCATTGGTTTCTATCTATTTCTTGTACCAACACACTTCTCTTTGCTCTACATAGGGGATCCCTGCTCAATATTTGATTTAGACCCTCCCCAAGAAGAACGGCATACTGAGAAACCTGTCTCTATAAGGAAGCCATTCCGGGGCCAGACCTGGAGCTCAGTTACTCCTGCAAATCAACAGCTGGCTGGAGGCTGAACTACTTCCAAATCCTGGGAATTCAGTGGCTCATAGATGAACAGGATCAATCTCATTTGCATTTTATCGTGACTCAGGAATTCCCTGTACCACATCCCTGGGCTGATTAAAACGTGGTGGCTTAATCATCCTAAACCCTCCACTGTCAGGCTACTGGCCTTTGAGATTGCTACACACGCTACTGAAAACACCCAAGTCTCCCAGCAGGAAGGAACAGGCCACTTTAGACTGCGGGAGGGCTGAGGCCATGTGAGGATGGTGAAATCCAAATATGGTTCCTTTCAGAAAAGGCACTGATCACGGTCAAGGAAGAGAATGAATAAATATTCACAAGTTCAGAAGATAAAATTGGGTTGGGGGACTGTCCAGTTATTCTGTTGGAAATGTTTTCTGAATACTCACATATGGGCCAACCAGAGAGGCCATAGGTGGGGTAAAGGATGTTCATGGGAACGATAGCATAGGACAGACTGGTTGTGCATTGGTTCATTGGGGTAGACGATGACTTTCAGTAAAATATATTCCATGTGACATGTGACACGAATGTTCGGATCTAGAAAGGAACTGATGGAGGAAAATGGGATGGTTGGTAGAGGACAAGTCCCAATAATCAGTGATGCCATTAGCGCTAAGGAAATAGTAAGAGATTAAAGAGTACATTTTCTAAAGCAGAAATCATAGTCTTGACTAGTGCTGAATTATAATCCTTGATTTTTTACCCTTTTAAAAGGAGAGGTGACAACCTCTGCCTTGGGAAGGATGGTCCATTTGAGAAATGGAGATCACCTCAGCATCACATCACTTTAGTCACAGATGACCATTCACTTTGTCGCTTCTCTTTGTGGACACCTGTGTGGTCAGTCACAATTTAGCAAGTCAAGGCCCCAATGGCACATTGCCATCCCAGTACTTTCCACAACAGACAGGTAAGGCCATTTTTTGTACAGCTAACACTGAACCAAGGGAGAAGACAGTCTTTTAATCCTCTAGATCAGATTTCACCTTAAAGGGAGGGGTGGGGAAAGTGAGGCACCAGCACTTTGGAGATTTATGCAGCTGAGGACCATTTTGTAGAATGAGGGGAATTCTGGTCTTGAGAGCAAGTGGACTGGTAGTGGTAGCTGGTGGACACCAAGACTTTGCAAGTCACCTGTCAATCCCAGACACTCTGTGTCTCTGCTTCAGTGTGCGTGAGGGCGGGTGGGAGGGCTCCTGTGGAGTGAGCGAGCAGAGGCAGAAACCAGCTGCCTTGACTTACCTGTTGAGATACACGCGCTTCTCAGTGAACTGCCCGTTGCCATGGTGAGGGTCCTCGAAGGGCTCATTCTGGACCACCTCCACCCCTTCTCCTCGGTCGCTCTGTTCGTGGCTGTGCTTGCTGATCATATACAGCTGTCCAATCTTGTACTACAAAACACATAGACACACAGGTCAGTCCACACTCACCCTCGGAAAATGCCCCTTCAACTCTGTTGTGGCCCGTGATGAATAGCGTCAGCATTTTCTACTGAGAAAAAAAAGGGGACACATGGACCAAATGTTGCTTTTCCAGGAGAGAGGAGTAGAGCTAGTAGTGAGAAGTGGGAATGGCCTGTTCCTGGAAACGTTTGGCATCACCTTGGTGAAGCTTCCCTGGGGTGGCTGGCAACTGCCAGGCTTTGAGTGGCAGAAGAGAAGGGGGAACCTGAAGTACCCCCTCTCCAGCTCTATGGGGTTAAGTGGAGCCCAAGTCCCATTTGGCTTGGCCAAAGACAGTCTAGGGTGTGTTATTCCTGTCCCTTCTTTCTGCCTAATTAATTACATTGCTGAGCACAGGAGGGTGAGATGTCACCTGTCTCTGCTGTCACCTCTCCCAGAGTGTTCTACTCTCCTGGATGCCCTGTCCCCCAGAACAGCGATTCTCAAAGGTGGATGGACATCAGAAGCACCTGGAAGCTTTTAAAAACTCCACATGTGCAGGCACCACTGTGTTCTAAAAGCTCATCCGCCATGAGAAAAATCTATAGAATCTTTAACTCCTTTTTATCTAATTCTGCTAACAGTGTGGAGCCTTCCAGCCTGAGGTCCCAGAAGCCACATGTACTTACAGAAAATGATAATATGGGACAACATACAATATGAACATTTTCTGTCTGCATTTTGAGCTGTTTCACTCTCTTTCCTGCCTCTCTGAAAACCCAGAGGCCAGCAGGCATTTCTTCCCCCAATGAGCTGCCAAAGTGGCAAAACTAATTTGGTGGAGAGGGGGGAGTACAATGACTTTTGCACAAGAGAAGTCTGGAGAGAGATGTCTGCCTGCAGTCAGGATGATGTGACCCTGCTGTGGTCCTTCCTGCAGATGTGGCATGAAACACAACACAGTGTCATCATCACCAGGGACGGGGGGAAGGCTAATGACAACCCTGACCTGTCCCCAAAAGAGCCCAGGACAACAGGGTTGTAGGTCTCCAGTCCCTATGCATGAGAGAGAAATGGGTTTTAAATGAACAAATCAACAATGCAGTCAGTTCCAAAGCTGAGAGGAGACATGCGTGCTAAGGTCCCTTTTTCATTCCGAGGCAGGTGTGGGGAGGGGAGTGTGAAGAAAATCTGAAAGGCTTTGGTCTAAGGCCAGCCCTAGGGACCCAGTCCAGTAACCATGACAATGGGAAGGCAGGTTCTTCTTCAAGGCAATGCTTCCGATGCTCCCTCCCCTTGACAGTCTGCATTCAAAACACTTTTAACAGGAGTGTGTGTGTGTCTGTATGTGTGTGTGTGTGCGTGCTTAGGGGGCACAGGGGCGCTGAGGATAAGAACAGGAAGAAAAGAAGGAAATCAAAGTTTGAATTTATTTTTAAAACTAATTTTGGGATCAGTAACTCGACCAGACTTTCTCTTATTAAGTCCTACTCTTCTGCTCATAAAAATTCTCCTTCAAGGAAGAAGGCAATAAGGCAAAGTTTACAGAGGTGAGATCTGGGCGATATACCTGGGAATCAGCATCCTGTCTAATGAAGGAGGGCACACAAGCCAGGAACAGGGTACTCATCAGCCCATGGTGACTTACTGACAATTGTTTCATACTTGGTTATTTACAGTGGAATATTATTCAGTCATAAAAAAGGATGAAGCCCATACAGTCATATATCATATGTCACTTAACAGAATACAGAGTGCTGTAACACAGGCCTGGGTGGCACAGCTTGCCACATGTAGAGACTATTGACCCCATTGTCTGTTAAATGGACCAAAGCTGACAGCTTATGTGACAGTTATGTGACATGTGACTGTGCCGCTTACCAAGTATTACAGACTAAATGGCATTTCCAAAACTCATTGAAGTCCCAATATCTCAGAGTGTGACCTTATGTGGAGATAAGGTCTTTATAGAAGTGATCGAGTTAAATGAGGTCATTTGGGTGGGCCCTGAGCCACAGAGCCAGTGTCCTTATACAAAGTCGGGGCAAGTTGGACACAGAGAAAAACACATAAGGAAGATGATGTGAAGAGACACAGGGAGGCAATGGCCATGTAGAAGCCAGAGACTGAGGCCTGAAACAGATCCTATTCTTCCTACCTCAACCCTGCCTTGATCCTCGACTTCCAAGCTCTATACTTTGAGACCACTAAATCCTGCAGTGTAAGCCCCTTTTGTTAGGGTAGCCCCAACAAACTAATTCAAAATGAGTATGGGGCTTTTCCTTTTGGGTGAATGAGGTACTTCAGCTCTGGATAGAGGTGGCGGTTACAAAACACTAAGAATACATTAGGCACAATTAAAATGGCTAGTTTTATGTTATTTGAATTTCACCTCAATTAAAGAAAAATTACTGACTCTGTTTCTAAAGCAGATACCCTTAAGTCAAACTCCTGTCAAGGGCCGGGGGTGGGGGAGTGTGGGATGACAGAAGGATAGATCTGCCACTGTCTGCCACTGGACCCTACTTGGGAGCTCCGACCCACTCCTGAATGCCAAATGTATGAGATCAAGGACATGAACGACAGAGAAAAGCCATTAGCCAGACACGAGTCAGTCCCGGCTGCTCTCAGCTCAAGTGCTTCCTGCTCCGTGCAAAAGGGATGGACCGAGGCAGCTGGCAACTGATTCACTGGCTGTCCAGCCTCATTGATCATTCTGGTGGCTCCTGAATGAGCCAGCACAGGGCAGAGACCAACCTCAGCTCACTAAGATAGCGTCAGTCTGGGCCGACTGGCAGACGCCGGACACAGTAACACAGGTGACATTGCTGGGGGTGGCCGCACACACTCACTCCAGGATGCTCGCGCTCTGTGACTATACCTCTTTTCCTCCCAAGCAAATCAGCCTGGTCTGCTGCTTGTGGCCCTCTGAGCGGGGCCCTCTTGCAGCAGAGGTTTTGTCACTGTTTTTAAATCAGAAATGGTCTCCAAGACCCAGGCATCGGGTGGTTTCTCAAGTGGAGGAGCATGGGGAGTGGGACAGACAGTCTTTGAACCACCTGTCTTAAAATCACCAGATACCTATAAACATGTTGAATTCTAGGTCTTTCCAGGCCTTTCACATGCAGACTCCCGTGTAGCGGCAGGAAGGGCGGCACAGAAGCAAGGTTTGCGATGGTTCTGGGCAGACAGGTCAAGGAAGGAGAGTCTTGGAGCCCTCGGTGGCTTTTCATACTTTATTTAGTAGAGGTGGCCAGGTACATGGCAGGCAGGGGTGCCGGGGGGCCGGGAGGCTGGCAGGCCTCTCAGCCCCCGGCGCATCTCACCCTCTCGGCTGCTTTCTACTACTGCTGCTCGTCAGTACTGCCCGTCCTTTCGGTTCTGGCGTCCTCATGATGCTGCCCATTTACGCCAGTGTCCAACTCAGGTGCGCCCACTTGCGCATGCCCACCCTGGAATGCTCGCAGCACCACAGGTGTCCATCATCACACCAGTGGTGGGAGGGTGGAAAGACCTGATTGTTTTCTGACCCTACACCGGGGTAGCAGGAAGGTGGGAATTTTACCCAAATGCACAGTGAAGGCTGGGAACCACTGAGGCAGGGAGTGGCAAAGCATTAATTAGTAATTTTACTAAATGGTGTCATGGCCAAAATGCTCCACTTTTAGGAGGCCACTTTTTTTTCCTCCTTAATACTAATTTCTTGCAAAGTTCCATTCGAGAAAATACCATATCCTTGGTCACCAACTCCAAACACAAGGGTATGTCAAATGAAGCCTGCAAAATCCAAAGACTCAGAAGGAATCAGAAGACTGATCAAAGTTGGTAGGGATAATGACAGTCTAGCTTAATCGACTGCCTATTAGTGTGAGACATCAATTAAGTGCTTAATATTCATTTCTAATATAATTATTTAGCCAGGTGGAGATTTACAGATGAAGCAGCTGAGTCATAGAGGGACTAAAGACTTTCTCCATGCCACCTGGCCTCTCAATGGCAGGGTTGGGATTTAAACACCATAGTTCTGCCTTCTTTCTGCTCTATCCAACTTCAGCCCTTATTTTTGTAACAGGTGAATTGCTTTACCAATTCTAGGCCTTGCTGTGATTAAAAGGGGGGAGAGAAGGTAAAAAAAGTTCATCGTCACTGCCTCTGAACTTTGCTATTTCAGAAGATGAATAACAAAAGCCTGATATCATTTGAAAGATCAAAGTTGTTTAACTGTGCTCACGTATGGAATGGGGGAGCAATTATGCTCTAACTTTGTAAAATCTATTGTTATAATTCTAGAGTTTGGGTAATCATCATTACAGGCAATCACGATTAGAGACAGTTCCTCCCTGCAGGGCTGAGCCTCTGTGTGATCCATCCTGAGAACAGCTACCCCAAATAATTATCTCTGGAATCAAAAACCATCATGGGGATTCAGATCTTTGCACTTGCACACAGCACTGTATGCTGGATACAGCTGCAACTGGAGAGGGGGCAGAGTTGCATAATGTACTTGGAGAAGCAAGGATGGTTTCATCAGTTTTCACTATTGCAAACTCTAGGATGGGGCACAGTGTGATAATCAAGTTTGATTTATCGCAGTTCAAACTCAAAACGTGATTTTAGAAAAGGCGACTGTAGCGACAGGAAAGGCAGCACAGGGCAAGTTCTGGATAGTTCTTAGCAGACGGGGGGGGGGGGGGGGGAAAGGAAGGNGGTAAAGGAAGGAGTCTTGGAGCCCTCGGTGGCTTTTATGCTTTTTATTGTCAGAGGTGGCCAGGTACATGGCAGGCACGGGTGCCGGGGGGGGGCCAGGAGGCTGGCAGGCCTCCCAGCCCCTGGTGCATCTCACTCTCTCGGCTGCTTTGCTGCTGCTGCTGCTCTTGCTGCTTGTTCGTGGTACTGGCATCCTCATGATGCTACCCATATAAGCCCGTGTCCAAACTCAGGTGCACCCACGTGTGCATGCCCACGTAGGCATGCGCGCAGCACCGCAGATGTCCATCATTATACCAGTGGCGGGAGGGCGGAAAAACCTGATCAACCTTTCTCAGACCCTATAGCGACAGAGCAGGTTCTTCATGATCAGAGCCGACTTGGTTGAGGAGGAGTCCTGGAGCCCTCAGTGGCTTTTTCAGGCTTTTATTACTCTTTATATCAGAGGTGACCACATACACCGCAAGCAGAGGGACTGGGGGGCCAGGAGGCTGGCAGGCCTCCTAGCCCCCAGTGAATCTCACTTTCTCTGTACTCTTCTGGTCTCTGCTTCTACATCCCTTTCTTCTCTCCTGTCCGCTGGTGTCCTTGTGACGCTGTCCTTATACACTCAGTGTCTCAGCCCAGGTGCACCCACTTGTGCATGCCCACACCCTACTTGAAGTGCCCACCATTAGGCATGCACACAGGACCTCAGGTGTCCATCATCAACACCAACGGTGGGAGGGCAGAAAAGCCTGATCACTTTTCATATACCTTACAGCGACCCCATGTCAAAACTCCCAGTAAGGTAAGGGATTGTTAACTGAGAACCAGCAACACCTTAAGCATCACCCATGCCTGAAGAAATTTTGGACCCAGAATTTTGGGCTCAACAGAACACAAGCTATGACTGAATTTCACTTAACTGCCCTCCTTCCCCAAGGAAGCTGGGCTCCAAAGATCTCTGCCCAGTCAGTTTCCCAGATTCTGTGCCCTAAATCACCCAGATAATGTCATCTTGCCTCCAAGCATACCCTGTGACCTCCCCTCTGGTCCCCTTACATTTGTTCCATCACCATTTCCAAATCATAAAAGGTAGGAACCGTGGCATTATACTAAACATGACTGACTCAAATAGCTGCGACTCAGGACCTCAGGGCCCCAGGTCAGAAACCAGAATTCCCATGGACTTCCGCAATGGATGGATGCCTCGTGACCCAATAAGCACAGAGAAATGCCTGTCCCGCCGACAACGTGCATGATAATGTGCAATCACATAGTTTGCAACTTAGGAAATGTGTGATTCCTGCGTGTCTGTGGCTCTGGGGATTGAGGAAAGAGCAGGGGATGCTGCAGTTTGCCATTTGGGGGAGTTTCCCACATTATTTAACATGATTAGTGCTTTTGTCCAAACTCTTCCAGCCTCTTCCACTCTCAAAAGCTGGGCTCAACGCACAGGAAGGTAACTGCTTCACGATGCACACAGAGCCCACTGCGGGGAGTGTAGGGAGGATAAACACCATACAGGATGGATGCACCATGCAGGCTGCATACTGGTGGTGCCAAAGTTGTAATTACACACAGGAAAGGAGATCTCTTGGGTCCAGATTTTAACAATCTAGTCTCAGAAAGTGGAGGCTGGAGCACAGCTAAGGCATCAGGACAGATGTTCAGGTCCAGTGGTCAGTAGGCAAATTATGGCTGTTGCTCTATCTTTAAATAAAGACATAGCCACGCGCATTCATTTCTTGGCTGCTTTCACCATGCTATAGAGGGCTTGAGTAGTTTCGACAGAAACTACCTGGATTGCAAAGTTGAAAATACTTAGTGTCTGATCCTTTATAGAACAAGTTGGGTGACCACTGTTTGAGCCCGCTGGCACGGGGTCCAGCCTGCATCTAAACCTGCTCTGTCCAGTACTGTAACCATAGGCGACTTGTAAGCATCTGAACCATGGATGATAGAATCGGGGGGCGGGGGGAGTGGGGTGTGCATTTTAATTTTTTTGTAATTTAATTTAAAAGTTAATTTTTAAAATGGGTACACGATTCTGCTATTAGAAAGCTTTTATGTATGTCTGGGACACCTTGGTTGTGTGAAGCTACTTCTTAACTAGAAATTTTTATGAAATCTAAACTCACATCAAGTACTAAAGATTAAAACTTAGAATCTGACTTGAGATTGCGGTAAGTGTAAAAACACACACTGGATTTTGAGAACTTAGTAACAGTCAAACTGATGTTTCTGTTGATGACAAACTGAAATGACAATATTGTATTTCAGATATCCTGGGTTCACTAAACATATTCTGAAAATTTACTTCACCTGTTTCTTTTGACCTTTATGAATATAGCTACTAGAAAAAGTTTTAAATTACATCTGTGGCTCACATATATCTATTGGATCGTGCTGCTCTATAATCTAGGCCAATATGGATTCAGAGCCAACCAAGCCACCTGAAGATTTCAGAGGTTGGCAGGTCAGGTGACAGAGCCAGGCCAAGTTTTCCATTTGTTTTCATGTTGGCAAGATGGCGTGCTGTAATTAGGGATACACTTTGAGAAGCTCCCCTTTCTGAGGACTGGTATTACCTGGACCTCCAGAGAGGTGATAATTGTTCACAGTGTGCCGGGGTGGAAAGCACTGGGGCTTTCAAATTGAAAACCTGAAGCCAACATCCTGATTCTACCTTTGATTCATCTTACTATCTTGGCTAATTTACTTATCTGAGCCACAGTTTCTTATCATTAAAATGGGACTAATAAAATCCCCCCAAGACAGGGTGAGAATCAAGTGAGCAACAATTTACAAATTAAAAGTCTTCATCAAATGTAAAACTGCACACAACCCACCATAGCTATTACTCCTGCTTGACAACACCTCTGACCAGGACTTAAAGATCATTTCCCTGTTAGGGTAGAGAGGAGGCACCTGCCTTTCACCTGTCCACCACAGAACTCAAAAAATGCTTGACCATCTGCCCAAGAGACAATCTTGTCCTCCAGTAAAACTTTCATTAGAGGATAGTGAGATTGAGCACTTCCCAAAATATTATAAAAAGCTGGGGAGCTTCCATTTACTATGAGGTACCTAAAAATAATCAAATCCATAGAGACAGAAAGTAGAATGGCGGTTGCTGGGAGCCGAGAAGACAGAGTGACAGGGAGGTGCTGTTTAGTGGGTACAGATTTTCCGTTTGGCATGATGACAACGTCTTGGAGAAGGATGATGGTGATGTAAATGCACTCAGTGCCATTGGATTTCACCCAGCATACTGAAAAATGGTCAAAATGGTCAATTTTATGAGATGTCTTTTTTATCACAATTTTTTAAGAGCCTGGGAGCTGGTTATATTTCAGTATCTGGCTCACCCAACTTGTACTTCAAGTTGCCCATCCAAGAGTGATTCCATTTTTATGATTCTGGAGAAGAAATAAAAAACCAACTCTAAAGGATGGAATTAATTTGATGGCTCTGGTTTTGGAAGCTTCCTTGAAGGTGTTTTGGCCTGCTGGACAAGAGAACTACAGAACTCTAAAGTGACTTCCCTCAGAGACAACATTTCTGAGACACCCTGATTCCTGCCATGCTGCTTACTTGTCTGGTTCATAGTGCCCTAAGCTTAAATGTCTTTAATATTGGCAGTCTAGAGAATTTGTGATGCTGATGCTCTCAGGAAACATGGTGCTGGCTGTGACATTTTGCAGACAAAGACCCTGACAGAAGGGGAAGCATGAGTAACTGGATACAAACCCACTATCAAACCCAGCTCATTACTGAACACGAAGGTCACATTTCACAGCCTCGCCCCTCCCTCCATGTGCTCCTCAGCCTGGAGCTCTGCCTGAGAGTGACTCTTGAGCAAGATTAGTTCTAATTCCTTCTTCTCTGGAGAAGGTAGTGTGCATGTCTACCTCAAGGGGTTCTGCAAAGTCATGACTAGTGAACCCCTTGGTCTTTCTGGCTCTGGAATTCAATGTCCAGAATTCTTCATGTAAACGAAGTTTGAAAAATAGAAGTGTAAAGTTCCTTGGTGCTTCGTCAGATCTCTCCCTGCCAGGTCAATAAACCACAAAAACCAATATCCGATCCCACAAAGTAAAGGCAAACTTGCAGCTCATATTCCAGGCTATCAGTGCATCATCACATAGTTATCTTTCCTCCTGGATTTTTATAAGCAGCCCTCCGAGGTGCCTTGTTTACGTAATACCTGTGTCATTATGCCAGGGTCGGGAATGAAAAAGCTGATAAAAAGATTTAAGAAGGAGCAGGTTATCGACATTTAATTCAAAAAATCCTCCCTTAGCAACAAACTAATATAAATAGCATTGTACACTTATGCTTAACCCATTCTAAGTTTTGGACTGAACTGAATAGAAACAGAGCAGCTTAATGCCAAGGGAAGGGCTCGAGATATGCTTTGTACTGGGGCAAGCGTGACTACCTACACCTGGGATTGCTACAAGGCTGCAAATCCTTTGCATTCTACTGGGCTACCTAGACGCCCAATCTGCCTGACTAGGTGGAGTAGGGTAACAAGATCTTCTGTAGCACATGGAAAGTAAAAATGTACATTTTCTCTGCTCCCTTTGACACTGACTGGCCCTTGGGTTGGTGTTCTAGCCCTGAGAATCATTTGATGCATAATTCAAAAAGCCAACATGACGATATACAGCTCTCAGAGGCTACCTGATAGTATGAGCTGAAGCAAAAGGCATCTTTCCCTTGGATTTGTAAGTGGGAAACTGAACAAATTCGCCATTGGTGAGTGCCATGAAGAAATAAGAACAGACCAAAGACAACAGGTCCTAGAATTTAACCAAACGTGTGTGGACCCTTGTAGATTTTTCAATCCATTGCTTATGGAGACTATGTTGATTCTGGAAAATTGTCCATTTTGGTTGATGCGGTCAACAAGAATTTGATGTGTGCCAGCTTCTGCAGGCACTGGAGGCAGAGTTAGAAACAAGACAGCCTTGTTCTCTGGAGAAGGGGAGGATACCCTGAGGAGTTCCACCTTGAAGACAGAAGGCTATAAGCAGAATGAACTTGATGCTTACATCAGAGCCATCAAACTATTTGCTGAGAAATGTGAAACCAACCGCAACTCAAGTAAATGGAAAGGTTTGGTGACAGGTCTGCCCTTTAGAAAGCAATCAAGGCTCTTGCATTTACTATGGAACAAAATCCCACAGCCAAGCAGAAGACAGAAAAAGAAGAAAACTTTGCCGTTCCTTCTTAAATGCTCATCTCCTTAATATTGGCCTCATAACCAGAGGTGTCCCTGGGGAGGAGTGCATTCTACTGTGGCTTATCTACTAGAAGTGTCCTTCCAGAATTAGGAAAGTCCCTATTCATGAAGCCTCTTGTACCTATCAATCCTTTATGCAAATGACTGGTCTCCTCAAGGGAAGAGGTAGTGCTGTTAAGAGCAGAAATACACTTGCAGGAATGCCAGCAATCAGTTTTAGTGTCTGAAACTGGCTGAGAACAGAAGGGCAAACTGAATGCAAAGAGTCACTTGTGGCTTCATGAACAATTCAACAATGGGAGTCCATACTGTTTTGAAAGAGTTATTCAAGCCACTTCATGTTCAGAGTAACAAGATCTCAGTAATAGTTGAAGGTCACTGAATCCCTTTGCTTGCTTAAGTGTTAGCTGGCAAAGCCAGTGTTTTCAGGGCTCTGCCAACTATCTAGCAATGTGGAGCGAATGGGATGCCCAAGTTAAATCTGTTGATCTAAGTTTGGGAAGTTCCTGCATCTGTCTTCGCCCCACCTTGCAGGACAGACCCCAGGTGCGACAGGTGTGGCTCTCGTAGCTGAAAGGTAGCCTGTACTGACTGACTGGTAGGGGATGTGACTGGTTGCTTAGAAGGTACCTTCTCTTAAGGATTGGCAGCCTAGGGTGCCTCTTCCTTATTAAAAAGCAGATAACTGATTGAGAAAAGCATGTAGTTGTCAACTCCTGCTCTCCTGAGAGTTAATGAAGACAGGCAGAATAGAGTAAATTGGGTACATTTCCAGGAACTGCTACATTTGAAAATCTATCTCAAGCACCTGTTGCATTTTGGACTTACTCTAATGACCTGGAGCGATTTCTAACGCTGGTACTTTTAGAACCAAGGGGATCCTGCGCTCCCTGCACAGTTAGTACTCCTCCAGCCTCTCTGGGGGGAAGGGGGGGGAGAACAAGTCCCCTAGGCAATGCCACAATGAAATCGAATTTCATCATGTTTTCCTCAAAGAACTGGGAAGAAAGAAATATACCAGATAAAACAAGAAAATCCCGTGCCCATGGGAATTAAAACTTTTTTTTTTTTTACTGTGATAAAATGCAGGACAAAATTTACCATTTTTCATTTAAATTGACAATTCAATGGCAGTAAGTACATTCCATGATGTTGTGCAACAATCACTGCTGTCCACTCCCAAACTTTTTCATTATCTTTTGACGCTACCCATTAGACAATTCCCTGTCTCAACTCCCTCCCAATCCCAGTGACCTCTAACCTACTTTCTGAATGGTCCTCATTTTTAAAAAAATATACAACTTGATGACTTTTAGTATATTCATAAGATTGTGTGACTATCACCACTACCTAATTCCAGAACATCTCCCTCCTCTTCCAAAAGAACCACCTCACCCTTTAGCAGCCACTCCCCAGTTTACTGCCCCTGGCACCTGCTAATCTGCTTTCTATCTCTATGGATGGGAATGTTCTAGACATTTCATATAAAGGGAATCCTCCAATATGTGACCCATTTGTGACTAACTTCTTTCATTTAGGCTAATGCTTATAAGTCACCCATGCTGTAGCATGTATCAGGATTCACTTCCCTTTATAAGTAAATAATGGCACATCATATGGCATACTACATTTTGTTCATTTGTTCATCAGTTGATAGATATTTGGGTAACAAACTTTTTGGCTGTTATGAATAATGCTGCTATAAACCTCTGTATGTGAGTCTGTGTATGGATATTTTCATTCTCTTGGGTGGATATGTAGGGGTGGGAAAGCTGTGTCTCAGGGAAATCTACAATTAACTTATTGAGGAACTGCCAAACTGTCCTCACAGCAGCTGCACCATTTCCATTCCCTCCAGTAATGTCTCATACTTTTGATAGATTTAAGACCACTGTAGAAACAAGAAATCAAACAAACAACTTCAACAATCAAGCAGAAGCTATGGGACAGTTGTGGCCCTGGTTGTTCATGTCACCATATTTTACAGTAGGGCACATCCAATGGACAAAAATAATGGTACCTGCCCAACCTGGGGACATCATTTCATTGTTCTGAGGGGACCATGGAGAATTTAACTTGATGCCACATACAACCAGAAGTTAAGACAACATATCCAAATTTATGAACATCTGACATGGATGGGAAATGCTTGAGGAGTCAGAAATAGAGAAGTAGGGTATAGTGTCCATGAGGATGTCACATGGAGAATGAGGCTTAGCCTCCTGCATGTGGACAAGCACTCTAGCTTGGCAGGAAGGAAGGGGGAGGTCACAGCCTGTAAACAAGTCCTGGATATAATTATGCTTGCTCACAGCATAATTATTTCAGAAATAGTGATAAAAGTTGCCACCTGGTACTAACTTCTCTAGGATCAGCATGGTTCCAAAGCATTTGTACTTCTTTCATCCTCACAACAATCCTGTGATGTAGGTGGCACTTTTATCCCTATTTTACAAGTGCAAAAACTGGTGCACAGAGAGGTCACCTAGCTGGGGAACAGCAGAGCTGGGCTTTGAACCCTAGCTATTGCGCTCCAGGTTCCACCCTGCCCTGGGTCTGGTATGAGTCTCTCTGTCCATTTGCTTGGCATCCAAATGAAATGCTACCTATTTATAAGTCTGGGTGGAAGTATCCTGGTAACTAAAGTGCCTTTTCTCATGATTGCATGTTGCCAAAGGTTTTAGGTTCAGGTCAGGAGGAGACTTTTTTTAAAAGAGGGGAGACGGCAGTGCTAAAGAGAGCAAGGAGAGAAGAGGTCGCAGGGAAGGTCCCACTGGAACAAAATTAGAAGCCAAAAGCCTGAGGTTCTCTGTCCTGCTCCTGGAAATCCTTCCTCCTACACAAATTCTGACACACAGCAATTAAAGGAAGCCACCCACCCATAGAAGTCCTTGAGATTTTAAAGTAAAAATTAAAATTAATGAGTCCATCTAATTTGGACTCACAAAATGCGTGGGTGAAAGAAATTCCTGCAGCTGACAGCTGATGTGACAGCTATTTCATGAAAAGGAAAAGAACTTCCCTGCCTTCGGATTTGAATGTTTCCAAATGTGTTCTAAACCCCAAACTGAAACAATACGCAGGACAGCAGCTGAATATAGATATGCTCTGGGAGAAAATCCCTTCTACTTACCCAGTCAACCTGATGTGTAGGAAAATAAGATGGCCTATCTGCTTCCATCTACCCTTCCTGAGAGCGGGGGAATCAAGGCAGCAGACTCCATCCCTAGCTCACATACTCGTATCAGTCCCTACTGGCTCAGTGAAAGGTAAGCATGGCATATTCAAAGGCTTCATTAAGGGACATCAATTAGGTGAGTCTAAGTGTTTTGTCATACACTGAAGTGCTACCTACCACCCTTTTGCTCCCTCCTTAGAAGAAATGTGATCTCTAAGACCTCCATATACATCCCTAGTGATTTCTTAATTGGGCTATCAGAAGGTGAACCATAATCTCCTTTGTAGGAAAAGAGTGAGGAAAAGGCCAGGGCAGTGCAAAAATCACATCTGTCCTGGTTTTTCACCTCTTCAGCAAACTGTTTGCCCAGTCCCAGAGGAAGACATTTCTAGAACTGCTGAGAACCCCCAGAGGGGGAAGGCCCTTCTTCCTTCCTCCTCATGGGCAGATGGTATTTGCATACTGACATATTGTAAATCTAGTCGCCCAGGTAACGGGCTCCAGTTAGCAACAGCGCAATGAAGGTCAGCCTGATTCCTTCTAAAATTAGAAATCAGACCAATCTGGTTTTTAACTGTTCCAGGTAGGCTGCCCAGTTGGATAACGAACTGAATTCTTAACATGAATTTTCAGTCCAGAGACTCAGCACTGTTAAATAATAAAGGCAAAGGTGAGCACTCAACATAATTCCATAGGTTTTGACTGGTTGAGATTTGTGCTTTGCTGTTTTTGTAAAGAATTCTACCCTGAGTCCAGTCTCTTAATAACATCACCTTTAACCTCACATCTTCCTTGAACTTGCAAGTCAACTAGCCATTGTGGACTGTAGTTCTAAGCCAAGCATTTCAGGCTTCCAGAGCTTAGGTTTCTTTCCCTCATAAGCCTGAACCTGTGAGGACCCTCTTCTCCTCACAGTTAAACTAATTGGTACTGAGTAAAACCTGTTTTTTCCAGCCTCTTCTGTTTCAGTCCATGTAGATCTCTCCTCTCTGGAATTTGCTCCCTTCTTTCCTTACTGTGGAGGGGGGTTCTGGGATGGGTTTCAAAGAATGCATAGTTTAAATTATGCACCATTAATTTCTTCAAAGGCTGATGTCCCGGCAATATGAGAATCATCGACTATCTAATTACTGAATTTATCTATACCAGCATGTCCTGTAATGATTTTAAGGAATGACAGTTGTACAGGATGTTAAATAATTGGGGGGAATGAATTTCATGGTCAAATAAGTGTGGGAAACACTAGGGCAAGCCGAGTTGGACAGGTTTTTGGATGCGGGTCTTTTATGGACCTTTGTGTCCTGACATGCACCCTGAGTCAGGTACTGATGTGGGGGTGGGTAAGGGAGTAGTAGGGGGAGGGTTCGCAGCAGCCACTTCTTAGTGTGCCCTTAGAAAGCTAAGCTTCTACTTAGGGACTGTCAGGTCACGCTCTGCTCTGCGATAGTTGTTCCCTTACTGTTTCTGATCTATTCCTTTTTTAACTATATACATTTTTTCCTAAAGATTTTATTTTATTTCTGCATACAAGAGCCGGGTACAGGCCAGAGGTGCGGGGGATGAGAGGCTTCACCAGAGACAGAGTGGGGAACAGAACAGGCAGATCTACAGAAATACACTGCTGAAGGGAGCAGCTGGCAAGACAGGAGAGGTCCGCTGCGCCATGTGGGTCAGCTCCCTGGCCAGGGATTGAACTCATGTCACAGTGGCTGCAGAAGCCCCACAGTGTGGCGCTCAACCCCTTGCACCACCAGAAGGCCCACTATATACATTTTAATTTTTAAGGCCCACTATATATATTTATGTAATTTAGAAATTACGAAATTGCACTTAACCACAGTATGTTGTGGTTTTTTTTTTTAAAGATTTATTTATTTATGCATACAAGAACTGGGGTACAGGCCAGAGGTGTGGGGGGTGAGAGGATTCACCACAGACAGAGCGGGGAGAGAACAGGTAGATCAACGGAAGCACACTGCTGAGGGGAGCAGC
>JAGFMF010012271.1:4691799-4730080 GCA_019455555.1 Galemys pyrenaicus
GCACCATGTGGGTCCCCTCTCTGGCCGGCAGCAGGGATAGAACTCGTGCTGCAGTGGCTGCGGTTTGCCTCATAGTGCGTTGCTTAACCCACTGCGCCACCAGGGAGGCCCTTGTTTTTTGTTTTATATCTTTTTATAGCTGTCTCCTGTACTAGACTTGATAGTGGGATACACATCTTAATATTTTCATATCTAGACTGTCAAGCTGGCTAGAGCTTTGTGTATATTAACAAACTGAATGAATTAATTTATCTTTCCCCATTAGATAACAAGTCCCTTCAGAATATAAACTACAGTTAAAATCTTTTTGTACTTCCATAGCACCTAGGTGGCAGTCTATAAAATTTTTTCTTTAATTAATGAATCAGAGAATATTTATTGAATACCAATGAATACTCGGCTCCAAGCATGTGCATCTGGTAAAGTCAAGTCTCTGTGATCAAGGAGCTTAGATTCTAGTAAGGGAAATAGACGTACAAACAAAAACTGACGATACACTATAAATACTCAGCGAGGAAGCACAGACTTCCCGGAACAAAGGACGGGCGTGTGCCTGTGGGCGGTGGGAGGGGTCAGGATGGTGATGTTGAGATTTGATGATGGGATCTGCCTCTAGGGCCTGACCACCGTGGTCCTCAAGTGGCCGCATTACGTCATATTTTGGAGAGAAGTTGGTCAAGAGGCTGCTTTAGCTGAGCCAGTCCTCACATTAGTAGGAGCTTTGGCCTCAACTCGCACTTGGATCCCGGAAGCCCTGTGAGTGAGTTCCCTACTCTTTAAAACCTTCGGGTTAAGGCTGAGACTCTCTGGGGTAAAGGGAAGAAAGGGCGGTGGAGCGCCCCCTAGAGGCAGATGGTTAGACTGATTCATACAAAATCACATCTGATTCCTCCAAGAGCTTGGCGGGCCAGGTCATTGAATGAAGTTAATGGCTAAAATAAACTTTCTTTCCTGGTAAATTAAACACACGAGAATATCCTTCATCTATACAAAGAAATATGCTTTCTCTGACATTTCTGTCTTAGTTTCCCGACACGGGTACCAAGAAACAATTTACTGGGCAAGTGTGCATGGGAGCAGAGACAGAGACAGAGTGGGGTGGAAGGGGAGACAGGCAGGGGGCGCATGAAGCTTCGAGAGCTCATGCCCCATCTGGAGGGGTCAACAGTGATTCCGCATGAGTGGTTACCTGCCTTATTTCCTATTTCTCTAGAAAAGCTGGAAATCCAATTTTATGTGACTGTCCTAACTTTTAAATGTTGGCCCAAATTAAAAAATAAAAAGTTCACAACACATTGAGTAAACAAGAGAAATTTGTGAGCTACATTTAGCCTATAGTTTGAAACTTCTGATTCTATATAACTCAGTTACAATAGAAAGAACAGAACAGAGGCCCAAGCAGAATATTCAGAGCCAAGCTGCCTGACAATCACAGGAAAGGTGCAGACACGGATTGCTCTAAATGTTTTAGTTTATCTTCATCTTCACAGACTTCCTCTATACCCTTCCCCCTCTCAGTATGGACACTATCAGAAAGTACAGTTTAGAAAACAGAGTACAACTTGTGATAGCAATAACAAGTTAGTATTGACTGAATATTTACACTGTAAGAGGTAAGGACAAAGCATTTTAAATAAAAATTGTCCCGTTTAATCCTGAGGATCACCTTTTGTGGCAGTCACTCTTTGTTGTAGACAAATTCACCAATCTCAATTTTCCAATGAGAAAACGGAGACACAGAGAGATAAAGAAAATTGTCAAAGGTCACACAATTTGAAGCAGTGTCAACCCACTTTCCCACCTCAAGTCCTGAGCTGACATCACTGTCCAGCTTTGAGGCAGAACTGTGGTCGGCACAGGGACCCGAAGTGGGGGATAGATTTCCCATCCTGGCAGGTAGAAGACAGAGTCAGAAATTAAAACGCATATTCAGGAGAAGCCCAGGCAGAAATTTAAAAAAATACAAATGGTCCATAAGCATCTTCTGGTCGATCTCAGTGTCACTTCAAGATATGCACTGGGAAGAAATGTAGAAAAAAAAGAATGTAAACTAAAACATGTCACCTGTCACATGAATGCATATTAAATGGACTAGCTGCTGTTGGTGAAGTGAAGGGAACAGAACAAAGTGGTTAAATCCTTTTGGAAGATGATCAGCTACCATCTTTAAGAAGGTGATTTTGTTTATTAAAATTTAAGATGTTTATATCATTTGACCTAGTTACTCAGGAATTTATTCTAGAGAAACTCTTTTGCAATTGTGCAAAGGTTTATGTGGTCGGGATTATGCATGGCTACATTATATGCAATAACAAAAAGCTGGAAAAACTCCACTTGTCCATCAATGGGACCGGTTAGACAAATCAAGGTTCGTCCAAATAAATGAAATACAATACAACTGTTAAATCGTGAAATAAATCTCTACTTGCCAAAATGGAATGATGCTTCAGGTGCATAGTTAAGTGTGAAAAAAATGAGTAGGGTGCAGTAGAGATAGCAGTTTTGGTAAAGTTACATATGTGTGCTAGTAAAGGAGTCGGTGAGGCGGGGGGCCCTGAAAAAAATGGGCAGTTGTTAAATGGTAACTACTTAAGACAGAATTGTGGGAAGTATATTTCTATAAGGTTTTTTATAAGGGGTCTGTATTTTTCTTTTTTAATTAAAAAAGTACCTGGTAGTTTTTTTTTAATTGAGGTGACATTGGTTTACAATACTGTATGCGATACAGAGGTACTGGTTCATACCTTTGTAGATGTCTGTTATCATACCACACCCACCATCAAGGCACCCACAGTTCTCCAGAGGACATGCATTTTTCAAGTAAAAAAATAAGTCGGAAATGGTGATGCTATGCTGAAATTTCAAGGCAGGATTCCAACTCCAGGATTCCTGGGGAGGATACACAGAATAAGGAAGGAAGCTGGTAGTCTAGGGACAAGGACAGCCACATAGGTTGTGCACTGCACAAGGGCACTGCCCTCTTGAGTTGTGCAGGGCTTGGGTCATTCATTAGACAGGCTCTTAAAACAGGAACTCAGAGAGGCAACCAAACCTTAGCATCTAAACAGGGCAAGAGGGTTGTTAGCAGAAAGGGACCTGGAGAGAAGAAGAGGGTGTACATGTCAGCTCTGGAAACCTCAGGACATAGCAGTCAGTGACAAGGCAGTATCTGGGTATCCTGAAAGTGATCCACGCAGCAGGCACGTGAACCTAACTGTAGCTCTGAGTTCCAGATATGCCAGTGGGTGAAAGGCATTAAGTGACCAGATTGGTCTGAGACCCAGCACAGAAGGAAGCAGGGCCCGTTCTTCTTGCTCTCCTTGCAACGACTTAGCCTGTTCTGGTTTGATACTGAGTTTCAACACATACAGATTGGTGATAATGCCAGAAGCCAGCGAGCTACCCCAAATAGGCGGAACCTCTATCTTTTTGAAATAATTTATAAACCTCTGCCTAAAGTGAACAGACTGTGTACTTAGGTTTGTTGAAGTAAATCAGTCTCCAATCTGAGTGGACTGTGTTCTAGAATTTCCTTTTCAGGCTGAAGTGTGTTAAAACTCCAAATACATTTTTTCATTGAAAGAGCATCATTAGGGTCAGCCTGGAGACGACTAACTGACCCACAATTAGCCTAAATAAAAGCCCAACCACCATTTTGAATAATGCATCTTAGGAAGTGCTCTGAGGTTTGGCAGGGTGTGAGGAAATGAAGAACTTAATTCTTTTTCCTGTCCCCAAACATGTCCCCAAAGTGTGTTTTGCTAAGGATATAAGTTAGATGTTATACTTTAAAGCATTCTTGTTGTGGTGGTTTTGTCCAGAGAGTTCAACAGTCCAATAACTCTGGGAGAAACTGAACTGAACCAAGTTAAACAGGCTTAATTTTAATGTTATTAATCTTTTTAATGGTGGTAAAATACACATAACATACAAGTTGCTGTTTTAACCATGTTAGGTGTACAATTCAGTGACATAAAGACCTGCACAAGGTTGTGCCACCATCCCCAGGAGGCATTCTCACTCCAAACAGCAAGTCTGTCACCTCTGAAATGCTAACCCCCACCCCCACTCCCTTGGCCACTACCATTCTCCCTTCTGTCCCTGTGAGTCTGCCTGTCATCCTGAGTGGACTCATATATTACTTGTCCGATTGTGTCTTTGTGAGGACACCCAAATTTCTGGCTGGGTTGACTGTTAAAAAGGGAAGAGAGGAGGAGAAACAGATGTTTCTGTGAGGTTGAGAAATCAGGGGACAACTAGATGAAGGTGACAAGGACATTTCTAAACATTTGCTGGTGTGGAGTCCAGGAAAAGAGCTCCAGACTAGAGTTCTACATTGAAAGTTGAGAGCCTCCTGCAAGCTGGCAGTCACAGAATAATAGGAATGGTCAACAGTACCAGGGGCACCTGACCGTGCCAGGGGAGGAAGGAAGGATAAGAAGAGAAGGGCCACTTGTTGGGTTCCCCTATATTCCACATATAAGTGAAACTATCCGATATCTATCTTTTTCCTTCTGATTTATTTCACTTAGCATTATCCCTTCCAGCTCCACCCACATAAATCTGAGGCACACAGCAGGGGAGGTGGAGGGAGAGAGGTCAAAACAGGGGAGAGAAGAGCGCAAGGGACTATGTGATGGATCACGGGTGCTGTGGTGGTGGGAGAACTACGGGGACTACACCCAAGGAAAGAAATCAACTATTGCACAAAAATGAACAATGCTATAGATGAATGAATGAATGAATGAATGAATGAATTTTTTAAAAAAGAAGAGAAGGAATAGCCAGAGAAAAAGACCCAGAAGCACCACTTGTTCTCTGGTTTCCCAGCCTCAATTCAGGCTACTCAGTAAAACAGTTATGTGTTAGTCATCATTGTCAGTTGGACACAATAGTGACTGAAAATAGAAATTTAAATTTTGGGGAAATTTATTGGGTCTGCATCTGAGAGAAGAATGCATACATTGGAAGAACAGAAGAAATGAAGAATGATGTAAAATATGTATAAAATAAAGTGCTTTATATTAAAAAATAGAAAATTTAAAATATACAATTCAGAAAAAAGTACTAGTTGCATTCTGAGCTTGGCATACTGTTGTAGGTAGAGGTGGGGAAGGGAAGACATAAAGGAGGAAGAGGAAGGAAGAGACAAAATACTGCTCCAAGTACTGACAATCTTGACCTTGATATCAGAAAAAGCAAAGTTTGAGGATGCTTTTGTAAAACCCAAAGGTAACTACAAGAATTAAAAACAGGATGTGAGTGTTCAAATCACTGGAGAAGTTATGGCATATCTAGCAAACAGCAGACATCCAAGGAAAAGGAAAGTATACAAATAAAATAAAATTGTAGTATTAGTCATAAGAATAAATGTTACACTTCCATATTCAAAGGAAATAATTTTCATATTGAGTAGAATATCCTGTAGCATTCTGCTTGTAAGTGACAGGACTAAAACACAGAAATGATCACAATGAAAGGATGAGCAAAGAGTCAGCAGACAAGAACCAGCAAAAAGATGTGATTTTTTTTAATTCACAAAAATAAAGGCTATCCTTCTTTTTATGTGCTCATGAAGCACTTATAAAAAATTAATCATATAATAGACTACAATAAAAACCAAAAGAAACTCCAAGTGCCCTTACAAGGCTCACTATCACCCCTAAAAACCTAAACTAAAATGATCTGAAGTCGCAACCAAAATCCCAACACTCAGAAATTTAAGACCTTTTTATATAAATGTTTGGTCACAGCCAAAAGGAAATTCAAGGAAAATGAAATTACAATTATAAAAAAATTCAAATGAAAAATTGGGCCTCCCTGGTGGCGCAGTGGGTTAAGCAACGCACTATGAAGCAAACAGCAGCCACTGCAGCACAAGTTCGATCCCTGCCGCCGGCCAGGGAGGGAACCCACATGGCGCAACAGACCTCTCCTGCTGTGCCCGCTGCTCCCCTCAGCAGTGTGCTTCTGTTGATCTGCCTGTTCTGCTCCCCGCTCTGTCTGTGGTGAATCCTCTCGCCCCCCCCCCCCACCTCTGGCCTGTACCCTAGTGCTTATGTGCATAAATAAATAAATCTTTAGAAAAAAAAATTCAAATGAAAATAAGAATGAGAACACTATGTCTTAAATTTTAGGTGATGCAAGCAAAGAGCTATCAGAGGAAATAAACAGACGGAAATGTGATGTTAGGTGGCTCTTAGGTTGAAAGCAACCCTAAATCCAAATTCTGATGCCAGAGAAACATCATTCATACATACATCCATACACAGAAACATACACACATTCAGGGGGCTTGTATATTAAGTATAATTATCTCGGGGTTTTTGGAACTTCTATTTTCTTCTGCATTTCCTAAGCAGTCCCAAAGAGCATGTAGTACTTTTATAATCACAACAAGACTAAACAAAAGCACAACAGAACATAATTTACAATCATAGGAGGGAAGGAAAGAAAACAACATTTTGCCAAAATGATCAAGGGAATTAAAATGCTCTCCTTTGCTTTTATTTTTAAGCTCTAGCCTGGTGGTGACTACTAAGAGCTTTTTTTTTTTTTTTTTACTATGTTTCAGCAGAGTTCTACCCACTGATCTGTGTGGTCTAGTCTGGCTGACAAGCTTTAAACAGAGCATTGTCTATTTTTTAAAGAAAAATCAAGCATTCAGACATGGGCTACCATGGCCAGCATGGTGTCTGTTATTCTGTTTTAGGGTTAACAATCTCACATAACAACACTGGTGTGACAGACTGAGGGTGGAAAATCAGAAGTGCTGAAGAGAATTTCCTTTTTCGTTGTGGGCTGTTTTGGGGTTTTTCTATTTAAAAACAAATAAATGGGAGATATTATAAATGGCATGTCAAATATCACTAGCGGATCCCAGACAACAATACAAATCTACATGCAAAAGCAGAATGCCTGTAATTACGTAATTAAGAAAGAGTATAAATGCAAATTTCTTTTCCTATCTTAACTGATTTAAAAGCCAACAGTACAAAACAATCTGTATGGAACTGTACTGTGGGGTATATACCATATAGGAATGTAGTGTATTTGACAATAATAGGACAAAGGAGAGGAGTTCAAGCAAAGTCATGTTACAGTGAGGTACCAGAAGGTACCAAGTGGTAACTCACATCCACAGACACAAATAAAGAGTCAGAAACTGTAAACAAGAAGGTTAATAAAACAAATTATATAGAGTAGCCCCAAGCAGAGTAGCTTCTCCTTATCTGCAGGGATATGTTCCAATACCCTCCTAGATGCCAGAAACCACAGATAGTACTAAATATACTGTGTTTTTCCCCATATCCACATATCTGTGGTAAAATTTACAATTTAGGCAAAATAAGAGATTAATAATAACAACTGATTATAAAATAAAATAATGATAACACTTTACTACGACAGAAGCTATGTGAATGAACTCTCTATTAAAGTATTTTATTTATTGTTATTAAATTATAACAAAAATATGTTTTTGTTAATAACTGATAAAAATATTTTATTTTTTGTACTATTTTGAACCACAGTTGGCCACAGGTCACTTAAACCATCAAAAGTGAAACCTTTTGGTTAAGGGAGGCTACTATATAAGCCCTCTTTCCTTTTCTCAGCTTCTTTTAGAGACTTAAAATTACAAACCTTCCAGGAAGTCATCACAAAGACCAGCACAATGGAAAGAGGAGAGACACTGACTATATATTCTACGTCTTTTAGAAAATACGGAGTTGTTCCTTTGACCACAGATATGACAGGAAAGGTGATGATGTAGACACCAAGGGGATGGACATCAAAGAGGAAAGGCCCTGGGAGAATCTGTAATCTTATCCAACATGTAGTTGGCATGGTATAAACAAACAAGTAAAAGGGAAGATTCTTGTCAAGAAAATGAATGTTCCTGTTGAGTATATTAAGTCCTCTAAGAGTTGGGATATACTGTAGCATCCAATGAGCTCTTGCTGGTCCTTGAAAATCTTGGGGATGAGGGGGTGCTGTATCCATATCTCTGGCAGGTGCTTAAAAAAAAAAAATAAGGCTTCCTAAAGTGTGTCAAAACTTAGAATAAAAAGGAAGCCAAGGAGAAAGTTATTTGGGTTCAACTGAAGTGTCAACCCGTTCCACCCAGAGAAGCACACTTTGAGAACACCACTGGAGAGCAGCTTGAGCTGCTAGAGCCTGTTTCCTATGATTCATGGCATGGTAGGTAAGGAAAAGAAAAAAGTCATAAAAGAATGACTTAAGGGCCTCCCTGGTGGCGCAGTGGGTTAAGCAACGCACTACGAAGCAAACCACATCCACTGCAGCACGAGTTCGATCCCTGCCGCCGGCCAGGGAGGGGACCCACATGGCGTAGCAGACCTCTCCTGCTTCGCCCGCTGCTCCCCCTCAGCAGTGTGTTTCAGTCAATCTGCCTGTTCTGCTCCCCACTCTGCCTTCTGAGAATCCTCTCACCTTCTGTGACTCTGGCCTGTATGCCCTTGTATGCATAAATAAATAAATGTTTAAAAAAATGGCTTAAAATTATATGAAGTAATAATTATAACAACATATGTTGGGCTTAACAGATATAATATACACAGCAATAATAGTTTCAAAAGAGAGAAATGGGAATAGAGCTCTATAGGATTAAAGTTTCTATCTCACACTGGAATTAAGTGAGTATAAATGTGAAATAGATTCAGATCAGTTATGATATGGTAAACCCTAGAGCACCTACTCAGAAAACAGCTTTTTCAAAAGTGAAAAATATTAATTAAAATGCTACACTAGAAAGCAGTAAAGGGAGAACAGAAGAACAAAGAAAGAAGAGACCCAAGTTACAGAAAACAAAAAGTAAAATGGCAGATATTAAATGATTATTGATTGAGAAATCCAATCAAAAAACTAGGATCATCAAACTTGACAAAAATAAATCAAGATCCAACTATATACTGTCTACAGGAGACATTTTAGATTTAAAGTTATAAATAGGTTGAAAGATAGGAGGGGGAATCACATAAACAATAACCATAAAAAAAAGCAGGAGTGGAGGGTCTCCCTGGTGGCACAAGTGGTTAAGCACTGCATTATGAAGCATCTGTGGCCACTGCAGCACAAGTTCAATTCCCAGCTAGGGAAGTGACCCACATGGTGCAGCAGACCTCTCCTGCCTCACCCGCTGCTCCCTTTAGCAGTTCTGTCAATCTACCTGTTCTGTTTCCCACTCTGTCTCTGGTGAATCCACTCACCACCCCCATACCTTTGGCCAGTACCCCAGTTCTTATATGCATAAATAAATAATCTTAAAAAAATCTGGAATAGCTATGCTAACATCAGACAAGGTAGACTTTAAAACAAACCAAAAAATGTTACAGAGTTAAAAGAGATATTTTATGAAAGTATTAATAATCAGGAAGATGCAACAATTATAAACATGTATGTACCTATCAGAACCCTATAATACATAAAGCAAAAAAAGGACAGAATTAATCAAAGAAATACCATTAAACTATGATAACCCGAGACTTCAATACTTATACTTTCAATAATGACTAGAACAGGACTAGAATAATGACTAGGAAATAGAAGACATGGACAGTATAAACCAACAAGATCTAGTATGTCTGCAGAATACTCCATCGAACAGAAGAACATATACGCATTTCAGTGCCCATGGAACTGTGCACTGGTTTATCCAAAATAAACCATATACTAGAACATACAACAATACATTTCAAAAGATTCAAACTGATTGAATTCACATAAAACATGTTCTCTGACAACAAGGGAGAGAAATTAAAGATTTGAGAGATTCAAAAATATTTTGAAATTAAACAACTTAAATAAATAACCAATAAGTCAAAGAAGAAATCACAAAGAAAATTAGAAAATACTTTTAGCTGAATAAAAGTGAAGAAACAATATACTAAGACTTATGGGATACAGTTAAATCAGTGCCTGAAGAGAAGTGTTTAGCTCTAAATGAAATTCTTAAAAAAGATCTCAAATTAATAACTTCCACTTGAAGACACTAGAAAAATAGCAAACTAAACCTTAAACAAAATCAAGGAAGGAATTAATGAAGACTAGAGTGGAAGTTAGTGAAATAAAGGATTAAAAGAGTAAAAAAATCAATAAAACCAAAAGAGTGTGTTTTGAAAGACCAAAATGAACAAATCTTTACCTAACTTGGCCAAGGAAAAAAGAAAGATAACTCAAAATACAAATGAAAGGCTTCCTTTGTTAAAATAAGTTTTCCAGGTCTTCCCTCTACCCCAGAGAAGAATGGGTTCTAGACAAATTTTAGCCATGTCCTTGCAGTTTTTCAACAGAAGGTCAAAATTTGTGTTCAATAGTTTTTGCACATGTGGTTGCCTGTTCCTAGAATAGCAAAAAGCAAAACCTCAGTGTCTTTTAATGTGCTTTAGATAAGACCTGTTATGCACCTACCTGAGAAAAAAGGGCAGATCTGAATAGATTTTTAAGTTTTTGTTATACAGTTGTCTTTTCATTTGCTCTAGACTTCAAGGCAGACACAAAAGAAGAGGAAAACAATTTTTGTTCATACAGTGGTGAAGCAATCCTATTCCTCTGAGGATGTTCTACAGACTCCTAGAAAGTGGAGAAAATATGAACTTCAAAGAAGTCTCCCACAGTGTAAAATTTGGTCCCTCTTTTTAGACAGAAGTAGCCACCAGGATTCTGTATAAGTACCGCGCGCTAACCGATTGGCCACTGGAGCTCCGCCCCCGGGATTCTACTGCCAGCTTTGAGAACCAGAGTCCCCTACCTTGCTGAACTTTAGTACACTTGTCTGTAAGATGAAGTATTTCGGTAAATGTCAAGTTTCTCCCAGCTCCAACCACTTTCACCCGCTTCTTTAAGTGGAAAATGTGTGACTTAGGACTCTTGATACCTCCCTAGCCTGCCCCCATCACATCCTAGCAAGTGATTTCTCAGTAACTCTCCCTCCACTGATTTCTCTCCATGCTCCTTTTTTCTTACTGCAAGTCTGTTTTTATTACTTTCTCTGACAAATCCCTTCTTCAGTTGCTCATGGAATAAGTGCTTGGTCTTCTTCACAGCCTGTGATGGATGACATGTCTAAGTGCCTCCCCTTCCAGCTCCTGCAAGTGCCCCAGACACATTGATCTATTTTCAACTCCTCGGAACCAGCATACTTTGGGTTCTCTTCACCCTTTCCCTTTGCCTTATCAAAACCATCCTACTAAGCTCACTCAAACTTCCCTGGTGACTTTCCTGAGTACCAGAAAAGCCTAGATTCAGTCTTCCTGTTCAGATCCTCTCAATAATGCCTACTACTTTTCTCCATAATAAAGACTAGGTGAGGCCAACAATGACAAATGCATGGCTACCCCAGGGCAAGCATCCATTTACTGCCAACAGCCTAAATGCCTCTTCAACACAGTGTTCCAAGCGGCCACTATAGATTGATTAGGCTGATGGTTTTATGTGGTTCTGCTTTTGTACATGGGCCAACCTATTCCTTAAATCTTCAATATCCTAAATTTTCCACCCTCCTTAAGTAGCTTGCATTGTTACTCCCCAAAACTGCTTTCATACATTTAAACCAAATTTGCATTACAATTGAAATCCATTTCCTGGAAATGATTGTACTTTACTAAAAATCCAGAGAGCAGAGAACAGTCTAGTGACCTTAAAAGGAAGTAAAAGTAAATCCTAAAACACAGATTATGACTGTAAGAATGCAGGAGAGAAAAGCACTAAGGAACGATTCATAAAGCTATGGAGCAATTCTGGTAACAGGATTGTTTATTTAATTGCACAAACTTTCCTGTTAGTCCATGCCATAATCTCAGGGTATGGATTGCTGCAGCACAGCCAGTACACTTCAATGACAACACGGAAGGCCGATGATTACCAAACAAATATATTACGTACCAAAGAGTGTCTAATAGCTTTTGAACACTAGCTTGCGTAATCCCCATTAATCACGCTAGGAGGTAGATGTAATTATGGCTGCCTTCCTGTGCAGATGAGGAGACCAAGGAAAAAGCAAAGTAGAAGACCAAAATGAAGATGTTTTCAGGCATGCTAGGACTCAGAAAATAATTTACCTACTGTTTTTTTTTTTTAAAAGATCTGTTTATTTATGCATACAAGAGCTGGGGTACAGGCCAGAGTCATGGGAGGTGAGAGGATTCACCAGACAGAGTGGGGAGCAGAACAGGCAGATTGACTGAAACACACTGCCAAGGGCAGCAGTGGGCAAGGCAGGAGAGGTCTGCTGCGCCATGTGGGTCCCCTCCCTGGCTGGCGGCAGGGATCGAACTCGTGCTGCAGTGGCTGTGGTTTGCTTCATAGTGCGTTGCTTAACCCATTGCGCCACCAGGGAGGCCCACCTACTGTATTTTTTCATGTGGGAGTTCCAAGAGGGTATACCCATACTCATAAAGGACAAAAGAGAACCAAAAAAGAGGAAGACAAGAAATTCAGTACAATGCTGAGCCAAAGTGTGGGTTCCTATGAGCTGAGCACTCACAGGCAACTGTGACCTATTTGCTATCTGCAAATCACAGCAGAGCATTCCTTGACTATCTATGGAGAATAGCCTGGAGAATAGCCCGTATGAGGCAGGCCCAGGGATGCCTAAGTCACTGTTGACCTGAATATGTGACTATCTCCATGATGGTCTTGGATAACTCTACCCGTGGTAACATCAAATACTTTGCTAACGCCAGTGTCCCTTGACATATGATCACGATATTCCCTTCTCTGTTCCTCATAAAACTTTGCCTTCCTTCCCCCTCATCCCAGACCTTAGTCCTCATACTATTGTCACATGATCAGCTTTTACTAGCCTGTGTGCTTTCAATAAATGACACAAGAACTTCTGCTCAAGCAGCAGAGTTTTGCCTTGCAAACCTGCTCCACAACTGTTGTGTCCCTCATTGCATTCCTGCCGCAAAGTAGCAACAAAGTTCTTGATGCGGCAACAAAGCATTGAAAAGGTAAGTGGATAGTAGCTGATGGGTTGGAAGAAGATGATGGTAGCTCTGAGAAGTAAGGGGAAGTCACGCAGCCAAGAGCATGTTAGGTCCACCAGATGACTTCTGAAAGCAAGTTCTATTTTGTCCTTATGAAGAAGAAATGTAAGTAGGAACTTCAGGAAATCAAAAAGCTGTAGTTGATGGTACATAAAGAGAAAGAATTCCTTTGAACACTTATGCATGAACTATTAACTTTTGGGGGATCTAAAGATTGTGATGATGAATCTACAGAGAAGATAATGGAACTCTAGCACCTGGGACTGCGAAGAACAATGTTTACATAGCAATAAGCACATAGACTTTGGTCATTGATGTTCAATTTTTAGAAACCCAAAAACATTAGAATTTGAAAATGGAATGTAACTGCTAAGAGCTTTTTAATGGAGATATAATTCAGCGACCATAAAATGCATCCCTTTAAGGAATAAACACAGTGTTTTTTAGTATATACACAAGGTTGTATGGAAGAAAATGCCTGTAACATGATACCAAAGATTAATATCTGTAATATATAATGAGTTCCTAAAATCAACTAAAAAGATAAACAACCCAGTAGAAAGCAATGAGCACAGATATGAGGCAGCAAGTCTCTGATGAGGATATATACACATGAATGATAAACATAAGATGCTTGATTTCACTAGGGATTAAGGAGATGTCAATTAAAATAACTCCGAGATTTTTCAGCCAATATGTTAGCAAAAATTAAAAGGAAATATGAAATACGTGATCTATGCAGTATAGAAGAAAGTATGGAAAATCAGGAGACTGTTCATGGTTCATCTTACTATAAAGTGGTATGATTTTTGGAAAATCAAGATGGCAAGTCAATCAGAACTGAAGATATATTTATTTTGGATAGCAACTCCATTTTAGGCACCTATTCTGAAAAAATACACATGTGCACAAAGGTATAAAAAACAACAGCAACAACAACAGGGCCTTCCCTGGTGGCGCAGTGGGTTAAGCAACGCACTATGAAGCAAACTGCACCCACTGCAGCATGAGTTCTATCTCTGCTGCTGGCTGGGGAGGTGACCCACATGGCGCAGGCAGACCTCTCCTGCCTGGCCCACTGCTCCCCTCAGCAGTGTGTTTCAGTCCAACTGCTTGTTCTGCTCCCTGCTCTGTCTGGTAGATTCTCTCACCTCCCCACACCTCTGGCCTGTACGCCAGTGCTTGTATGCATAAATAAATCTTTAAAAAACAAACAAACAAAAAAACACAACAACATAGGAACTAAAAAGACAGTTTTCTTTTATTGGTAGGAAAAAAATGGAAACTTTCTAAATGTCCATCATTAAGAGAACAGTCACATTTTTGTTTATTTATTGAAGGGGCTGCTGTTAGAATAATGTGGTAGATACAAGTGCATCCACACAGAGATCGCCATCATAAATAGCTTTAAAAGTGAGCTTATAACCTGTCTTGTGTGAACATCTAGGTAAAAAAAAATAACGTAGACAAGTCTTGCTCTTGTGTTTTCACAAGCACATAATAAAGTCTGAAAGGATAAATGGCACACTTTTTTTCCCCAATTTGTACCTTTATCGGTTGTGTTAAATTTACTCACTAGGTTAAGATTGTTTCCACTAAGTTTTAGTGTCCCAAAAGTACTCCCTCTCCTTTATTACGATATGATATTTTGAGATCGTTTGCCTTTTTATTTATCTACTTTTTTTACCCAGTGATTTTAATGGCACACTTTTTTTTTTCTTTTTTTTTTTTTACTGTGGTGAGTTTTGCAGAGAAGGACAGAATTGGGAAGGTAGAATGAAGACTTCTTATATATACATATGTACATCTATATGTATGTATGTGTGTGTGTGTGTATAACTACTTTTGAGTTAAAGAAAACAGCTATGCATTTTGAAATGATCACCTTCAACCTTCTCCAGACATAAGTCATTCTGCGAACTTTCCATAGCACTAACTTTCAGTTGCGTGTATGAGTCCAGGTTGGATGACTCCAGAAGCCTGGCAAGGGAGACCTTTTTTCTAGGGAAAATTGCACAGCGCTCTCAAGAGGGTTCACCCACAGGTCTCAAGGGATGCTCTCCTAGGTCTCAGCAAAGTGGAGCTTAAATGCTATGCTGTCTAACTATAGATCGGAGGCACGCAGCAGGGGATGGGGAAAGAGGTGGGCCAAGATATGGGAGGAAAGAGCACAAGGGACAACACTGGTGGTTATGAGAATTATGGGGACTACACACAAGAGGAGAAATCACATATTGTACAAAAATGAACAACAATGTAAGACAATGAAAAAGTTTAATAAACATTTTTTTTTTAAATGTTGGACTGTTGATGCAGTAATTCCATAGTGAATACATGGAAGCTGGGATGCAAGCTTCGGGTGATGGAACTTAATCTGACTCATTTTTGCAAAGACAAGCAATAACCTTCGTGGGATTCAACTCAAGGAGAGCCAAGACTGCGACTTGGGTGCCTCTTAGAACTCTTGCGTTTTTTGGTATGGGGTAAGAGAAATGAAAATGTTTTTCATTCAATTTACAGGGAGGAATTATTGCACCCAAGAATCTATAGTTAAATAGCCTCTTCTCCTGGAGAAGAAAAATAAGGGGGAGGGGAAATATCGCCCTCATGAAAATCTTTGTCAAAGAGGTGGTATGGTATTCTGAAAACCTCTCTCTGTACACACAGATACAGACACACACACACGCACACACACAAACACACATGATCTGTACTCTCTGGAGTTTTTTCCTCTAAGGACAAGGACCATGCTTGGCACTATTGCAAAAATGCTCCCTATAATTCCTGTAACATCTTCCTCTCAGAATTCAATTCCCAGCAATACCAGAAATTCATTTGGATTTCAGAATTTCCAAAATAGTAAGCATTAAAGAGTGGATAATAATTAAATAGAGAAGATGGCTAAGTACAGATAAACGGTCCTATATCCAGAGCTATTTATTTCTATAGTACCTTTTAAAAATGCTGATTCTATGTCTTCAGTTTGAAAAAAAATCTATTAATGTCACTGTGACAACATAATAGAATTAACTAAATGTTCCCTCTCTTCAATTAACTCAGTGCTAACTAAATGTTCCCTCTCTTCAATTAACTCAGTGCTATAAAGGTTATGCCCTAACGATATGGGTCAGTATTGCCCAGTTATGCCATGGTCACTAAGAACTCCCAAAACTTCCATGGCTCAAGCAAGTCGACAGGGGCACCGTCCACCACCTGGGACTTTGCTGGTCATCATACAAAAGGGAACTGGGTGCTCTGGAGGCCACCCCAGTAAGCAGTGCTGAGCGTCACCATATGTCGTTCTTGGTTGGATCTAATCACGATGTCTTACCCAACAAAGGGCACAGAGGAGACAGTTCTCTCAAGTGCCCAGAAGGAGAAAACTAGAAATATTCCTGTAACATTTCAGGAGGTGGAGAGTAATGTGCTAGCGTATGGATACTGGAGCTTGGGGGGAGGGAGAGGGAAGCATGTGCCTGTATTGAGGTGTGAAGTTGTTCTCCCAAATTATATAGTTTGAAAACAAATGGTAAGTGAATAAATTTGATTAAAAAACCAGAATTATAAGAAAAACTTTCAACGATCTAGAAAAACCAGAAATCAAAAATGAAAAAGAATATTTCAATAGTGGATAATATTGGATAATATCCAATAGTGTGTATAAAAACCCTCAAAATGAAACTCTAAAATAGGCTAGGGCTTTAAAACACAAATTTAATGGCAAAATAAATATAATATTCTAAATTTACATCTGGATGACAATACTAATACATCAAATCTCTATATTTAGAAATCTCCTTCCCCTACCCCCACACACACCCTATCAGCGTAGTCTTTACAAGTTGAAATTTACAGCCCAAATTCATAAACCAGTCTCTTTTGTGAGCATGTCCTAAAGTCTAAGAAGTAAAAAATACACTATTTTAATTTTTGATAGATTTTTGCTTTTCAGAAAAGGAAATGTGACTAATTATGGTCTATCACATTAGTAGTAACATCAGCCTTGTCTTACTTTACCTCATCGTTTTAGCATCATAGGATGCTAAGCAAGAGAACTGTCTAGCTCTCCAGGTTATCTAAAACAATGTGAGCTAAAACCTACACTTAGCCCATAATTTAAAAAATAAAAATCAGAACTATGATTTATCAGTTAAGTCAAATGTCTAAATGGAAAGTAGGCAACTGTTATCTAAGACATCACTCTGCCTTCCTTAAAGCAGAGTTTACCTTGAATAACAGGTGATAAAGGGAATGGGAAAGGGAGATAGGAAAAGAAAGAGAATTGACTGATTTCACATCAATTAACACTCTAGGCAAGAGTGCTGAATCCCCCTGGCAAAACCTGCAAAATTCATGTAGACATAGCCCCGAGATTTATCCACCTTAAGAAGAAGGGAGCTGGGGTTTTATACACCAACTCCATGGATCACTGGTTGGGCTGCTCCTGGGAAGCACTGAATCTTGGCTGCTCCATGGGCAGCAAAGTGACCTATGGAAGACCAGAAAGCACTCAAGCAAAGAAATGCAAGCGCAGGAAGTCAGTCATGCTGACGTGCATGGACGTGGTGAGGATGAGGGCACACAGGCAGGGTACCCCAGCACATGCTGGGGCTAGTAAGTCATCTAATAAGAGTGACCAGCTTTGAGTCCATCTTTAGCCAAATGCCCTGTTACTGGTCACTAGAAGAATCAGTATGGAGTCATAGACCACTGCACTCCCAACAGTGTCTATGTTAAATAGGGAAGAGCTAAGATGCAGTTCTCATGATTATTATTTTCTTACATCATTGTTAATTTTTGGACAGTCTTTGATTTCTCCCCTCAGGTGTAGTCTCCATAATTTTCCCACCTCCATACCCTCCATGATGCATCATCACAGTCCCTTGGATGCAATTATTTTGAATATACTTAGAACATTGAAGTTAATGGTAAACCAGAGAGAAAAGGTTCAAAATTGACAAAACATAGTTATACATCAAAAGCAACATTTCCCACAGTAAAAAGAAAAACAAAAAAAGGATTTCCAAACCATAAAAGCTTGGGGACAGCCACGCCATTATGTCTACTTGTTTTATTGTCTTTTCTGCTTTTATCATGATCAGAAATTACTTGTTCATTGATAGATTTGGGGTTTTTTTTTAAGATTTATTTATCTATGCATACCAGAGTTGGGGTACAGGCCAGAGTCATGGGAGGTGAGAGGATTCACCAGACAGAGTGGGGGCAGAACAGGCAGACTGACTGAAATACACTGCCGAGGGCAGCAGAGGGCGAGGCAGGAGAGGTCTGTTGCACCACGTGGGTCCCCTCCCTGAGCTGCGGCAGGGATTGAACTCGTGCTGCAGTGGCTGCGGTTTGCTTCATAGTGCGTTGCTTAACCCACTGCACCACCAGGGAGGCCCAGATTTATTTATCTACTGTTTCAACCACTTGGAATTTGAGGATAGAGACCTTCCCTGCCTTCATCACTACTGTAACCCAGGCACCTGGCACATGGATATTCAATAAATAGTTGAATGAATAAATTACCTGCATTCTAGAAAAACCCAAAGCCCATGGGCATTGCATAGGCTCTGGAAAGTCCTTTATTGTACAACCTAGTAAGTAACTTTATTTACCCCAGCCAACATTTCCCAAATTTATTTGACCACAGAACCCTTTCATCATGGAAATTAATTTCCCCCAGGAATAAAGTTGGAGAAATGCTAGAGATTCCAAAGTCAACAAGATTGTGAATAATTTTAGTGAGTGTTCCATGATTAATAAACTGATGAATGTACTGCAAATACTCACTCCTAGTTCAGGAAACTGAGGAGGTAAATGACACTCCTTGAGAAATGGAAAGTATTCACAAAACATGCAAGTCAAATCTTTAGGCTCTACACCTCAAACTTATACAGTGTTTAGGACCATTACATCTCAATAAAATGGGATAAATAAATCCTCGTCTGCCTTCCAAAAAAAGGAGAAAAGGAAAATATCTCACATGGCTGCCAAGGGGGCTGGCCTAATTCTAAGAGGTAGCCAGACAAGTCTGATGTTATTACTTCATGCTCTGATAAAGGCGTGACAAATTTTGATCTACTACAAACAATATGAATTGCTACAGATCAAATTGATCCCAAGACAGGGCATTTTTCTGAAGTAGAAGGGTTCTGTTCATTGAGAAAGCTACAAAAGTTATATCAGAATGCTATTTATTGCCTTGGATGTGAATGGAATTGTCTAGAGTTAAAAAAAAAACAGTGTATGATGATATGTACCTCACGTGATCCCTTTCAATAACACAAGTATTATGTGCACAAACTGTCCCTGGAATGTCAGCTCCACATGGACAGGGGTGTTTTATATTTATTCATGTTATATCTCCAGGGACTGGCACAAGACCAGCATTCAATAAACACTTGTTGACTGTGGAAACAAAGATCTGCATAGGAAGAAAGGTTTATAGATGTGGTGTATATGCAAATATATTCAATACTGCTGCGTGTCAGGCTTGTGAGTATTTTCTGGTGGAACTGTAATTTTCTCCCTCTGCAAGGAAGATGCATTGCTTTTGTATGTGGAAGTCTTAATTTACACAATGACATCTAGGGTTGCTGCCACTATACCTTCCTCTATCTTCCATGCCCTGTTCTAACAGGTAAAGGTCAAGCTTCCTCTCCCCTCTCTCTCTCTCCAAGTATCTGGGGCATCAGACTAACTAAAAGCAGCAATTTACATAGCTGGGGACCCTAAATTTTAATTTAGTCCACTCCATTGCAACAGCACTATTTTTGGTTGCTTGACTTACCTTTCAGAACCTGAAAGCTGGAAAGGAGAATTAAACTAGAGCTCTTAGAAGATGGCAGGTTTGTTTTGGAGACTCGAGATGGAAGATACAACAGCTCCAGTGATGGATTAAGAATATTTAAAATTCACAGTTAATACACCAGCCCAGCCTCTCTCTGGCTTCCTGAGCTGGGGTGCTCTACTACTTGCTCAGCCCTTTAATGGGCTCTTTTCAGACATGCAGTATTCCGCCTTGTGAATGTAGAGATCCTAACTAAGGAGCAGGGCCCTTTATTGCTCCCACACAACCCTAAGTCCAACACTTAGGCCCTATATGATAGCCAAACAGAGTGACAATTGAATCCACTGTTGGATTCTCCATTTAACAAAATGATTCCAGAAATGATTGGTTGTTAAAAAATTAATTGGAGAACTGGCAGTATCTACTAAAACCGAATATATACAGAGTCTATAATCCAAGAATTCAACTCCTGAAAATACAATCAACAAAAATGCGCATGGATCTTCACCAGAAGACATATAACAGACTCCTGAACAGCACCATTTGTAACATACTCAAGTGCCCCCAAAATTAGAAGAATAAATAAATTGTGGCCTTTTTATACCAGCGAACACTATATAGCAACGATCTTGACCAAACACACAAAATGTGGACACAATTTCAATGCCGAGTCCAATGAGCCTGACACACAAGACTATCTACCACATGATCTCATTTCATTAAGTTCCAAGGGCGTGAAAGGTGGGGATAGAGGTTGGGATAGTAGTTCTCCTGGGGGTAGTGTGAAGACAGGAATGAAGGGTAAGGCAGGGTGGGGGGGTTTCCTGGGGTTTGAGTAACATTCTGTTTCCTGATCTGGGTGTTGGTTATTGTTTAGTTTCCATAGCAAATTGAGACAACCTTGGTTGCTTAACACAATGGGAATTTATTCCCGCTCACTTCTGGAAGCCAGCAGCCAGAAGTCAAGGCTCCCACATCGCAGGGGTACGTCCTTCGAAGGCTCTAGGGGATGATCTGTTCCCCGCCTCTCCTGGTGTCTGGAGGCTCCAGCTGTTTGGTGGTCACACCTCTCCATTCCCAGCTTGTCTCCACGGGGTCTTTGCCTCCGTGTCTGTGTCTTCTGGTACATCAGGACACTTGTCATTGGATTTAGGGACCCTGCCCAGGTAAGCCAGGACCATGTCATCTCAGGAACCTTAAACCAAGTTGTCTCTCCAAAGACCACCTTCCAAATAAGATCAGATTCTCGGGTTCTGGAGGGCATTTCTTTTGGAGGGGCCATTATTCAACCCACTACTGTTGCCTGGGTGTGAAATTTTACCCAGAAATGCCTATACTTTTCCAACTGTGTGCCATATACCCATGAAGAGTTTTTTAAAAGTTAGTTTACTGAAGAAAAATTTAAAGAAAAAAAAACACAAAAAAACGTTAGCTTACAACTTTGCAGAAATATGTATTCATTGTCTTGCACACATAAAACAAAGAAGACCCCAATTCCTGGAACTCCATTGGCTACAACGCCCGCAGTTCTTGGCTTCCTGCAAAATCCCACCATACTTCTGATACTAGCAGAAGGTACAGAAACCTCACACAACTTACTGGATAGGATTTTATTAAGCGGCTTCACCCTCACCCTTCAGTACCCAAAGTGGTGAAATCCTTTAACAATTTACAAGCCAGAGACCAGAGTCTGGATGCTCTGATGCCAACTTGGAGAAGAATGTCAGGCTGTAATTTTGGACAGATGTGAGTGAACTGGGGATTCCTAGCGTGGACTTGGGTGCCTCCAACCCCAGATGGCAGGAAGAGAGCCGGCGCTCCTAGCCCACATGACCCAGAAAATGTTTCTTAATGAATCACCCAATGTGACTCACACTGGCTCCCACATCTGGCAGATCTGGGTTACATCACTCACGGTCCTCAGTGTCCTTCGGGTTCCTGGGAACACACTGCCCAGAGTGAAGTGCACCAGCTGCAGCCACTGGCTGCATTCACACGCCTTTCTGCGTCATCCCGCCGGCCACACGCTAAGGGGCTGGCTTAGGCTACCCGTCCCAGAGGCTGACCCGGCGACCCGCCCAGGAGGTCCTCTCACTTTCCCATAGACCTAAGAAGCCTCCATGAAAGTAAAATCTCCTGCAGGGAGGTGTCCAGGGCAGGGCCACATTCTCTGGTTCTCTACACTGATAGCTCCTGGCACCATAATTCAATCACATTAGCTGCGTTAATCTGAAAAGGGAAAAAAGGAAAACAAAAACTTGAGGTATTCACAGTCCTTGCGTAGGATCAGAGAGGAGAGGAATAAATACACACTTTGAAAGAATTCCCAGGGAGAAATATTGACTTTAACAGCTCTTTGGCACAAAGGGGATGGTGCAAAGAGGTGACGATTTTCATGGAGATGGAGACTCTGAAGCTCTCTTATGTTCTCTCCATCACTTAAAGAAGTTCCCAGCACATTCTACCTGTCTCCCTGGCACAGCAGTCTTGTTTTCTTAATAGCTCACAGCTCCCGAGAGATCTTTATTTTGGATCCTTATTTACTGATCAGAACTGCCCTGAGGCTGCTTCTGGGGTACCAGGCCTCCCAGCAGCCCATTTTTACTGAGCATGATCTACCCACATTCACCGACCCACCAGCCTCCCTCACTTCCATTGAGCCCACCTGCTCTTTCACAGTGATGGCATGTTAGAGTAGAAGGAACTTCTTTTGTTTTAAGTTTTAAAAAAATGTTTTTTTTCCTTTTTTTTTTTAAGATTTATTTATTTATGCATACAAGAGCTGGGGTACAGGCCAGAGACCAGGGAGGTGAGAGGATTCACCAGAGACAGAGCGGGGAGCAGAACAGGCAGTTAGACAGAAACACACTGCTGAGGGGAGCAGTGGGCCAGGCAGGAGAGGTCTGCTGCGCCATGTGGGTCTTCTCCCCTGGCCAGAGGCAGGGATCGAACTTGTGCTGCAGTGACTGCAGTTTGTTTCATAGTGCGTTGCTTAACCCACTGCGCCACCGGGGAGGGCCTAAAAAGACTGATTTATTAGGAAAAAGGAAAGGAAAAAAGACACCTGCACGACACAAGCGGGCAGTTTTGGGTCTAGAGCTGCCTAGAAGGAACTTTTTTTTGAATGAATCATTGATTTCACGCTTTCACTAACATGCCAGTTCATATTCTAATGTTAAAGACAAGATTTAAACAATCAAGCAAACAAAAAACTGCAGTCTTAAACAAGTTCAGTAATTCATCATCCCTGGTTAGATAAAGACATGCACAGACTGCGAGTAAGGTCTTCTTGTTCTTGATTGGAAATGACATCATATAGCCTCATTCATTTAAAAGAATAAAAAGGCCTTTTGAAAGTCGTTAGTATTTGGGCTGAGATATACAAATTTGCAGATATAGTCTTTTAAAGTAACCAAAAGGAAGACAGAAAGATCAGAAGGAAGGAACTTTTCATTTACAATCAGTTACTGACCTGGGTGCTTTGGAACCCAGAGGACACTCACCTGGGGACTTTCAAATATCCCCAAGGGCACCAGGCCTCAACCAATGAAAGCAGAGTCTTGGAGCTGGGTTTCAATGTCAGTAAGCAACCAGGTGAAGCCAATGTGCAGCCAACCTGGAGTGCCATTCATTTACTCAAGTTTAGGCTAAAATAGCTGTGTAGTCAAGCAAATTGCAGTTTTCAAAAGGGAAAGGAAGAGGGAGGAGTCACTTCCATGATTTGATCTTCACTTTGTTAACTTCTCTGTGCCCAGGTGAGCTAATCAGATGTTGGGTCGAACTGAGACAGTCTACAATGGTGATCTCGGCTGGGGAGAGGACTCCGTGTGGCCCGAGCCTGTGACCAGGGGCACATGACTTTAATTGCGGGAGTGGGCCAAGGGGACAGAGCAAGCAGTCAGGTCCGGTACTCTTAGGGTAGACATCGTTTCCTGTATTTTTCTCTTTTACTGTGTCTTTAGAGTTTTATCGATGTAACATTGGTTTATAACACTGTCTGTGATTCAGGGGTACTTTTCTATTTTCAAAAAGGGGTCCCTACCTTATGATCCATCAACTCTACTTCCGGAATAAGTATTTGAACACCGTGTTCTTAGCAGCACTATTCATATTAGTATTCACAGTAGTCAAAGAGAGAAGCGATTCATGCATCGACAGATGAAGGGATAAATAAAATATAGTATATGCACACAGTGGATTAGTCTTTGACTTGGAAAAAGGAAGGGCATGCTGACATTTGCTAAAACATGGATAAACCTTGGGGATATTGCGCCAGGTGAAAAAAAGTCACGAAAGGACAACTATTGTAGGGCACCACTGAGATGAAGAACTTAAAATTATCAAATTTAGGAGACATGTGGTTGCTAGGGGCTGGGGAGAAGAGAAAATTAAGAGCTGTTGTTTAAAAGATACACTTTTAATTTTACAAGATGAAAGACCTCTGTGGAGGGAGGGTGGTGATGGTAGAAAACCAATGTATTTATTGCCACTGACTACATCCTCTTCCACTCTGCTAAAAAGGCTGCCTCCCCCAGGGCCGGACAATTCCTTGTTCAATGCTAGAAAGGGGATTGCTATATTAGTCAAAGGTAGATCTAGGTAAGAGTGACGTGTTAGACTACTACAAACTAGGATTGTGGGATTCTAGGTGGAAGAGAAGATAAGAGACAAAGAGGAGATTGTTGCCTTTGGCACAGCAGCAAGACTTCTGGAACCAAAGATGATACATGGTCATAAATGAAGGAAGCCTCTGCAATGACTTCATCTTTTAAAAAGAAAGATGGCACCTAAGTTGCAGGGGGTAGTATTCCTTTAACAGAAGGGAAGACTGAGAATGAGAAATAGAGCAAAGACCCAGTTCTTAAGCGTCTTACTTTTTACACACTTAAAAGTGATTAAGATGGTAAATTCTATTATGTGTATTTTACCACAATTCCAAACTGAAAAGGCGGAAAAATAGATCTCATTGCATGCCTCTCACTTGTCTCTGGTGTGGACAAATCTCAAAGGTAGACCTGTCATTTGTAAAATCGTGAAGCCGGAGGTCTGTGCCCAATACACCCAAGGCCAACAAAATCTATTTGGCAGGACTGGCTGACTCAAGAAAAAGTTACAGAGCCACTCAACTCCCCCAGGGCACATTGAGGGCTGGCTGGCAAGTCCCGTGTTTCATGTTATATAACAACCAGGCTGCCAGCTTCCAGACAACACGAGGTGAATTTTGATATGCTTCATGCCTGGGACGATGCGCCAACTGATGATTAATTTCCAAATAATTTTATCATGGAGCCTTTTTCTGATTCCCAATGCAGCAATGCCATTTATTTGCTTGTTGAGAAATCTCTGATTTTCTCTTTGATGGGTTGACTCAAACATATTTTTTTTAAAAGATGGGACAATCTTTCATGTTTTTCTTCCTGTTTCCTTAGTATTCTAGGGGCAAAGAAAAACTCTAGCAAGGAGAAAATTCCACCAGCACCGGTTCTTCTGAGCTGCTGGGTAATCCAAACCTTTCAAGTGAGTAAGCTTTCCCCCTTCACTGACATCTGGGCGACAGAGAGAGAATTAAAAAACCCACAGCTCTTCTCTGATCAGTGGTGCTAGCTAATCCCTCCCTTCAATCAGCAATCCGTGGTGATCCTACATGAAGGACGACATGAGAAGGCGTTTTCAGGGGGAAGTCGCTTAGGGCCCGGTGGCTGGTGCCCAAGTCCATGTGTCTGAGCACTGGCCACGCATCGAAATAAACTCGTCATGCTCCCCCAGCCTCGGACCAGTAGCTGGGAGCCTCACTCACACTTAGCCCAGAAAGTCTATCCCAGTGATTCACCACGAAGCCCCAAGTTTGGCAGCTGGAAGAATGTAAACTTTCCCCTTTCTTAGAGTTTGCAAATTAAGGATTCTGCCAGAAGCCAATCACTCAGGATTGGGCATTGTAGAGTAGTCAGATAGACACAGTGAAACGTTCACTTATTCCTTTGACATAAAGTTTTGCCAAATAAAAGTCTCTAAATCTGACCAATAGCCGAAAAGAGGAGAGGCTCTTGTCCATCGGGAGTAAAGGCAAGCTAACCTCAAAACAGATCAACTTGCTTGTGATGATTCTCACCGATGGCCACATTTCATGTTTTGTATTGTATAGTTAGGAATAAATTCCGCAACACTCTGCAATACAGAACATGCTGCTTTGGGAACTCCAGGACAGAGCATGAAGGACAAGAAGGGCTTTCCTGGGTGCCCCGGACTCTCACTCCACTCCAACTGCTACAAACACAGAGCCACTTGTCAGTCAATTATAGTCGTCCTCATAATGTTCCTGGATTCAAAATATAACTTCCCTGCCTCCCCCGCTTTCATGTTGCTCCATCTGCTTCTCCTTGGATGGAGAGGAGGAGACCCCCCCTTCTCACAACTGCCATTCAAACTCTGGGAGTTCCACAGGGCTCTCTGGAAGCCATAGAACCCTGGAACTACAAAGTGGGTATGTGGACAGCAGCATTCCAGCTGTGCAGTGGTGCCAACTCAGACCAATGCTGTCTTCTCAATAGGTTTGTGGGCCCAGACATAAGTTAGCAAAACTATGAACTGCCACACGAGAGGAAGAAAAGGGCCAACACTCCTTAATGACTTGCTAAGTCATGTGTGTCTTAACAGCCTATCCCTTTCTTTGCGCATAACAGAGAATTCAGCTCATGAAATAGCACCATCAATGTATACTGAGTGTTCATTATATATATAGCCCAACACTGAGATAATATACTATATTCCCGAATACTGCCAAGGCTCTGAGAACATTTTTTTGGCACACTGAAACAACAGAATGACCATAAATTATATAAAGAGAAAAATTTCTTAGTACATTTCTGAAAAAAAAAAAAAAAAAAAAAAAAAAAAAAAAAAAAAAAAAAAAAAANTAAAAAAAAAAAAAAAAAAAAAAAAAAAAAAAAAAAAAAAAAAAAAAAACCTCTAGTAACAGAATTTAGTGCTTAATAACTCACATGCTCAAGTTTCAGTTTAATCAATTGCAACTTTTGATATTTTATTTAATACATCTAGGAAGCATCACCTAACGAATCATTTTAATATTGCTACTAAAACACCATTAGAGAGGTTACATTCTTATGATAGAGTATTATTTGCAAGGCCATTCTTTAATACACAAGTTATTAAATCCCTCAGTCCCTTAATCCACATTGCAGACTAATCTAATGCTTTTAAGCGCTCTAAAGATGCCATTCCTCAGCTTGCGTCTCTCACAGTGTGATAGCTTTCGCTTTTCTGACCTAAGAAGTCATTTTTTTCCCTCTTGACATCTTAAGAGTCATCTTTAATAACATTTTTTCCCTCTAGTCCTGATGCCTCTCAAGTCCCAATGTTCCAGTCTGACTTAGCAAGTCCGTTCTGCTACCAACACAGCACCCATCAGCAGCAGCTACTGCCAACTCCCACGTCTGGCAGATACCTTATTCCAAAATCCACAAGTCCAGATGAAAAGCCAGACACTCTCCAGCGTGCTCCCCACATTCCCCACTGTGCCAATGGCAGCTGCTCCCTAAGCACGGCCACCAGGAAACTGACACATACCTACATCTACAAGGACACTCTGGTTGTGAGTACGACCAGGTGTCTGCTCGTTCCCAACCTTAGGTAAGTCACAGGGTCTCTGAGTCTGTTTTGGTTTGTAAGACGGGAGTGCTAGACATAACCACTCTCACTGGCAAGATGACCAAGCATCAAAAGCAATCCAAAGAGTTAGAATGACATTTGAAATTTTTATTAAAATGTTTAGTCTGATTTCTTAGGGAATCAGACATTTTCACAAGTCCAGACTAATTGGCAACATTAGAACCAGCAAGTTGTGAATTAGGACTCTGCTGTCTTAAATATGTTTTTCCAAACAAGGTCAAATATAAATTAACATTGACAGCAGCGGACCCTAGAGAATTATACCAGCTTATGTGGTAACTAAACTACAGATTTATTCTTTGATATAGAGTCAGAATAATCCCAATTTAGAATAACAAAACATTGTAGCAGAGGCATATGCTTTTAATCTGGAAAAAAGGTAGCTATAAATTATCTCAAGCTTAACAGGAATCTAATTAGGCTGAGCTAGGGAACAGGAACCAGCATGAGTATCTATCACATAGGCACTTTTACAAACTTTCTCAACTGACTATCGCAGAGGAAAACAGGATGAAGAACCTGGATAAAGGGAAAATGGCTGTTATGTGACAACAGCGGTACCGACTATATAATAAAGCTTCCTGCTCTTTGGTTATAAGTAGATTTGTGTTTTGCAAATTCATATCTGTAGGTTTTTCAAATAGAAAAACCACAGTATAAAGTACCCAAGATACCTACCAGTCCAAACTGTTTACTCTTCACAGGAAACTTGCCATTCTGCCCTCCGATGGGTGGGATGGGTGGGAAGGTGACGGGTGGAAGGACAAATGCGTTTATTGTCTTTGAAATCAATAAAACTTTAGGTCGTAAAACATTTTCCAAAACGTATGGAAAGATTAAACCGGAACCACCCCCTCAAAGGGGCAATTCATCTTAATATTGATCAAAACGGGGTAAGGGAGTTATTTTAAAAGAAGGTATTGCTTTTCAGCTCTTTGACCGCTTTATAATATGAAGGAAATATTTTATTTTTGTTGTCACTGTGAGAGTTCAACTCTCAGTGCTCTGAGTAACAGTTTAAAGATAAAGAAGAAACTCCATAGAGATGTTTTGGCTTTTATATTGGCAAAAAGTCTAACGTCTTCCCCAAATGGACTTGTTTTATGAGTCAAGACGTGTGCCTCGCCATCCCTGCAGGTGCTCTGCAGGCAAAGCATCCAAAGACAGGGTCAGAAGAGCTGCAACCTAAAGATGGCGCCCTAAAGACGGCAGGCACCCTCACTCACAGAACATCCAGGTCCCAACTCAGCACTCCCGCGTTTTTCAGATACAGGTTGGGCATGTATCGCCCTCTCTCCACTGGGGTTTCCACCTGAATTGCCCTCAGTGTGGGAACACTGATGACTCCCAGTGGCACAGTACCAGAAGAGGCGTGGTGTGGTGTGGGGCAGGGTGACCAGACGGCTGCAAAGTCCGTCATGGACCTGAATTTTGCACAAATGTGCTACATGACCCCAGCATGTCACCTGACACGTCTGTCTGCATTTCGGTTCCCCACCTGAGAAACAGGATCGCCAGATCATCCGATTGTAAAGATCTTCCCAACTGTAGAAATCTTTTTTCTAAAATAAGTATAATTTGCAAAACAGCAGTTTGCAAACCTGGCCATTTTTGAAATATTTTTTGCCTTTGGGGACTTCTGCAACCTGAATTTCATCCACCACCACCCCCCACAACCACCAAAGCAGCGAATGAGTCCTACTGCCCTCCTTCAAACATTTTGTTGCATCTCCATTATCAGGAAAATGTCAAATCACAGGCAATTGTATTCCAGCATGTTTTAAAGGACCATAACAGGGATGTGTTAAAGCAGAAACCAAAATCCACTATTTGACTTTTGGAGTTTTGTATAAAACCAAAATTTTTTTTTCAGTTTCATTGGTTTAAACACCACAGACTTTAAAAATCCAATGCTAAGCAAAAGACAAGATTTGACCCAGTTGTTAAGGAGGAAATGTTATCAAGTGATTACTAAAAAAATCTATCAAAGGTAGAAAAATTGCTATGCAAAAGAAAGTAAACCCCTCCTCAAAGAGACATAAACAAGAAAAATTGCTACGCAAAGGAGAAAAAAAAGACCCTTTATCTCTGGTTGCCTCTGATTTGCCTTCCAAATGGGTTCCAAAATACACTATTTAAGATAACAGCATTAAAAAAAAAATCTTTAAAAGCTTATTTTTTAAGTTTATTTTTAAAATAACATACATTATTAAATGAAGAATTTCCTTTAAATTGTGGCCCCTCCAAGACACTTTGTGTTAAATCACTATGGACTTAACAAAGAACTACGATAAACACAGTTAAGTGAAGATCACTTGGAGCCTGAAATTGTTCAGTCAGTAGGAAAATATGATTCAGTTCCTCTATGGTATAAAGGGAAGTTGTGCTACCCTAAAATGTCACTAAGCCCAAATAGTTTTACTTCCAAAGATGCAAGTAATCCTGGCAGCTCAATGAAGCAGAATTGCAAGCTTTAAATTTAATTCACTTAAGCCTTAGAGAGACGCAGATTAAAATTACAATGATATACCATCTCACACTCCTGAGAATGGCACCTATTTTAAAAAACAGGAAAAACAACAATAGCAACAACAAGTGCTGGACAGGGTGCAGAGTAAAAGGAATTCCATTGCAGTGTTGTTGGGAATTTGAACTGGTGCAGCCATTATGGAAAGCAATCTAGATTTACCTTTAAAAACTAAAAATGGAGGGGCCTCCCTGGTGGCATAGGGGTTAAGTCTTAGTGCTGTAAAACATTGCTGCTGCTTGGTTCCATCCCCGGCAGGGAGAGAAACCCACATGGCGGCAGGGAGGGAACCCACATGGCGCAGCAGACCTTTCCTGTCTCTCCTGCTGCTCCCCTCAGTGGAGGGGATTTGCAAGTTCTGCTCCCAACTCTGTCTCTGGTGCCCTGCATCTCTAACCTACACCCCAGTTCTTCTATGCATAAATAAATAAATAAACAAATAATTTGGAGGGAAAAAACTAAAAATGGAAAAACCAAAGCACCCAGCAATCCCACTCTTGGGCATATATCCACAGAACATGAAACTATTAGTAAAAGATCCTATCCACAGTGCTCACCGCCATATTATTTAAAATAGCCAGGACATGGAGGCAGCCCAAATGTCCTTGGATAGACGACTGGATCAAGAAGATGTAGTATGGGCCTCCCTGGTGGCGCAGTGGGTTAAGCAACGCACTATGAAGCAAACCACAGCCACTGCAGCACAAGTTCGATCCCTGCTGCTGGCCAGGCGGGGGACCCACATGGTGCAGCAGACCTCTCCTGCTGTGCCCGCTGCTCCCCTCAGCAATGTACTTCCGTTGATCTGCCTGTTCTGTTCCCTGCTCTCTGTGGTGAATCCTCTCACCCCCCACACACACCTCTGGCCTGTATCCCAGTGCTTGTATGCATAAATAAATAAATCTTTAAAAAAAAAAAGAAGAAGAAGATGGAGTATACCCACATCATGGAGTATTATACAGCCATTTTTAAGAAAATGGTGGGGAACTGAGAGACTGACGTGCAGGAAAGTCAGAACAATAGAAACAAATACTGGATATTTACATAGCAGGCACCAGATAACATTAAATGCTTTAAAAAACTAGTGGACTTTAGCAAACATCTTGAGGGTCCTGAGGTTAAGAGGGAGGAGAGGGAAGGACAAGAGGATACATGACATAGTGAGGAAGGCAGAGAAGAGAGCATTTAAAAAAAGTATTGACTATACACTGAATAGTAAGTAGGAAATACCAGGTAAGAATAAATAAATAAAAACAATTCACCTAAGCCTAATTCCATGATCCTAACTGACTTTTTTCCTTTGCATGTGTGTGGGCCACTTTTTAGCCCTTTTTATATAGGACTTTGAATGGTTATTGGTGCAGTTACTCTGTCAGATTGAAAACCCCCTGAAGACATTATACAAATTTTATACCTCCTCTGTACTTTTAATTCTTTTTTAAAAAATAATTATTTTATTATAAGATTATTTTATTTTTATTATTTATTTTTGTGTAGAAGAATTGGGTGCAGACCAGAGATGTGGGGGGATGAGAGGAGTCACCAGAGACAGAGTGGGGAGCACAACAGGCAGATTGACTGAAATGCACTGCTGAGGAGAGCAGCAGGTGAGGCAGGAGAGGTCTGCTGTTTCATGTGGGTCTCCTCCCTGGCTGGGGAGGGGTGCGGGTGTCAAACTCATGCCACAGTGGCTGGTGATAGCTCAAAGTGCTGAGACTTTAATCCTGGCACCACCAGGGAGGCCTTGTACTCTCAAAGTTCTTAAAGGAAATGCCTCCAAAGCTCCCTACCCCAAAATTCTAACCTTTTAAAATTTTTACAATTATTTTTGTTATAGATTTAATACATTTAGCAGAGACTGAAAACTGTCTGGCAAAATTCATTTTCTCCTTCCTCTGTAGCATAGTATGGTAGCTGGTCACATACATATCTTATATGGATTCTGTTCCCAGCCTGCCTTGCAGTTGGCAGTAAGGTATAGCTTTGTGACTATACCCCCGTTAAGCGATGTGAGCAGAAGTAACAAGTGCCACTTTGAGACCAGACTTTCTACCATGACCGACCGCTCTTCTTCCTTATATTGGCCCCCATCTGATAGGGTAGACAATGACAAGGCCCTGGGAATGAAAGAGTCACAGATAGAAGGAATCTGGGTCCATGAATATCTGAATAAAACAGATTCACCAACATATCTGAAATACCTGCCTCATACTGCAAAATGAGAGAGAAATTCATTTCTTTAAATTTCAGTGTTACATATCTCATTTTAGCAGCTTGAATTCTTACTTTAAACAGTACATGCCTAACTAAAATTGAAAAGACTAGAAAACATGAGAAGCATAAGTCAGCCTGGATCCTTCCAAACCTAAATAACTACTATTACTAGCTTGGGGAAGTTCCTTCCAGACTTTTCTCTATGCCCACAAAAAAAAACCAAAACCAAAAACAAAAACCATAAGCCCGAAACCCACATATACAGAAATGAAACCACAGTTTTAATAACCTCTCACTTAATATCAACTTCTGCTTACTATGTTGATAGATTTCTAAATTTAAAAATACATGGTCTTCATGGCTATGTAATATTCTGCTGGTTGAGTAGAACTGAATTGATTTTTCATTGCTGGACATTTATATTTGGCCTCTGCATAAGCCTCTGTGCAGAAAACATTCTTATATATACAAACCTTTACATATGTGCCAAATGACTTTTTTTCCCTAGGTCTCTATTCTTAGCATATCTTTACAAACAAAGATGTTCTTTCAGGGAACCTGTACTAAGTTATGTCTGAGAGGTATTTCAAGGTTACATTCATTAATTACTTTTTAGATGAATTTCCATTCACATTTTGACATCCATCCACAACAAGGGAACCAAACTAGGTGCCAGCTCCCCAGTCAGCAGCCAGGATGAATAAACAACCCTTTGCATCATATCAGGCAAACACCCCTGGTACAATGGGATCCTGGTTAGTAACATGCAGAAAAGGGAAAGCAGTAATAAACCTTGTTTCCTGCTGACAAACCTTGATCTACATCTGTGTTGCCAATTACTTGTTCAACAAACCTGTTACTTTTTTGGAAATAATAAATAATTCAGGGAAAGTCATTTTGAATCCTCTGACATCTGTTGCTTGCATGACTCTGAATTATTCATCAGTGAGCATAAACAGTATTAATTAAAGGAAAGTAGTGAGGCAAACCATTGGAATAGAAATGAACATTGTAGAGGAAAATGCCTTTACTCAAAGCACACTTCACTTGTCATTGACAAATACCTCAAAGAACCTGCCAATCCTTGGAATTTAAAGGAACTGATACACTTAGAAATTAGAAAGCAGGCTACAAATGATGAGCGCTATTTTATGTTTCCAATTTTTTTTCTCCCCTTCGGAAAAATCATCTTTGATTCTCTCACTCAGCATTCAGCATTCTCTGGGTCCACTGTTGGTTTGGAGGGGTCTTAGGGTATTCAAAGAGAAAGGAAGTTTACTAATTAAGCGTCAGAAGAATCACAAGGATAAGGATCTTGGATTAAATTGTCACGTGCTCATTTGTAAACTGAGATGTAGCTATATTAAAGGAAGTGCCACCCCTCCCCCAAATTAAGGAGGGCTCGATTAATCTGGCCTCGGCAGCCTGACTATTTATTTCCATGACGACTTTGGCACTTCCTTTTGACAAAAGCGCTTTCTTGTGGTAAAGCGCTAAAGAGAAAAACCTACAGCCTGGCTGCCTAGTGCACACGGTGGCGGCTGGCTAATTTCCCTACCCCTCACCCCTCCTTTCTGTCTTGCGGCTCATTTAGAGTGATGTTAGACTCAGCAACAACCTCCGCAGTGGAAGAGCCTGGAATGTGTGTGAAGAGGGAAGGTGTGAGCATACAGGAACTATGGTAAAGAGTTTACAAAACACTGTTGGTAAACAGAGACCTCCAAAGGGGGGCCCAGGATGCCTCCCTCATTGGTTCCTTGGGTTCTAGAAGCAACCCACCTCTCAGAAAAAGGCAAGGTGGCTAAATGGGCTGGGTGGTGATCTGAATGGGGAGATTTTCAGAGAAACCTATTCTTTTGTGCAGCTCTGGGTGGATGGTTCCTTAATGATTGCTTGACACCAGGTAACCCTGCCTGCCCCCTCCACATTGGTACCAACTGCTGGGGTTGCTGTGGGCAACAGAGGAGAAACCCTGGGGAGGGGACGGGAGTGCAGAAAACAGGAAGAAATATCAAGAACAAAACCAGATGGAAGAAAAACCACAAGCCCAGTTTGGGATCCTTTCAAAACTCCTGAATTCAGAGGAATGACAAGCTCCTGGCAAGGTCCTCTTGCTAGTGGCGACTAATGAATTACTTCTGTGCATAAATCACCACCCTAGTCTCTCTGGATCAGATCCACAAAGACCTCCCAACATATCCAGAGAAGCAAACCACAGAGTCCCCCCACCACCACCCCGTGCCTTTGAGTCCTCTTTCATTAACACCCTTTCAAGGGACTTCACAAAGGGGACAAGCCTCCCTTGTTTCCCCAAGTTTAGTGGTTGTTGCTTTGTTCCTTTACGCAGGAAGGTTGGAAGAGGTACAGGAGATGGTGAAGGGGAGCTTGGGGAAGAAAGGAGGAGAACCCACTCTGTCTGTTGCAACCAGCCCTTCATCAATGGGGATTTGTTGTTGAAAAGGGCACGGGAGGGGTGGACAAGAAGCCACGACTTGGTTTCTCAAAAAGAGGTTAAATAGGGTCTTCTATTAGGCACAGCCCAAAATGAAACCACAGACTTAGAGAAGAACACTCATATGGCATTAGATATTAAGAAACGAACCCAAAAGACATGCTTTAGAGAAACCATTGATGAACTCTGCTAAGTAAGAGGCCACCCAGCTAAGAGGACCTTTCACTGGAACCCAGTCTGGCTGGGAGGAAGTCTCCTTGTCATGTCAAAAACTCCCACATGCCCATCCAGCCTTCGTTTTATTCAAATAGTCAAACCCAAACATTTACCCAGTACCTTCTATTTAGAAAAAAAGAGAGACAGGCACTGCTTTCCAACACTAACAGTCTCTAAACTAGAGGGAAAGTGAGTGTCTCAGGAGCTGAGCACAGCAAGCTGAATGTTTCATCATCAGTTGATCTGTTACTGAAATGCCACCACCTGAAACAGGAAGGCCGGGAGGGAGCCTAGCAGGGGGAGTCTTGGTTTGGTGACTACACAATGACAAACCCACAAACTGGGGGCTGTGCAAAAAAAAAAACCAAAAAAAAAACCGCTAGCTGCTAGCACAACTATTTAACTGCTGGAAGTGAGTGAGGTCTTTAGGGGAGCCCTGGGAGCTCTTGACACTTCATGAGAAGCAGTTAGAACCCACAGGGCAGAGAAAAGCTGGGGCCCTAGATAGGGGTCACACAATCCCTAAATACTATCTGAATTGCAAAAAATAACACCCCAGCAGGCATCCTCAGGAGAGATATTTATGGCAGCTCAGCAAGTCTCATCTTGGAGGCAACACCTGGTGTTTCCAAACTTTACAATGTCTAGTATCCACCTTGGAAACTTGCCACCATGCAGATTCTATTCAGAAGGTCCAGGAAGGGCCCAACAAGCTTCCGAGGGATACTATACTGCTGGTCCCTGAACCACACTTTGAGTAGCAGTCCTTCAACTCAGTCAGAACATTAGAATCACAATAGTTCTGAAAGGAAAGTTCATGACCCAACCCTTCCCCCTGCTTATTAAATCAGTATCTATGACAATGAGGCCAGCCACTGGATTCTTTTTGCTTTTCAGGTGATTCTTCTGTGCAGCCAGGGTTGACAACCCAATGGCTCTCATTATCTAATTCTGGCTCTCATTGTCAACTAGATATGTGGACCTGTGAGACTTTATTTCTAGGAGTGTTAGTATTGTAGTGGAAAGGGGGATATGCTGGTTGCGGTGGACTGGTGTGAAAGTAGTGTAGTGTGTTGAAAAGCACTTTGGAAGAAGACATAATGGTTATTTCACATGATAGTGTCTTTGTTTCTTTGATTAGAGTGAGGAGTTAGTAGTGTAGTGTCCCTGACTCATCAAATTGCACAAATGTCAGCCACATGATAACTCTGGAAGATAATGATTTTTAGGTAAGACACCCCAAAGCTCAGGGTCGTGGGACTGTACCTTTTACAAATGATGCCGACTCATAAATTGATCGTAGGTCTGCTGGCAGCCCAGCCCACCCCTTAAAAAAAATCTTCCTTAAATTAAGCAAGTATAGAACCTAGTACCAACCCAAGGCTGATACAGGATCCACCAAGCAAACTCACATCCCCTTCCTCTTTCTTTCCTCCATGCTACGCCATCCAGAGCACCCCAGTTCCCCAGGGGTGGAAGGAAGAAACTGTGTTGCCAACTTGCAACTTTCTGTTCAATAAACAAAACTCCAAAGGGCATCAGTTCTGCCAGTCACCAACAGATGGCATCAGCGGTCGTGCAAGGTCATTTCAGCCTCAGCGTTGGCCTTGTTCCTTAATCACTGTCCTGTTTGCTATGTTTGAAATGCAGACTCTTGTTAACAACTTATTGAAGGTGAAAGAAAAAAATTAGGTCAAATTGCAAGCACCTTCAGTTAACAAAATGAGTGGTAAAGAAGGAAGTGTCCCTGACATCCCTCTCTTAAGAGATGATCTTGCCAGCACCCAGTGCATACCCGGCTAGGTAAGTGTCATGTTGGATTTGGAACAAATAGCTTTTCAGCAACTAACCTGTGAGAAGACCTTCTGTGTCCCCAACTGACATAACAACCAAGTCACTTCTCACAGCCCACACAGAAACCACAGAGAAAGCAAAACAACCCTCCACCAGGAGGCAAAGCTACAACCACAGCGGTGCTTTTCAGAACCAATGACCCTGTGAGAACAGACTCTACTTCCTCTTGATTCAACTGGCTTAGGTGCTCAGACCGCCATCAGTTCTTCCTAGGAAAGCAAGCCCCTCTTGTCAGTTGAGCATATCGTGCGTGGCGACTAGCCAGCTCAGTCCTTCGGCAGAACTTCGGTGACTGCCAGGACCTTCGTCTCTCAAAGGTAATGGTCTGGAATCCACAGCATTGGCACAGATATGCCGGCGGTTCTCAGAAGGGGGGGACTCTGCTCCCCAGGGGAGATTTGGGCACTATGTGGAGGCATGTTGGTGGTCACACTGAGGGGCACAGTATCTCGTGGGTGGAGGCTAGGGATGCCACTCGACAAACAGGATAGCCTCCCACCCCCACTCTCCAAACAGAGTGTCCAGTCCAAATGTCTGTGGTGCTGAGGCTGAGAAACCCTAGCCAAGAATGTTGCCAAGTTTGCCAAGAAAATTTAAATTCCAAAAGTCATTTCCCACTGTGGCCATAAAATACACCTTGACTGCGAAGACCATCGTTAATTGATGGGTACTCCTTCTTGACATCGAAACTAAGCTTCCCCAGCTTTCTTCATCCCTGTGTCTGAGAACAGAGTGACCCTCATTTTTGCCAAGACCACCGCTTTCTGGACCCCATTCTCCCTGAGCTTCTCAGCTCTCTTAACCACATTCTCCTCCTCGGCATCTATGCCCTTCCTCTACACCACAATCTAGCTGATTTGGAGGCTGTTTTCCTATTTTAAAACTTCTCACCCCAAAAATTAAAAAAATCCTCATGATGATTTCTTACTGATACAAATGATTGAACAAATAAACAAATGGAGAAGAGAAAAATCTTCCTTACAGAAGAATCCCAAGTAATAAATCTAGCAAAAGACCTATATAGAGAAAATTATAAAACACTATTAAAAGAAATAGAAGAAGGCACAAAGAAATGGAAAGATATCCCTTGCTCATGGATAGGAAGAATCAACATTATCAAAATGTCCATCCTATCAAAAACAATTTACAGATTCAATGCTATTCCAATAAAAATCTCAATGACATTCTTCAAAGAAATTGAACAAATATTGATGAAATTCATTTGGAGACACAAAAAACCTCAATTAGCCAAAACTCTTCTGGCTAAAAGGAAGGGGATTTGCGGTATCACACTCCCAGGCTTCAAACTTTACTACAAAGCAATAGTCATTAAAACAGCTTGGTACTGGAACAAAGACAGACACACAGACCAATGGAACCGTACAGAAATCCCAGAAGTAAAACCACACACATATGGACACCTGATCTTTCCTGATCTTTGACAAAGGAGCAAAGAATATGCAATGGAACAAGGACAGCTTATTCAATAAATGGTGCTGGCAAAACTGGTCTGCCACATGCAAAAAAAT
>JAGFMF010012271.1:4730291-4811887 GCA_019455555.1 Galemys pyrenaicus
CTGTTCTGCTCCCCGCTCTGTCTGTGGTGAATCCTCTCGCCCCCCCCCCACACCTCTGGCCTGTACCCCAGTGCTTGTATGCATAAATAAATAAATCTTTAAAAAAAAAATGGATAAAAGACCCAGAAACAACCCAAATGCCCAAAAGTCGTTGACTGGATCAAGAAGATGTGGTACATATACACAATGGAATACTATTCAGCAATCAAAAATGATAAGCTAGGGCCATTTACAGAAACATGGATGGAGCGAGAAGGAATTATACTCAGTGAAACAAGTCAGAAGGCAAGAGAAAAATATTGGATGGCTTCACTTTTAGGAGGAATGTGAAGGAACAACAATCACAACAGAAAATAAAGAAGAAGAAAACAAAAAAACAAGAGACAGCTCAGGGAAATGGGCAGTTACAACTAAAACCAACCAAACAAACAAACTCAACAAGATCAAAAGGTGAAAGACCAAAGGGACTATGGGGGGTGGGGTGCGAGGGAGGGGAGGACAAAGACGACTGGGAGGAGGTCATAAAGAGCACAAGGGTCTGAGGTGATGGTGCACGGGTGAAATGGTGTTGCGAACTCCCTGGGGACTAAAAATGTTGTCAAATACAATTAAATAAATCTAATAAAAAAATATTTACTGATAAAGGCCTCCCTGGTGGCACAGGGGTTCAGCGCTGTGCTGTGGAGCTTCCGCAGCCACTGCAGCATGAGTTTGATATCCGGCCAGGGAGAGGACCCACATGGCACAGCAGACCTCTCCTGCCCCACCCACTGCTTCCCTCAGCAGTGCATTTTGGTGGATCTGCCTGTTCTGCTCCCCACTCTGTCTCTGGTGAATTCTCTCACCATCTCCCCCTCCCATGCCTCTGGCCAGTACCGCAGCTCTTGTGTGCATAAAAAAAAAATCTTTTAAAAAAATTTACTGATATAAAATAATGTCCACTTTTATATGACTTTTACCAACTCCTAACATAAGTTTGATGACATTTCTAATATTCTTTATTTACTATGTGTGATGTAATGATTATCTAAAAAATAAAGTTAACAAAGATGACAAAAAATAAAAAGAAGAATCCCAAGTAGTAAACACAGGAGGAAGAAGAGAAATAGGAAGTGAGTAGAACGAGGCGGTAAGAGTGACAGAGACCAGATCCACTGACAAATGTTGAAAGTTCTTTAAGGAGAAGCAGGATACCTGTAAAGCCTCAAAGCTGCTCTCTAAAAGACTTATGAATTATTGTGGCTCTTACATCTACAAATTCTTTGAGATAAGACTCTCCTCCCCTTGAATGTGGGCTAGACTTAATAACTGACTTCTATGGGAAGTCATGAAATGGGAAATTAGTAATGTACAATGGGTAATTCTGGATAGCCTTAAACCAAGTGGATAATCTTAAACCCAGTGGTCAAGGTTAACATCGCCTGTGATAAAGTCACATTAATATGTAATCCCGAGAAGATGTGAGAAGGGCACTTTACTTCTGGGGTATTCATCCCCCAAATCCCAAACACCAATTTAGTGATTAGGAAACCTCAGACACAAACTCAAACTGAGGGTATTCTATAAAACACCAGACCTGCATATTTCAAAAGTATCCAAATCAGGAAAAAGGGAAAGACAAATTGGATCCTAGAATAGAAAATGACACTAGTGGAACTACTAGTGAAGTCTGAATAGAGTCTGGAGTTTAGTTACTGTGCCAATGTTAGTTTCTTGGTATTGATAATAGCATCATGATTATGTGACATTAACATAAGCGGAAACTGAACAGAGATTATATGGGGGCAATCTATCCTATCTTTGCAAAGCTAAATAAAAAAAAATATTTAAAGGAGGGGGAAAGTCTCTTAAATAAAAACACATATACACACATAGACTTTTACATGAATATGTGTGACAACTTGACTCATAAAAAATTGGAAACAATGCAAAAGGCCATCAACTGGTAAATGAATAGATTGTGGTATCCATTGGAGGAACTACTGCTCAGCAATAAGAGCAAACTGTTGACACATACGATAATGTGGATCAATTTCAAATATGCTGAACAAAAGAGACCTGACACAAAAGACTACGGTATGATGATTCCATTTATATGGAACTTTAGAAAAGGGAAAATATCAAAAGCAGATCTGTGGTTGCTGGGAGCTGAGGTTAGTGAGCAGGAATTGATTTCAAGGGAACTTTTTGGGGACAAGGATGAAATGTTCTCTATCTTGCTGGAAGATGGGGTTTTATTTTTAGATCACAAAGATATTTTGACACAATAGCCAAACATAACACACACTTGGGTGTGGCAGACAGGTGGCTCTGCTTCTTTACAGTTTCTGTATTGAATTTTCTAGCAAGATACAGAGATTGGTGTTTGGCCCAGGAGATAATCACTGTCTGGGGCACAGGCAAGGCGAGTCCATTAAATTCCTAAATGGACATGTTGGGATAGCAAGAGAGCAATATCTAGTTCCAAAATTCAGAATTTTGCAACAGCCACTCAATCACCAAGCACAGCCACTTCAAAAGTCTCAGTGACAACATCCATTAAGTTAATACTGCAGTCACTCCAGGTCAGAGTAAAGATGAAAAAGGTACAGCTGAAACCTCTCTCACCATCAACACCTCCCTCTGCCAGTCTCATATCAGAAAAGAAATTTGAGTTCAGAACAAAAACCTCCCGGATGGCTCTGAGCCCTTTTCAGCTAAATGGTAACAAAAGTAGGTTCGAGAAGGGACTGAATAGCCCGTAGCCAACAAATACCAAGTTATCATTTTGCAAACAGTAGGTTCAAAGTCCTAAAGGAAAAGTTATCTTCTTATGAAACTAGACTGGTTGTGGATTATTTGGGGCAGAAAATGAATACTCACTGTGAAGCCTATGTACCTTTCATTGACTCTGGAGAAAGTGTTTGAAAGAAAGATCAGGATGGAAATATTCATTATTGCCCACTCTGCCTCCCACCAAGTGCCAGGGACCACCCCATCCACATCCCCTCAAGCCAGCGGACACTAAGGGGGGTGGCTCGAGTGCCACAGGAACCAGAAGGAACAGGCCATTGGCTCTACTTTCTTCAGGGCCCAGGAGTGGAGTTTTTCAAGGGCGTGGACAAGGACACTGAACTGGGAGAGTAGGAGGGGCACCCTGAAGATGTATACTTGGAGGACGAGTGAATTGTGTTACAGGAGATGGCTTAGGAAAAAAGCCAATGTCTGACCCTATTCTGCTTGCTGTTCCTAGTAGAGTCAGAGTGGCCTACCTAGACCCCTCTTACTTTTCCAAGCAGGGCCTGATGTAAATGCTGGCTGATAAAGGGCATCATCTGCCTCCAAAGCCAATTGGCTTTGGCAATGGAATCACTCTGCCTGGGAAGTTACACCTGCTTCCAGGCCCCTCCCACCCATCAACGGCTGACATGGGAAGAAGTACAAAAGTGAAGGAGGCTAGCTCTTGGTGGAACCATGAGCTCCCCAAGCTCCTCAAGAACCTTCCTCTCCCTTTCCCTCTTCAGTTAAGAACTTGACTAAAGCTCAGCTGGCCCCCAACATTCTCCTCACCCCTACATTATCTCCATGAACAATTCTCAACTTCCAAAGGAACTGATCAAGACAGTAGGGGTTAGGCTTCCATAGGGTTTGGGGCATATTTGACAGATCTTGGGAAAGAAAACTTGTCGTTCAAGGATTTCAGCGCTCTCCTGAGGACAACTAGGCAGAGAGGCTCAGACCCAAGCCCAACTACTACCCCAATCGCTGAGATGCTGCACATTTCAGTTTTTCAGATTGGAAAAGGGACATCAGAAGAAGGGATTCTGCCATATCTAGGTGATAGACCTGTCTCTTTAAAAGACCCTAAACCAAAAGGCTGATTTTGATATTTCCAGGATGGCCTATTCCAAACGGGGAAAAATTCAACATTGGCGAGTCAAATCTCTCAGATGGCTTAGAGTTACATCAGCCATCAAGCCTTTTTCAACAAGGTACTTAAGGGACTGGTGCTACCTTGGTGACCAGACTTTCTTTTCCTTAGTGTTTTCAACAGTGGACAGTAGGGAACTCACCTCTAGACACATACTTTCTTACCTTCCTTCTTAGCCCTTTCTTACTTTCCCCACAATCCCCATCTTAGGACCACCTGGTATCCACCATTCCAACAACATAAAATCTTAAAAGCCTGCTTCCAAAGGCACAGGCACAGTGAACAACCAGACAGTGCAAAACCCACCTCTGTGACCTAACTAGTAACTTGCTAAAGCGCTTGATTCTTGAGCAAAGTAGCTTAAAAACCAGAGAGTATTAAAAAGCGCCATCTAAAACAGCCTAAGAACGTTATTCAACTCACAACACTGTGCTTCTTTGGTGCAATTTTAAATGAGCTTTTCAAATCAGCTTTCATAAATCTTCGCCTTGTCCGTTGCATTTCAGATGTCGAATTTAGGACAGTGTTCAAAGATTTTTATGGGGCCAATTCCATGATTCCAATTCCAATTTACCATTCTTCCTTTACTGGCTTCCTTTTGGAGCTCACCAGCATATGAGTCCTTGAGGACTAAAAAACCAATGAATTAATCAAAGGGAAAATGTTCTGTTTCCCCCATTTAGAAATTCGTTGAAATATAGATGAAGTCCATCCTGAACAGCAGGACATTCTGAGAAAGCCATCAGCCTAACTGCCTTTATGAATAACTATTATGTTAGAAGCTAAAAAGATCTTACATCTCAGCCAGATGAATAATCAGCCACCGAGGAACACAGGAAAGAAAATGAATATAATGTAGGCCTATACATTTTGTTTCTGCTTCTATAGACACATAAAATATCTTTTCATTTTTTTCACCATATACATATTCAGATAGCTTCTCATCATAGCAGCGATGCTTCCTGACCCTATGTTAAGGGCTTCCAGAGCTGAATTTACTTCCTCAGACTCCAGTTCACTATGCTAAGTACAAAATAATTACAGCAAGAAGGCCACAGCCTGTTTAACCTGTAAGAACTGGTAGTTTAGGTTCAGGGAAAGCTGAATGACTGTAGCCACAAATGCATATTATGGAAATATGTGTCACAAATTCAATTAAGAAAATGGTAAAATGGTATTACAAATAAGTATTTTAAAAACCTAACTCAAATCACGCTTTCAATTCTTCCTACCTATCAATTAGAGCTACAAAGAGAGAAATGAGAAATACTGTTGGTATTCATCTGTCCGTAGCTATTATAAACGGTTATTTGCTATGGAAAGATATTTATGAGTCCTGTTATACAGCCGGATGCTATGGTTTTAAAAATTACAAATGCTGAATATCATCAGCATATTCTTTCTACAAATGTGCATATATATAAGCGTAATCTTTGTATTTGCCTATAATTATTTTGTGGTCAAATCAGTTTTTCCCTTAATTTTGCTTGTTAGGAAATACTATAACCTCATATAAATAATCTCCCTGGCTCTACCCAATTTGCACTGAAGCAATCCCTTTTCCAGCACAGTATGTATTTGGAAAGCACCTACTTTGTGGTGTTCCTGTCCAGATCACGATATTTTAAGCACACAACAGAAAAGAGAAAAGAAAAAGAAAAATTATAGCTAAGCTCACTGCCTATAATAAATAGAACTCTTTCTAGTCAAACCACCAAGCAAATGAACTTCAACGATGAGAAGCACAAACAGCACAGTCTTTAAATTCAAGAAGTAAGTTGTGAAAAGCACATGGAAATTACCCGGGAAAGAAGAGATGGGAACAAAGGGACAGAGTGGGCAGGGAGTCCCAAGACCCAGGTGGGGTGCCGGCAGTGTACCTGACTTGATCCGTGATGCTGAGCAAGTAAGTTACCAAACACTTTCAGCCTTCAGATTCCTTGTCTATGAAGTCAGAACATTGGACTCAAGGATCTAAGGTCTACGTGAATTCACAATTCTAAGATTTTAAAGACAATCTCTTCAACAGGAGGGCATTGCTGCGGCCACGTGGCAGTGATCTGATGCCTAGGCTGCAGTGGGGTTGCTGAAAAGAAGATTGTGCTTCATTCCTCTCCAACACGATTGGGATGCTATTTGGGGGGGGCGAGAGGGGAGGAGACAGGAAAGACATGTCCTATGTGATGTGCGTGGTCCCCTAAATGAGAGAAGACTATTTCCCGGGTGCCTACCAGATGCTCAGTATCTTTCCACTAACAGACCAGACCAACTCAGGCACTGCCCCTAAACTGTGTATTATCTTGGGCTGTCCTATTGGGACTGATTATCTATTTGACTCAAGTAGAAAGATTCTAGAAGCATTTTCAAAATAGGAGTATAGAATAATTTTTACTTCCAATTTGAGTAAATCAAGGTGTCAGTAGAATTGGCTCGGCTCATATACAGAGTTTAAGGCAGGAAAAGGCAAGAGTCCTAAACCTTTCAACTGCAAATAAAGGCTAACCCCTGCAGCAAAGTGCCCAGGCTAGAATACCCTGTCACCTTAAACTATTTATCCACCTCTAAGGAACAAAGGCAATCCAGAGGCTGACAGGGAAAGTATGGAAAATCAATGAGCAATCACTTTGACAGACAATTCTGGGTACAGAATACCTGCCACAGGTAATAAATCACTTCGTTTAAGTTTATCTTTTTAGCAGTGCACAGTGAATTATACCCATACATCACTGCAATCTCTCTTTTTGCCCCTGATGACAAAGGACAAATTGAGAAGGATGGTGGGAAAGAAGAGAGGAAAAGGGGAGGAAAACAGAAAAAGTCTTGTTACTAGCTCTGTGCAACAGAAGAAATAATAATAAAGCAGCGTCATTGTTTTCCAAGCCTCAGGTCCATTTGTAAAACTACAGCTCTTGCTGGGTTTACCAATGAAGTTAACGTTGGTTGAAAAATAAAGGAAGCTTTCTTTCCAAATCCCTCTGGGCGTACTATCTCTGTGCAATGTCAACAAGATTTCAAACACTCGGCTTTTCTAATAATGGGTCAGCTTATGGGCTTCACTAATGACACTGCTTAGAAACTGTTACCTTGAGAAACCTCGAGGCCCAGCCCTGAGTGTGGTAAACAGGCACATTTGGTTCAGCAGTCTGGCAGCAGACTACCATAGCGTGCAAAGGAAACCTCTCCCTACAAACTCCTAGGAATGTCGGATGAAATATGAACTGAGAAAGAACGGGGGACGTTAAGAAAAAGCGTGTGAGGGGATTCTGAGATTGTTCTGGTAACTTACAGAGTTGGATTGTAAAACCCAAGTGGACACAGGAGGTGAGACGAAGCTGTCGTGAGGCAGAGCTGGAAATAAAACCCTTGAAGAGAGGCAGGACCCCTGAAGAGATGCTTCTTCACTGAAATGGGTGAACATGAGGAGAAAACTCATTCCCTGGAAAAGGGTTCAAGAGGACACCTTTGTACATATCTGGGTTCCGAGTAAAACAAAGCAAGACAAAAACACCTTTCCTGAAAAGTGCATACCCTACTTTGACCTGGATCAGAGTGACCTCTAAAGTTCTAAACTATTGGATGATTTCACTTACATGTGGGATATAGGAAAACCAAAGGGTAAGACAATGACAAACTCTGTAACCTGACTACAGATATGAGGCATCTATGAGGGGATGGGAGGGTGAAGGGGTGGGGGTGAGCGAGGGCAGGGTGGGGGGAAGAACACAAGGGAATATGGTGGTGGACTATGGGTGCTTTGGAGGTGGGAGAACTATGGTGACCACACCTGACAAGAGAAATCATACAGTGTCCAAAAATTAAATAAATATAAAAATAATTCAAAAGTTCTAAGCTAAGAAATTTGCAAAAATATTGGCTCCGTGTTGCATCGGCAACATCACAGTGGTGAACGGTCACGGATCAGGCTGCACAACGCAGGACACTGCTGAACAAGCAAGAGCCTGCCTTTTTATGGATAGAATAATCATACAGCATCAGTTACGTGGAGTGGAGGACAAAGAGTAAAATATGGGTGAAACTAAAGAATGTGTTGTCAACTAGGGCTTCGGGGGTCATGAATCTGCTGACCAGATGATTCTTATCTGCTTGACGACCAAGTGTTGTAACAAAAACCATACGGCAGACCCCTGGCCATGGTTCTAATCTTATCAACAAGTCATTCCACTGAACAGCTCCTGGGGTTCCTTGTCACACATCGGTCCTCACTCCTCTGGGCATTCCCAATTATACCTCCTGAGGTATAAGTCAGGAATACATTTTATGCATCGCTCATTAGCCCGCTGGGTGTTCCCAGTCATACTTCGTGATGCCTATCCTTCCCAAAATGATCAGGCTTTCCACTCTTGATTGATCTGATAGGCACCTTATCAGGTTTGGCTCCTATGCTTGACTGGCCAGTTTCTGAAGGGCAGTTCTGACCTTTGTATAGAAATGCAGAACTGCAGGTAACAATGAATGGTGGCCAAACAGGTCACTTAAGTCTAGCAGACCCACAGCTCCAAACCAATGATATACTTGGAGTCTCTAGAAAAAGCAATGCAATTTGTTCTGCAGGTGTCCCACAATAAGGTCACATGAGATCCCTCCCACTAAAATATAAGAATAAATAAGCCCACTAAAGATCTGTCTATAAGAACATTCAAACCAATACCATGAACAGAAAATAGCAAACACAGCAAACAAGATTAATAAGGTTCAAGGAACTTGGGTTAATAAAGTTACAACATGAATAAGAGAATACAAATTAAGTACATTTCAGACTTTTAAAGATATATAAGTTGGCAATACAACCCTGGAAAAATATATGAAAAAAGGGTAGAGATTTGAAAATGAGCCAAATGGAACCTCTAGAAAAGAATATTGTAATTACTGAAATTGAGAAGTCAACAGATAGGTTAAACAAATGATTAGATGCAAATGAAGAGAGAATTTTTAAAAAATGGAAGATTTGAGGAAATTATCCAAAGGGCATCAGAGAGGTTAGACAGGCATAAAAAATAGCTAAGGAATAGAGTACAAATAGAGTACAAGATCCAGATGATAAAAGCAGAGAGACTGTATTAGTCTAGGTTCTCCAAGAAGAGGTCAAGAAAAATATTGGGGTCAAACAGGAGTAGGCAAGAAGAGACCTCAGACTGTGACACAGGTGTGACCTATAAAAGGAGAGGGAGAGGACTCTTTCAGGAAGAAACCCAGAGTGAGCACAGTTCTAAGAAAATGTTGGTTGATGGGGAATCCCCAAGCCAAAGCCACATCGTTGGAGAAAGCCTTCATCCTGCAAGCGTGGGCCAGTCCTGATGTCCACCTCCTATTTAGCTGTCAACTGGGCACAGCCCAGAGGACATGTGGCTTTGAGTAAATCCTACCACGGGGCCTCTGGGGGTTAATCAACTATGCTTCCCACAGCAGGTGATCTGACATGCACATTGTCATGACTGCCAAGACAAGGAGAAGCAGTATCTTAAAAGAAAATAATTAACGATTATCCTTAGGGATGTTTAATAATTAAATTCTTAAGGATTTCCAGAATTGTTCCATTTAGAAAACAATACCAGGTTCTGAGCAGAATAAATCAAAGTAAATCAATACACATAATAGACTACAGAGTAGCAAAGGCAATAAAATACCAAAAAGGGAAAAATTAAAATACTAAATAAAAAGAAAAGAAACCAGGAAAGGAGATGACTGGAGTTAATTTTTGACTGTTATTAAAATACATGCATTAAGCATTTAAGGGTAACAAAGTCAATAGAGGAAAAAGGGGATGAATTGATAAAATTCAATTCAGGAAGAGATAGGAGAGGAGAAAAGAGAAAAGAAAAAGTATGGGAAGTATAAAAGGGGAAATAATATGAAATATACCAAGAATTGCTATAAATGTAAATAGACGAATACAGATGGCCAAAAAACTCAGACTGGATTTTTTTAAATTTAGCTATCTGCTATTTACAAGAAGCATATTTCAAATATAAAAACATACAAAAATTAAAGTAATGGCATTAGAAAACATACCAGACCAAAAAGAGGGAGGAAGAAGGCTGGGATAACTATATTAATATCATCAAAACAGACTCAAGCAAAAATGTCACTAGGATTGCCTGCTTACTGATTCTTTCTAGTTAGACAATTTTCTTAATTTTTTGGAGGTGAAGATAAGATCCCATTCTCAAATATGGATTGGGATGATAATAGTAGACTTATTTTTTTTAATATGTAACATTTTTCTCAAGATATCACAAGCAAATATGGCAAAATATTAATACCTGTTTAATTTTTCTGCTGGGCATATAGGTGCAAGTTTTATTATTGTCTGTGCATATTTTATCTATTTCACTTGTTTTCAAAACAAAAATGTTCTCATGGTTTAAATTCACAAATCCAGTGGCCAAGTAAAAATATATAAAACCACAGTAAATGGCAATGCCACCTGGGAAAGGATAAACTATACATTTTTTCTAGAGGACAATTTTGCAAGATACATGAAAGCTTGAAAATTTTAGATTTAGATCCCTGATTAAAGTCTTGTAAGGAATTAATCAGAAATATGTATGAACATGTAAACACAAGTTTATAGCTACATTATGTCTAATGATGAAAAATTCAAAAACAACTTTTTAGTGGTTTTGGGAACTGGTTTGATAAATTATGATGCATGAGTATAACAGAATAGTATGCAGTTATTAAAATTAAGGTTATAGAAGAATACTAATGTGCATTATATATTAATAAGTGAAAAGACACAAAGCAAATGTACAGTGTAAATTCATTTTTATTAAAAACTGTATGAGCGTATATGGACACAGACCATGGGCTGGAAGGATACAGAGTAACATGCTACTGATGAAGTTTCTCTGGATTGTGAGATTTGGAATGCTTTTTGTGTTATCGTGTTTTTTGGTGGTTTTACAAGTTTTCTGAAGTGAGCATATGGCGTTCTGCAATTAGAAAAGAAGCAATCAGCATTTCTAAAGTGAGTGGTGATCATTCCAATTTATACTTAAATGCAGGAGTCCACAAACCACATCCTGCAGACCAAATCCAGTCTGTCACCCATTTTGGTACTGCCTGAGAGTTAAAAATGGCTTTATATCTCTAAATGGTTGGGGGGTGGGGGAGGTGGAATAAAAAAAACCCTAGTATTTACAATACATCATTCCAAGTCTTTGCATTTAATCTTTACAACGGCCCAGTTAAGCAGATCCTATTACTCATTTTATAGGTGAAAGAAGAGAAGCTTCTAAACAGGCTTTTGTAAGTAGTCAACAATCTCATAGTTGAGTCTGCATTGAAATTCAAAGCCCAGGACTCTCACCCCAGATTCTTTGCTCTTCACCTGCTTCCCTCAACGTGAAAAATCTTCAACATTACAGGACAATTCAGCCAGCACATTCTGATGAGTCCTCAGGACAAAAAACAATGGTGTTTTAGAGAAGCTTTCTTAGAGAATGAGTCTCTGTTTCTATTGTGATGACAGGAAACATTAACTTTGAATTCCAATTAAGCAAAAGGTTATCCTCCCAAATGAATTCCATTCTTCTCCTTGGTAGACCCATGTTTCATAAAATTGTAGCCAGGATCATCATTATGTTTCAGAAATTTTGTTTGGAAATTTGCTTTGTCTCATCACATAAACACCTACATTAATATCCTTGATGTTGTTTCTTGGCCCACTGAGCTTAAAATATTTACTATCTTGCCCAGCACTCCCCTGCTCAAATGGACGAAGAAAAGTTGGTAGAGGGGGTGACAGGCAGTCACAGAATTTATGGCAGTCCCCCTCCCCTGAACCTACACAGTAACCAGCACCCCCAAGGGTTCTATCTCCCAACCTATTCAGTGAGCTCTCATTTAGAATTTGTTTCTTTCCTCCTTCTGCTATGTGTATTATTTTTTATCCATTACCTTTCTCCAAGGAAGGAGCAATGAAAAGAAAATAAACTTAGTTCAATGAAGTTTAGTGCACCTTAGAAATTCTGGCAATTGGACATGCGTACTAAAGACTGGTTTGTTCATTCATTCATTTACAAGCTCTAAGTATTTACCATGTACTTGGCCCCTGGCACTACACTAGATGGATCTGCCCTAGAACAGCCACAGATGAGAAGGAGACATATAAACACAACAGATTCTATAATAGAAAGCAGTTTTAAAGACTGCAGGAAGTATAGATTAAAACCACAGTGAGACACCGCCACCCACCCATTAGAACATCATAATCAAAAGGACAAATAATACCAAGTATTGGCAAGGATGTGGAGAAACCAAAACCCATATACACTACTGGTCAGACACTATAAGACATAAAACAGCAACAATCCTTTGGAATACTGTCTGGCAGTTTCTTTTCTTTTTTTTTTTTTTTTTAAAGATTTATTTATTTATGCATACAAGCACTGGGGTACAGGCCAGAGGTATGGGGAGGTGAGAGGCTTCACCACAGAGAGCAGGAAGCAGAACAGGCAGATCAACAGAAGTACACTGCTGAGGGGAGCAGCGGGCACAGCAGAAGAGGTCTGCTGTGCCATGTGGGTCCCCTCCCTGGCCGGCAGCAGGGATTGAACTCGTGCTGTAGTGGCTGCGGTTTGCTTCATAGTGCGTTGCTTAACCCACTGCGCCACCAGGGAGGCCCTGTCTGGCAGTTTCTTCAAAAACTAAACATAACATGACTCAGAAGTTCTACTCCTCAGTATCTACCCTAGAAGAATGGAAACATATGTCCACACCAAGATTACACACAAATGGTCATAGCAACATTTTCATAATAGCCCCATATTGGAAACAACCCAAATCTCCATCAACTAGTAACAAGGTGAACAAAATATGCTGTATCTGTACACTGGAAAACCACCCAGCAATAAGTAAGAATCAGCTGCTGATACACTCAACGACACGGATGAACCCCAAGGCAGTATGTAAACAAAAGAAGCCAGTCTCAAAAGACCATATATTATGTGATTTTTAAAAAAAATATTTATTTATGCATACAAGAACTGGGGTCTAGGCCAGAGGTACTGGACTGAGAGGATTCACTAGAGACAGTGGGGAGCAGAACAGGCGGATCCACCGAAATGCACTGCTGAGGGGAGCAGCAGGAGAGCGAGGAGAGGTCTACAGTGCCATGTGGGTTCCCTCCCTGACTGCAGTGGCTGGCTATAGCTTGATAGCACTGAGACTTTAACCCCTGTGCCACCAGGTCACCAAAGAGGCCCAATATATTACGTGATTTTACATGAAATTTCTAGACGAGACAAGCTGCAGATACAGTAGATAACTGGTTGTGTGAGATTGGGATGAGAGCAGTGATGGATTACAGACAAGCCTGAAGGCATTCCTGGAGGTGATGGAAAGTTCTGAAAGAGGGTTGGGGTGACTGATGCACAAATGTGTGGATTTACTAAAACCCATCAGTACACTTTAAATGGGTGAATTTGTGATATGCAATTATATCTCAATAAACTGTTAAAAACAAAACCATAGGAGCAGCTACCTCTCTGAGATGGAGAAGCAGGCAGGAAAGGCCTCCAAACAGAAAAAATCCTGTATTGATATTGTGAAAGTGGACATTTGATTGAGGCAGGATTTTTCTTTGCAACGGCCATGAGGCATTAAGACTGGCATTTGGGGAAGGGAAAGGAATACATGAGGCCACAGTGCAGAACACACGTCAGAGAGGCAGGTAATGAGCAAACAGGAGTGCCTTGCTAGGCTGGTGCTTGGGAAGTCACTGAAGAATTTCAAGGAGTGAGTGACTATCAAACTTGAGTTTTAGTCAGTAAATGCTGGAAGCAATGTGAAAAGAAGATGATTCAAAGACAAAGGAGAAAAGCAAGAAGTTAAGTCCAGGAAAAGATGAAAATAAATGAAAACAGAGCTACATGCAAAAATGGGTAGAATTCAAATCAGAGATATTTGGATGACAGAACCAACTATTTAGTTTCTAATGAGATGATGGGAGAGAGGGTGGCTGACAGCTCAGAAGATGGCGGTATCATCAAAAGAGATCAGGACTACCGTGTGCCATGCGTAAGGGAAGGAGGTGACAATAAATCCTATTTCAGGTTGGTTTTGAGGTGCCATGAAGATATTCTGGTACAAATATCCAGTGTGGTAAGGCTGAAGCTGTAATTTGGGGCCCCATTTAACAAAAAAGATAATCGCTGAAGCTACTGAAGTGAGTTAAGGTTCATATGGACTCTCATAAACAGAAAGAAGTTACGGCTCAAGATGAGAAAGGCCAAGGAGAGTCTACCTTCCCTGTCATGTCTACAAAAACACAAGAAAATACTTTTTGCTCCGTTGCTGTTCTCACTGTCAGTTTGTTCCTAGCAGACTGCCAACAGATTTTAAAAAGAGCTAGAGATTACAAAACAAACATACCAAGGAAGATCAAACTGGGGACAAATACAGATCAGAAAGCAGAGTCGCAGAATATAACAGAGACAACTTAAACTATATGATTGGTCCTCCCTGGTGGCATAGGGGTTAAAGTCTCAGGGTTATCAAGCTATCTCCAGCCACTGCAGCATGAGTTCAATCCCTAGCCAGGGAGCTAACCCACATGGTGCAGCAGACCTCTCCTGTCTCACTCACTGCTCCCCTCAGCAGTGTATTTCAGTAGATCCACCTGTTCTGCTACCCACTCTGTCTCTGGTGACTCCTCTCACCCCCTTACTCCTGGCCTAGACCCCAGTTCTTGTCTGCAGAGATGAATCTTTAAAAAATAAATAAATAAATAAACTATACATAGGATTTGGTATCTAGAAAGTAAGGTGTATGCTTTAGCAGTCTTTGAAATGCTTAGATCGCTCATGTGGTTATTAATCTGCTCATTCAAATTAAGGGTAGAAGGGTCAGATTCCATCTACTGCCCTCAGCTCACCCACAACCATCCAAATGCACATCAGTTCTATCATCCTGTCAATAATATACAGTCCTATGCAAATCAGTACCCTGGAGACTTATTTTCTCGGACCTACCCAATGACCCCAAGTGGCTGACACGTGGAGAGCCCTAGAATATTCATACAATATTACACACAGGGTATTAAGAAATGCAGACAAAGGAACAGCAGGCTCAATGCCAGGAGATCCAGATTCTATATTCTATTCTTTCACCATGTACAAGTTAATTACATCCTTCGTATGTACCAATGGGAATATTGATATACAGAACAATTAAGTGTTGCACAACGTATGGCAATATTGGTTGCAAACTGGCCACATCACACACAAACTCCTGTATATTTAGGAGACAAGTGAGTTAATGTTGTATCCTTTTTTAGGGAAGAAAACAATCTTTAGTGATCAAACTTGAAAACAGTTTTTAAGAAACCATGCCTATGGAGGAATTCTGGCATAACAGATTCTTCTGTACATAACCTTTAATTCTGTTTGCTAATCTACTTCTAAGCTTCTGCATAAGAGAAGTTAGAACATGACCTAGAGCCCTTCATCCGCATTTTCCCCTTCCCCCCGAGTGCATATGGTCCTTCTCTCATGTGAACCATTCAACTTCTGCTCTGCCTCACACATGGGGGCCATCCTGCAAACCTGCACCCCCAGTTTCCTTGTTTGTCTATCCTGACAGATAAGAAGACCCTGAAGGCAGGATAGACACGAGGCACTGCATAGGGGCTCAAGAAATGCCCCCCAAGAAAGAATAGCAGGAAATTAAAAATAGGGAACACTTTGAAATAGAACATACTAAAAATAAAAAAAATAATTTTGTTTTAATAAAAACTGTTTATATCCAAGGGGTGTGCATATCATGATTTGGTACACATACACATAAGTGAAATGATTACTACAGTCAAGTAAACTGATATATATTTCCTCACACAGCTACTGGGTGTGTGTGTGTGTGTGTGTGTGTGTGTAGAGCAAAAATGAAATTAAAAAATCTCCCGCATTATATCAACAGGTGAATGGACACACAGAATGTGGCACACATATGCAATGAAATTTAATCCTGCCTGAAAAGGGAAGGGAATGAAATTCTGTTAGGTGCTATTAATGGCGAGCCTAAAAAAGCATTAGCCAAGAAATGACCCAAACGCGAAAGGACAGTCTGATTCCACTTAAGTGAGGCACCTAGAAAACAGAAGGAACTGGTTGCCAGGGGTCACCTGAAAGTTGGTCACGTCGGACACAAGCTCCTGTATATTTTCAGGTCATGTGACCTACAGCTGGACTCTTGTTTTCAGAGAGAAAAGAGCCTCTCATAATAAAATTTGAAAATAATTTATATTTTGGGGGAGAATGAGAAGTCATTATTTAATGGGACAGAGTTCTATTGAGGGTGGTTAAAAAGTTCTGGAAAGGCAGAGTGGTGATGATAGCACAACATGTGTTCGTGCTGCAAGACATTGAACTGTACAATTAAAAATGGTTTGGATGCTAAGTTTTGTAATCTATACTGTGACAAAACAGGAAACCACCACTAAAGCTGGCATGGGGAAGGCGTGTGAGGGTGCTCTCACGCACTGTCAGGCCCCATGCTGACCGCACTGTCCATCCCCCCCCAGAAAGGGGCCTACCCTCAGACTCCAAACTGCAAGGTGTCTCCTACCCCAAAGCAAGACCTCACACAGTCTACCAACAAGAAGCGCCACAGGCCAGCCACCAGCCTGGGCCCTGCTCTCCTACAATGAGTTTTCACATAGAACTACCCTGCCAACTCCCCGTGTAGTATATAAACCAACTCCCCTCTCTTCTTCTTTGGATTTACCTATGCTTCTGCCATAGTCTGCATTCCCATACTGCAACTCCTCCATGGTTCCCAAATAAACTCATTTTGCTGGTTGATCTGTTGTCTTGGGTCTACATGTCTTAGGTTACAATATTTTAAGTCACTTGGGTCACAGGAAGAGGATCTGACCCACTTTTAGGTGGGTATTTCTTCATAAATTGAGTTCTTACTCAATGTACGATTGATAACGCAGGGAGGAAAATGTACTTAGCATTCACACATCTCAGTGTCCAAATGTTTAAAGTCCTTTATTTGGAAACTACCACAAGAATCATGAAACTGATTCCAAATTTACTTCTAAATCATGAAAGCAAAAATGAAGTGTGACTTTAATTGGGTTTTCTGCGAGAGTGCAAGTGTCGGTGTAGGTGACTTTTTAATTGTTAGTCACCACAGGCTACTGTACTAATCTCATTGCAAGGAAAACAGTCAAGTAATTAGGGTATTCAAAATCAGAACGAACAGAAAAAAGCTTATGTTTCCAACATTTTCCTTTTAGCCTCCAATTGTGATTCATATATCAATGGAATAACTTTTTTAAAGGAGATAAGCTTTCAGATCAACTATTTTGGTAACTGGCTATATGTAACTTTCTTACGTCCCTTTTCTACACTCTGAAACAGAGAAAGCTGTTGCGTTTTAAGTCTCGGAGATTTCTAGATTATAACGTTCAAGTTCTAAGGCAAGCAAAACCTCCCAGCAATGGAAAATGTCTTGTCAAGGTAAAGATAGGAAGATCTTTTCCTTTGATATCTGTCAAGAAAATATAGAAGCGTGCTTATTATTTTTGCAAAAATTCTCTCTTTCCTTTAAAGAAAAGTGTTATGTTTATTTCAGTGGCAGCTTAATAATCGTAGGTCCTCAGGAAGGCTTCAAAATGGGTAATTAGAATGCAAGGAGCTGACGGACTCCAAATTAAATTGACAACACTCAGTCTCAGGCTTCAAAAGATACGTGTATCAGCTTCATCAAAAGCAGTTCTCTGGCTCACTTTTATCTTCTTTCCAACACCAAGACTTTCCAAACTCAATTGTGGAAGAGGAGGGAATGCAAGAGAAGGAATGTGCTATGTTGTCAAGGACGTCCCTTAGAAGGTCAGCGCAAATTAAATAAGGACAACCAAATAGCTTTAATTGCTTGGGCGACAAGGCACAGGGCACAAGGCGGCAGAGCAAAGAAATTAAAATGTTAACATTTACAGGGGCAGTAAGTACTCCAAAAATCCATACGCAGGTCTGTGCAGCTCAGTAAATAGGGCCAAATTGTGATTTTGACTGTAGTTGCTGAGAAAGGACTTTGCACCAGAAGCTTCTATGCCACAGGAAAGACTAGAGCCAAAGAGCAACCAAAAAAGGAGAACAGAGGTTCTAGACAGGTCCACTGGAGAGAAGAAGGGAAGGGGAAACGAGTGAAGGTGGAGGCCCAAGGAAGTGAAGGTGGAGGCCCAAGGAAAGCATATCCTCATCCTGGACAGTCCTGGGCCCTCTCTCTCGAGGCATCTGGCGCTAGTTAAGAAAACCTCTTTTCGGGCCTCCCTGGTGGCACAGTGGGTTAAGCAACACACTATGAAGCTAACCACAGCTACTGCAGCACGAGTTTGATCCCTGCTGCCGGCCAGGGAGCAGACCCACATGGCACAGCAGACCTCTCCTGCCTCGCCCGCTGCTGCCCTCGGCAGTGTGTTTCGGTCAGTCTGCCTGTGCTGCTCCCCACTCTGTCTGGTGAATCCTCTCACCTCCCGCAACTCTGGCCTGTACCCCAGCTCTTGTATGCATAAATAAATAAATAAATCTTTTTTTAAAAAAAAAACTCTTTTCTCTAGGTAGAGGAACCACAGACAGCCATGCACTTAGTGACACATGCCACCTGAAGTGACCAGAAGATAAAGAAAACACCCGAATCAAGCCCACAAATCATTTTCAATCAACCTTTCCAGAAAAGCATGCGATCACATAAATATGTCCTGGGGATGCTGAGGACAGACGGTGGTTGTAGCTAACAATACCCAATTGTTTATTTGAAAGTTGCTAAGAGAATAAATCTCAAAAGTTCTCACCACAAGAAAAAGAAAATAAAGAACAGCAAGGTGTTAGCAGTCTTCCCAGATAAATGTTTTTGTTCCAGAAAGGAATCTCCATAAAAGGGGAGGTTCCATGTGCCCCACCCCACTAATGAAGGGTGGTGCTGAGCAGGGAGGGAAGAAGTTTGGAGAAGATGTGATGTCTCACTTGCTTCTTGGACTCTGCATCAGGAATCTGGGTAAAATGGGAGGAAACACATGGAACTGAGACATACAGAGGCACTGTGAAGTGGCATGGTCAGTGAGAGACCTGTGGGGAGGCTGACTACGGCAGCTGTGACCTTGATTTGCACTTTCATTTTACTGCTTTCATCCCAGACTTCCCTAGCCCTTTCTACCCAGTTCCTATTGTTTCCCATCAGAAGGTGTCTTAGACTTAAGGCAAGTTTTTAGGCCTCAGTGGCCCCATTTTGGGCCAACCCTGTTTCACTGAGCATCTACCCACGAGGGGATGGATAACTTTGGGAGTTTTATTGGGAAATTATTACCCTTTCTTCTCTCTCTATGCACACTTATCCTATTAAAGTTCTTTCTCACTAAAAGTATGCTTTGTCTTTATATGGCAGATGGCAGAACCCATTTAGATCGTGCAAGTTTAGAGGCCCCAGGGTACACCTCAATCTTCCCACTAACAGTTTCAGAAAATAAACACCTTCAGAAGAGGGAGGCTTCTCTGTGGTTTTTAAAGATGAGCAGGCTTCAAATGTATTGCCCCAACGACCAAGGGGAGGCAAAGGTTTACTGTGCTGGGGGGCAGGTGTCTGCAAGCTTGGAGTCTTGCACAAATGACCCAACTCTTCCTACAGAGCTCCTCAAGCATCCTGTCTTCCTGAGAGATCCTAGGGCAACAATAAATTAATAAGCTCACTATACTGTTCATCTATTTCACCTAGTTTTAAAAAAACCTTCGGCCTCCCTGGTGGCGCAGTAGTTTAAGCAACACAGTAGGAAGCAAACCGCAGCCACTGCCACACAAGTTCGATCCCTGCCGCTGGCCAGGGAGGGTACCAACGTGGCGCAGCAGACCTCTCCTGTCTTGCCCGCTGCTGCCCTCAGCACTGTACTTCAGTCGATCTGCCTGTTCTGCTCCCCACTCTGTCTCTGGTGCATCCTCTCACTACCCTGGATTCTGGCCTGTACCCCAGCTCTTGTATGCATAAATAAATAAACCTTTAAAAATAAATTTAAAAAACCTTAATGAAAACCAAAATTGTTTCTTTACCATATTCCTAAAAGCTCTATTGCAGTGTGCTATCCTAGCTAAACATGCACACTTAATTGCCATTCTATTTTTCTAGCTCCAGTAAAAAGGGTTGGCTGTGCCCCAGTTTTAGATGCTGAAGAGGTAGATCCTAAACCAATATGGAGAAAACTACCACTTGTGGCCTGGGGGTGGAGGATGCTTCTCCGTACCTCTTCCGCCTGAGAATCAGCCAAAGATACCTGAGTCTTATTGGAACTTCTGGAGCAATTTAAACCTTGCACTCCTAAACAATGGCCTCTATTTATGCACAGCTAAAAAGACCTCATTGCATCAGAAGGCACCTTCCGAATAAGATTGCAGCTAATTCTCCCAGCACAAATCCACTCCCATGAAGAACAAAGCTTCGCTCTGTTACTCACAATAAGGACTAAACTCACTGGGATAAAGGCACAGTTGCCAGGTCATTTTAGCACTGGGCTGAGGCTGAGAGTGGAAAACTGAGTTCTCATTTCTTCCCTCCTAGAGCCTGGGGGTTGGCTGAGAAACCAAATTTCTTTAAACAGGCCTGTCATGATTTCTTTTAAAGGAGAAATGAGTTCACAAGGAAATGCTTTGGGATACTGAGGATAGGTGCTGCAAAAACAATGCCGAGGTGTCCAGCTCATCACAAGTGTGAGAAACCACCTTCAAAGTCATACATAGTTTCACAAATCGGGAAGGTTCTCAGCCTATCCCCCACCCAAAAGGCAGTCCTTAAAGTATCAAGGAGTTATCCACACCTAGGTTTTCCTTCCCAGCTTCCTGCCCTGGACCTTGTTCAGCAAAAACAACCTGGGACTTTGTGGGCACACGTGACTTACATCTCCCCACTTAGAGACCTTCTTTGCCAAAATCCATGTTCCCTCTTCAGGAATTGGTTCAGAAGGACTCCCTAGCACCCTGCCCCATGGTGAGCTATTCCCAGCACATGGTTCAAATGGAGTTTGCAATCAATTGAAAGTTTAATTTTCTTAAAAAAAAAAAAAGATTTATTTATTTATGCATGCATGCAAGAACTGGGGCCAGAGGTGGGGGGGGGGTGGTGGTGAGAGGAGTCACCAGAGACAGAGCGGGGAGCAGAACAGGTGGATCTACTGAAGTACACTGCTGAGGGGAGCAGTGGGCAAGGCAGGAGAGGTCTGCTGTACCAGACTGTAGGTCACTTCCCTGGCCGGGGATCAAACTTGTGCTGTAGTGGCTGCAGATGCTTCATAGTGCGGTGCTCAACCCCTTACCCCAACCAGGGAGGCCCCTGAAGTTTAATTTTCTTACTGAAAAAAGTCATTTGTGCAATAGTATGTCATCTAGGATGGACTTTGAAATAATCCAGGAGCCGAGGTGGCAGCATGCCAAAAGCTAGCTGCTCTTGCAGTTGGGGGGTGGAGTGCATGTGAGTTCATCATACCATTCTCTCTGTTTCTGTTTAAAGGTTTCTGAGAGGGAGCAGAATTTGCTACCCCAAACATGCCCATTTGGCATGTGAATTGGTTTGAATTAAGGTAATTAAGACCCAGCTGGACTAAGGAAAAGCTTTTTCACCTGTCCTTTAACTTCCTGAAGGAATTTAGATAGGGGTCAGTACCAGGAAGAGAGCTATGCCCAGTGATAACTCTTTGGAAGGAAAGACTTATCTGCATTCCAAGACAAAGCAATGTTTACCAAACATTCACTCTACTTATCTCCCTCTGAACTGCCTCCCCTTTGAAGACTGAGGGTAAAGAATGATCAGGTCTTTCCACCCTCCCACCACTGTGATGATGGACACCTGCGGTGCCGCGAGCATTCCAGGGTGGGCATGCGCAAGTGGGCGCACCTGAGTTGGACACGGGCTTAAATGGGCGGCGTCATGAGGACGCCAGACCGGCCGACCGACAGAACCAACAGGACCAAGGAGCAGCAGCAGCTGCAGCAGCAGGGGAGAGAGAGAGAGAAGCGCCAGGGGCTGGGAGGCCTGCCAGCCTCCCGGCCCCTCGGCACCCCTGCCTGCCATGTACCTGGCCACCTCTACTAAATAAAAGCATGAAAAGCCACCAAGGGCTCCAAGACTCTCCTTCCCTGACCCGTCTGCCCAGAACCATCCTGAACCTTGCTCCTGTGCTCCCTTCCTGCCGCTACAAAGACCCAGATCCCTGGATCCCTTCTTCATGGGGGAGGGCATAGAAGCCTGAACTGTCTTTGAGTTTCATATTTGCATAGGTCTGCTGTATGTATGACAATACATTTGTTTTTCTCCGTTAATCTGTCTTATGTCAATTTAATTATTAGGTCAGTCAAAGAAACTAAAACAAGAAGGGAAATTTTTTTCTTGCCCTAATAGTCTGGGAATAGCACCAGTCCGGGGCCTCCCTGGGCACAAGGGTTAGTTAAGCACTGCACTATGAAGCCTCCACAGCCACTGCAGCAGCAGGAGTTCAATCCCTGGCCAGGACGGTGACCCACAGCAGACCTCTCCTGTCTCTCCCACTGCTCCCCTCAGCAGTGTATTTCAGTAGATTTGCCTTTTCTGTTCCCCACTCTGTCTCTACTGAATCCTCTCACCCCCCACACCTCTGGCCTGTACCCTGGTTCTTGTATGCATAAATAATAAATCTTTAAAAGAAAGAATAAGGGGCCTCCCTGGTGGCGCACTGGGTTAAGCAACAAACTATGAAGCAAACCGCAGCCACTGCAGCACGAGTTCGATCCCTGCCCCTGGCCAGGGAGGGGACCCACATGGCACAGCAGACCTCTCCTGCNNNGCCCGCTGCTCCCCTCAGCAGTGTATTTCAGCCATCTGCCTGTTCTGCTCCCCACTCTTTCTGGTGAATCCTCTCACCTCCCGCGACTCTGGCCTATACCCCAACCTTTGTATGCATAAATAAATAAATCTTAAAAAAAAAATCTTATTAAAAAAAAAAAAAAGAAAGAAAGAATAACACCAGTCCCCAAAGGCAGCTTAATGACAAAACCAAAATTTGAACTCAGGATCTCCTGACTTAAATCTAGTGTCCTCTCTGCCAGGCTATGTTGCTCATGGATTATTTCATGGTGGTTGTTACTGCTTTTTTCACTGTGTTCATTATTCACTTGACATGAAAAGCCCGGCTGCTCTCAAGGGGCTGGCAGTGTAACCGGGGACACAGGTAAACAGATAAATCACAGCAGAGTAGTGAACACAACAGCCAAGATGGAAACCCTTTTCTATGGGACAATAGCAACTAAATCTGCCTGAGGAAGCCAAAAAAGGCAACCCAGTCAGAAGGTGGTAGCCCAGATGGAACTCAAGCGTAAGCAGGGATATTTTAGGTGGAGGAGTTTGGAGAAGATACAGCATGGACAAAGGCCCAGAGAGAAAGGAACAGGCCCGGTGGGGCACATGACACCGTAGTAATGAAAGTGGAGGGCCAGACTGGTGATGCTAAACCCAGGGATGGGGGCTGGATTTTACCTTCCAGGCAATCAGGAGCCAACACGGAAGTAAAGTTATTGCTGCTGGTCTACTGGGAAGGCCTGTGGAGAAGGCTGTGTCCACGACAGCCAGGAGTGCTCCCTTGCAACAGACCATAACCAGGCTCCAGCTGAAGAGTGCAGGGCCTGATATAAGGGGGTGCCCATCATTCAGCGATCCAAATATTTTCATGTGATATTTTTTAGAAACGAATGCTCCTCCATGATGAAAAGATCCAAATCATAAATAAAAACTGGCTGGTGCTGTTTATTTTACAGCCCTCTTCATCATGCCATTGGAACACCCCTTCACACACACTACCTATCCCCACTCCAACTGGGTGGGTTCTTGTGGGCATTCTATATCATTGTATCTCTTTATTGTAGAGCTTTTATTAACTTATTTCATCTGGTTCACAAAATGGGAAGGTATTTTTTCAGCACTTACAGGAACTCAGTTTTCTGGGTCCTAGGGCTCCAAGACCACTGGGAAAGTCTCTTAATGGACCAGGTGGTAAGTAAGGAGGGGTGACCCTAAATACCCAGAGGGTGAAAGGTCAGATTCCAGCAACACATCTCAGGCAAAAATAAGAGAACTCAAAGCAGTAAAGAGTGGAAACCTAAGGCTCAGCTCGGGCAGAATTTCTTCTTTCCCACTACACAAATGCTTCAGGAGCAAAAACCCTATTCTAGTCTTTTGTATCATTTTGCACCATTTCAAGTTCCTATTAAGTAATTAAGTGGAAAAGAGCTTAAATCCAGAATACATGAATACCTGAAGCAGGAATTTGTGTGGTTGCTGCTTCGTACTTCTCACTGGGGAACAGGGGTCACGGGTGAATATTGAGAGGGTAAGAACCATTAATGATGACTAAGGCCTCCAACGTCTATTAAGTCATGTGAATGACACCCTCCTGTCATTTTCCCAACTAATTCTGCATTCTTAAGACTAAAGAGAAGAATAATTAAAATGAGGGCTCAGTTTACAGCCTCTGCAGTTACAGTCAGATTAGTCAAGCTGATGAAACTGTCCTTTCCGCCTGCCTGGGACAAAGGAGAGAATGAGTGAGCTCATCTGCAGTTTTCTGTATCAAACATTAACTGAATCCCCACCTCCCTCTCCTTCCATAGTTCCTCTCTGCCTATATCAGTGTCCATTGGATCCACCTCTGCAGGGCAAAACAAGGTTCCAACCTAGCACTGTGGACCCTCAAAGGACAGTAAGGCTGGGATTGCCCTGCAGAGCACTCATCAGTCATAGAAATGCACTGGAGAGGGCCTCCCTGCAGCGCAAGGGGTTCACCACTACACTGTGGGGCTTCCACAGCCACTGCAGCAGGAGTTTGCTCCCCCACCAGGGAGGGGACCCATATGGCGCAGCAGACTTCTCCTGCATCACCTGCTGCTCCCCTCAGCAGTATATTTCAGTAGATCTGCCTGTTCTGCTCCCCACTCTGTCTCTGGTGAGCCCTCTCACCCACCCCACCCCACCCCACCCCCACATTTCCAGCCCATACCCCAGCCTAAATAAATCTTTAAAAAGAAAAAAATGCACTGGAGAAGTATAGTACCTGGGGAGGCCTTCATAAACAATAGCCACTGCCAGACCTACCTTCTAGGCCTTTCTAGAAGGCTGAGCTGAAGAAGCTCTGAAAGGGAAATAGAGAGATGAGAACCTGCCATCCCCTGGCCAGGCCCAGGCAAGGCGCTGTGACTAAACAGGAAACAGGCTACTTAGCAGTTGGAACGGATGTATGCAAGTTCAAAGCACAGGCACAGAGCTGCACTCATACATCCTATCAAGCTAAAACAAAGCCACTGAAACTTTGACAGATGTATAAGAGGCTTGTATACTTAGGTAGTTACCTGCTTGGGTGTCCTGGAGAATTTCAGTAATTATTCAAAACCACTGTTCAGTGAGCATCTACTATGTACCCAGTTCTTCGCAGGCAACATTTCGAACTATCCAAAGCCACATAAGGAAAAGTGTTTTGTATCCTCATTTTACTGAAGGAAGCTCAGAGGGATTAGGTCATTTGCCCGAGGTCACAGAGCTGATCATAATGGAGGTAAAATTCTAAACACAGCAAAGACAGTTTTAGCAGAGTGGGGGCATTTCCTTTCAAGTTCTCAGGGGCTTTACTGTGATTACACCAAGGTAAGCCAAGCGAGTTTGTCAGGGAAGGCCAGATGCTGTCTTCAACCTTGACACACTTTGTTTCTTGTATTTTGCATTAATTCATTTTAAATTTAAAAACTTTTAATTTTCATTAAAAATATTGTATTAAAATATTGTTGTAGGGTCAGAGAACTATCAGTTCTTTCCACCCTCCCGCCACTGGTATAATGATGGACACCTGCGGTGCTGTGCGCATGCCTAGGTGGGCATGCGCAAATGGGTGCACCTGAGTTTGGACACGGGCTTATATGGGCGGCGTCATGAGAACGCCAGTACTGACCAACGCGTGCAGCAGTAAGAACAAGAGCAGCAGCAGCGGCAAAGCAGCCGAGGGGGTAAGATGTGCCGGCAGGCCTCCTGGCCCCTCAGCACCCCAGACTGGCATGTACCTGGCCACCTCTGTAAATAAAAGCATAAAAGGCACAGAGGGTTCCAAGTCTCCCTTCCTTTCCCCCCGTCTGCTAGAACCATCCAGAATTTGCTCTGTGCCCTTCCTGACACTACAACTGTATATCATGGTGTAGGGTAAAGGTTAATCAGGACTTTCCGCCCTCCTACCACTGATGATGGAAACCTGTGCACATGCCTGAGTGGGCATGCGCAAGTGGATGCACCTGGGCTGATGTACCAGGTGTATAAAGCTAGCGCCCCGGAGACGCTGGTGTGGTGTGGTGGTGTGGGGCGGTAGAGTGTGAGCGATACTGTGACGGCAGCGAAGAAACTACTTGAACCGACGATGAACCTCCTACCCAATCTGGGATGGTTGCAAGACACATGGTTATTGAGGTTTTTGGCACCCCCTTAAAGTTTGCACAGAAACCTTACCCTTACCCTAATTTGGGGTCCAGTCCAGGCAGCTCTCATTTTAGGCAGATTCATCACTTTCCCCCATCAGACTCATAAGTTTTACATCCTAAATTTAGAATGATGGGAAGGAGGTTTTTACTCCTGTTGCTCTTTGCTTGTTTGCTCCTTTTGTTTTTTGTTGCTGTTCATTTTGGTTTTCCCTTGATCTTCTTTCTCTATTCCTCGCCACCTAGGATGCTTAGAAGCAAGAAATGTGGCAAAAGGCGATAAATTGGAAAATGGAATGCATTTCATGGAACCATGAATATATTCAAACCTTCTTCTGAAGGAAGCACCTACATACAGTGCTGTGGTGCTGCTCAAGGCCAGAGAATATATTTCTACAGGAAATTAGCTTCCGTTATGACCAAATCTTCACACATCTGTTTCACAGAATTAATCTCTGAGCCCTATTACCAGATACAAAATTAAATAAATACTGTGAGCTGAAGCTGTGGGCTGCTGCTGGTAGCTGGAGAGAAAAGTTCTCCTTTTTATTTCTAAAACTGTATTTCTGCAAATGTGGTACTGTTATGACATACATGAATATGAGTAGGGTAATGGCCACGCCAACAGCAAACACAGCTGTTTTGTATCTTCTTCCGTACTTATTAACTAAATACAGGCTTGATATTTTTTTTAAGTCAACATTAAGAGGCTCGTCAGTTATTCAGGCTGGAAACTGACATCAAAATGGACATCATTTAGGTATGCATGCCTAACCAATTTTGCCATTTCAGCCCTGATTTCAATTAAAGAAGCATTCATTTGGCACCTACTGTGTGTCCCATCACAGCCAGGGATTGTATCACTAAAACAAAGGGCCAGGTTTCTCTGGAGAGACCAGTGCCCAAGAGGGCATCACCATTTGGACCTGTGTTTTATGGAGGATAATGCAGTCCATTACTTTAATTAAAAAGGAAAAAAAAAGTTGATTGTAGCGCATATACACTTTCTACAGGAGCAGCCAAGAGAAATTTCTAGGAGCTGGGGAATGGGCCTCTGACAGGATGACAATTAATTTTTCATGGTCTGGAGTTTCCTCTCCCCTTTCAATACTTTCCATTCCAAACAAAAAAGGAATAGTAGCACTGAGCCGGCAGAAGCCCCAGCTTCTCATGGCTGGGGTCAAAGGATTATGCTTCTGGATTGCTTCTCTAATGAACATTTACAGGGGAGGAAGGAAAAATGACTCCTGAGCTCAGACAATCCATTCTAAACTGCACAGATCCGGTTCTTTCGAAAGTCACTTCGGCCCTTAATTCGGAATTCTGATTCCATTCATAGTCTAATAAAGATCTTAACTTCCCTGGCTTCTCAACCTACAGCAGCTTAGAGGGTGACAGCAGGAGAGGTGGTGGCTGCAGTTACAAGGATCACAGCTGGGACAAGCTAATAACCTGCGTGGCCAGCACCACCAGTACCGGGTCTATTCCTTCACTTATTCCACCAGCATTCACCGGGGCCTCCTATGCGCTTTCAGGGCCCCTTCCCGTTCTGAGTAATTTTGGAGTAGCCCCTCAGACTGCAGAGGCTCCAATGCATTCAAATCACCAGCCTCAAGTGCTGGAGGAAGGGAGTGCACTGGTTCAGGGGTTCAGAGCCAGTGGCTTGCTGATCTGAACGCCAGTTCCCGATGTACTGGGGCTATTGGGAACTGGGCACAGTCACTATGAGACCTTGAAAAGGAGGGAGGGCAGGGTGAGCTCATCCCAGAGGTGTGTGGCCCCCGTCTGATTTGCGCTTAGCCCTCAGTGGAGGCCACCCGCTGCTTCCTCTGCTGAGGTCAGCTACCATCTTGCCAGGGCGGCAACCTGTCCAGGCTCTGGTTTCTGCACAGAATCCACCTGGGCCAGCAGCACTGCATCCAGCCAGGTGTCAGCCATGAATTCTTTCTCCCTTTCTAAGCCCTCTCTCAGCTCTCTCTTCTCAATCGTTATGTCAACAAATCCCGTTACTGTTTCTCTCTGAGTGTCCTGTGGCCATAAGGATGGGTAGGGACTCAGGACCCAGGTCACCCTCTTCCCCCCGGGGTTTGCTCTATTTCCTTTACTCTGAGAGAGATCTACGGAGCTTCCCACACTCCTGATAAGGTCACACACACACTCCCCACTTCAATGTACATTTCCTACCAGGCCAAAGAACCTTAGGAGGAGTATTTGTTTCCTGTGGCTGCTATAACAGAGCACTATAAATGGGGTATTTAAAGCAGAGGAAAGTTACTCTCTCACAGTTCTGGAAGCTAAAAGTCCAAAATCAGGTGTCAGCCAGACCACACTCCAGGGCTCTAGGGGAAGAATCCTTCCTGGACTCCTCCAGCTTCTGGTGGTCCCGGCATTCTTTGGCTCAGGACCACGCAAGTCCAATCTCTCTTCACTTGCCCATTTTCTCCCTGTGTCTGTGTCTCCTCATTAAGGACACCAGTCACTGGATTCAGACCCACCCACATCCAGGATGATTTCATCCCAAGATCCTTACTCGGCAAAGATGCCACTTCCAAATAAGGGCACATTCAGAGGGTCCAGGTTCACATGAATTTTAAGAGGACACCATTCAACCCAGTACAAACAGCTATATCAAAACTGGTAAGTCACTACCCATCTTCCCCAAAAGCCATCAGAGCAAGTGCCTTTACCTGGGCATACTCAGCAGTCCAAGAATCCCTGGCACCCCCAACATTTATCATTGCTCCCACTCTTGCCTCCACTCTCCATGAAGCAAAGAGACAGAAATAAAATTATATAATGTATAACTCAGAGCATATAATGCTCAGTGGCTCCCACTGCAAAGACATATCCTGAACTCTTGGTTAGACCCCAAAGCCTACCCTATGCATTTCTCCCCAGAGTCCTTGTCCTCCCTCCCTTGCCTTACCACTTTGTGCTCCTGGCTCATCTCCGTGCTCAAACACAAGGTCATTCCACACTTGTGGAACACGGACCTATGTAAGTAGACCTCCCCAAACTCTGTCTTTCTCTGTCTCTGTCACTCTCTCTTACACACACACACCCCTTAAGTCACTTGATCCAACATTACGCTAATTTAATCTTTCTTCACAGTATTTAATACAAACTGAAATTGTATTATTTATTTCAATGCTAGCTGATTTACAGTCTGTCTCCAGCAGTAGAAGGCAGGGACTTGCCTGGGACTATGAAGGCAGGGACTTGCCTGGAGGGCTCCAAGCCTTAGTCAGGGAATACAGACATGGCATGCAGAAGGTTTCACTGGGTTGGGTGGGTTTCATCTTCACAACAAGCCTGCCGGTCACGTGCTGTGCTGTTATTATCACCATTGCACCGATGAAATACAGAAGATGAGTATCTGCCCACAGTAATCGGGGTGCAAACCAGGCTGCTTCCTGATCCTGCACTCTTGACTTTAAACCATGGCCTGCCTCCCAAAGTAAGATTGCAGCTCTTTGCCAAGGGGCATATAAAGGTTATGTAAGAGGACTGTGGGGCCCAGAAAAGGAAATGCTGCAGCATGGGTGGGGTGGAGCCTCCATTTAACCCCAAGTCCCCGGGTAGAGGAGGGAATGGCTTGTGCAAATGGACAGTGCAAGAAGGGGTGTGGCAGAAAGCAGACTGCACTCAGCGGAATGCAAAGGGGTCCCATGTGAACAAGGCAAGGGGTATACCAGATTCTAACCCCGAAGCTGAGTTTTCAGCACTTAGTCCTATCACCGCAAGGCTCATTCCCAGTCTGCAGCCCTGGTCCCACACAGTAACTTCTGGCCTTGTAAGCAAGGTTCTCTCTCAAACCACAACTTCTGTTTCTGGGTCCCAGTCTTACTCTGTTCCATCTCCCTAGAAAGCCACTTCGGGTTCTAAGTCCCAGCAGAAGGGTCGTCTTGGCCTGCTGCAACATCCAGCCTGAACCTCTACTTAAGGTGGCGACCAGCCTCTCTTGGAAGCATCTTCTGCCAGGGCGGGGTGCTCCCAGTGCACAGGGCTGGCTGGCCCTCAGGGGCATCTGCTGTCAGCGGCCGTTGGTGCACAGCCACTACCCGCTCCTGATAGTATCATCACCCCATGTCCAGACTTGCTCCTCTGCCTGCAGCTAAGATCTTGCACTCCCTACTTCATACTGGCAGCTCTATCTCCTGTATAGACCTGGCTTGCCGTGGTCTCGCTCAACTAGGCCCATTCTGAGAGTGACAGCAAAGAGGAGACAGGAAAACTATAAAAAGCAGAAAAGCAGGCGCCAACTGAATGCAGAAGCAGAAGGCTCTTTTGCCAACTACCTGCAAGGCTGGCTCCTGTGATTCAGTTGGGTACCTGCTCAGGTGTCACCTCATCAAAGGCCTTGCTCCCTCCCCTCCCACTATCCTCCCTGCTCCTTTATTGTATGTTTCTGATCTCCACCTGACATCATAATATATTCCCATGCTTATAGATTTTTGTCTGTCCCCCACTTCCTGCAGAGGGCAGGGAGTCTGTTTTAGTCACTGCTGCCAATCCCTCATGCCCAGAGCAGTGCCTGGCACATAATAATTACTCAGCAAATAATGAGAGCCACGGTCCACACACCTAAGTTCCCAGGTAGGACTCCCTATAGCGACTGCCTGTTTACAAAGTCCCCTCAAGAAATCAAGGCAAGAAGTTTTTACTTTTTTCTCGGGTGAAAGAAGATAATGTTCATTAAACTTGTAACCAAATTTCTAGGACCCAGCAAGCCCACCAAAAGTATTCTAGAAAGATTTACATGTTTTTAGCATAAAACATGTGCCAGAAACACCTGCACTTATTTCCTAGAGTTGGAGACAGTTGGAGTTTTCCTGGAGGGCTAATCCAGCTGGGAGATAGGAAGTAATGTGGGTGTGGTTTGTGTATCTGAAACTGAAAATATCTGATGGAGCTAAATATTAAAGACTTGACATAAAGGAGCCATTGCTGAAACAAACGTGAGGGGCAGTCCACATGACGAGAGTCCTGGTTTCAAGACAGACACAGCAAAGGTTTTATGAGTGGTTCTAAGCTGTGGCTCTGTCGTTCTCCGAGTTTCTGCACTTGAGATAAGCTGTGGGAAGGGACAAATCTATATTAGCATCCAAGGCCACAGAGCCCCGTCTGTTCTACAAATTACCATGTAATTAAACAGAAGGCACATGAGTTCTATTTTAGGCTATCCTCTCTTTATTCTTAGTATCCCACTCCATGTCCAAGTCCTCTCTAGCCAAACCGCAGCTTAAAAACGACAAACTTACTGTACTATCAAAGAGTATTTCCTAACAGACCCTAAAACCAAACTGCCAGACTGGCTGTGTCATGAGTGATGCAATGATGGAATAAAGAGGCTCATGGGGGACAAAAGACAGGAGAAACCCTGCATAAGAAGGGATAAGCTTGAAGCCAAGATAGGAAACTAGAAATTAAGTGTTAACAGTCCTTAAAGGGATAGCTGACCATGAAGTAGAAACAATTAAGACTAAACTCCTCCCAATATGGCAGATTTCGACATCACACAACAGCAGAGAGAGTTAATGATCCTGAGGGAAAACAAAATTTACAAATGCCTGTGCATCTGAACTTGACTCTAAACTCTAAGTTCTCGACACCTCTAGATGGGCAAATGAAGTTCAGAAAAGTTAGATGATTTTCTTTCCCCTCAGTAGCTGGGATATGGAGCTGGAGGTAAAACTATACCTTTACAAAGCAAGTGCTCTTACAGCTATGTCACCAAGTTTGCACAGGTTCGTTGCCAAACGGGAAAAACAAAAGGAGTGTGGTCTGTTTCTATAAAGCTCGGTTTACTCACTGCTTAAATCCTGAAACAGGATCCTTCCTGGTGTCTCTTGTTAGGATAGACTTTCGAAAAAGGAAAGTTACTCTGACATGACAATTCTCCCCGAATGACAAAAATAAATGTTTAACATAAATCAGTTATAAGCGTAAGAATGTTAGTTCTAAAAATCCTTATTCCACACCATAAAAAGTAGATGATCTTATATCAATCATCAATATTTCTTTGGAAATTTTACTGGCTCATGATATAAAAGACACCACTGCACTATAGCCAGTCTTTTTCAATAAAACAGAACAGAAAAATAGAAAATATCAAGAGGTAAGGACAGATATTTAAAAAGCTAACAAATGTTTCATGAAACTCTTGTTTTTTTAAGATTTATTTATTTATGCATACAAGCACTGGGTTATAGGCCAGAGGTGGAGAGAGGTGAGAGAATCCACCAGACAGAGCAGGGGGCAGAACAGGCAGATTGACAGAAACACACTGCTGAGGGGAGCAGCGGGTGAGGCAGGAGAGGTCTGCCTGCACCATGTGGGTCCCCTCCCCAGCCAGCAGCAGGGCTCGAACTCGTGCTGCAGTGGCTGAGGTTTGTGAGCAATGCTCACAGTGCATTGCTTAACCCACTGCGCCACCAGGGAGGGCCCTGAAACTCTTGTTTTATAAACATGTAAATGCATGTTTGCCCTGGATAAGGATGTAAAATGTTCTTCTGACTGTGGGTCACAGTCAAAAAACTTTGAAAACCTTGTACTGTTTTTCTTAGAATAACACATAATCATTACCAGATTTTTGTAAAACACAGAAACATTATAAGAAAGTTTAAAGTCATCCATAATGCTATCACCCCAGATGATTATAATTATTACCTCTATCTCCTAGGCAATACTGTATTTATATATTCAGACATTAGCTGGACACGCAAACATGAGGTATTCCTAAATCCTCTCATGTGGATTTAAATAAGAAAGAGAACCCCCATAACAGTGTGCTACGAAGTTGGGGGGGATGTCCTTAAACAAGATGAGCTGATGTCATTTCAGACGCTTACAAATCCATCAATCTCTGGTGACATCAAGTGATAACTGGAATTGATTTCTAACCATTTGCTTTCAAAAGGAATGTCATCTCCCATCTTCAAGGTAAGCATCTGATTCTACCATTAAAATATTCAACAAAGATTCGATCAAATCAGATTATATATTTGCCTGGAATTTTGCTTCCAAGTGTTAAATATGGTTTATTTTTAGCTCTGGGAGTGATGGAATTTGTGTTAACAGGTCCTGGTGAGAATAATCAGTTCACAGCCAAGCTCAGTGCTCATGTGCAATGAAGGATGACTGAAAATATGGCAATTCCGGCTCGCAGGGCCTTGTGAGGAAGAGGAGGAGGTTGTAAGTGTAAGTGGTGGGGAAGGATTAAAGTAGCCACGTCTCACAATGCCAAATCCCTGTGTAATAGGATTCATCACAAACAACCCCAACTTCTCCAGGGGAGACAAGCTGAGGACAGAATTCTGGAATTCTAGGGATCTGCTACTTGAGTTTACTGTAGAGGAGAAATGCATGAAAAAACGGACAGGGCTGAGAACTCACTGGCCTGTGAGCAGCAACTTTGAAGTGAACTAGAATTCAAATCTATTGGCTAACTTGTTTCCTATTAAGCATGCGTGCCCTCCCAAGCATTTATGAGGAATCCGACAATCAGGAAACAGGTGTGGGGTATTTCCAAAAATTAAATAAGTTGGGGCCTCCCTGCTGGCACAATGGGTTAAGCAATGAATTATGAAGCTGACCGCAGTCACTGCAGCATGAGTTTGGTCCCTGCTGCCGGCCGGGGAGGGGACCCACATGGCGCAGCAGACCTCTCCTGCCTCGCCCGCTGCTCCCCTCAGCAGTGTGTTTCGGTCAGTCTGACTGTTCTGTTCCCCACTCTGTCTCTGGTAGATCCTCTCACACACACACACCCCACCTCTGGCCTATCTCCCAGTTCTTGTATGCATAAATACATAAATCTTTTTTAAAAAATTAAATAGAGCCTCCCTGGTGGTGCAGCGGGTTGAGCACTGACTGTGAAGCACCTGTAGCACAGCAGTGTGAGGTCAATCCCCGGCCAGGGAGGGGACCCACATGGTGCGGCAGACCTCTCCTGCCTCGCCTACTGCTCCCCTCAGCAGTGTATTTCAGTTGATCTGCCTGTTGTGCTCCCCGCTCTGTCTCTGGTGACTCCTCTCACTTCCCACTATTCTGGTCTGTACCCCAGCTCTGGTATATGTAAATAAATCTTTTTTTAAAAAAAGTTAAATAAGTTATAAGAAAATACTGATAGTGCAAATATGGAGATGCGCCTTCCCTGATCATATATGTTTTATATTCAAATGAGTTTCTTACTCCAAAGTATGGTTTTCATATTCACCAGAGTATGGGAAGTTCATGGTGATCTGCAAGCCAGCCAAGGACCACAGGAGGCAGCCAGCTTGGTGCCATTTTATTGAAACAGTCAAGCTCATTCCTTTTCACCTATTGTATGTGGCACTTGCGAGCTTCAGGGACAGAGTGCAGCAATTGTGGCAAAGTCTTCCAGGCCCACAAAGCCAACAGTTATTTGTTGGCCCTTTAAGAAGTTTGCCCACCAGCCTAGAGCAAGGATTTCTGGTAGGGCAACTTGTCTTTGGGACAGCTGGCACATCCAAAATAAGCTGTTGCTGTTTCTGAGGGCCGGGTCTTCCTGAACCATCAACTGGTGAGTCTTCTCTCTACGTCTCTAAGGAGGTCATTTATCAAGGGGCATATGAACAGCTGTAAAATCTAACAGGAACACCAGTGGGATTTTGATTGGTGTTAAACCAATTTTAGAGAAGTGTTAACTTTCAGGGCTGCAAGGAATCTACTCAAAAAACCTCTTCTACGAAATCGATCCCAATGTTTCAGCACTGAATCCAAATGAGGATGAAGACACCCAAAAACGAACATTGCAGCTCTCTGCACGTGGAACTTGGGCCATATTATTCCTTCCAGGTAGGAGGATACCAATCTGTAGCCTGTTTTAGAAGGAACTTCAGAAACTCTATTTTCTTCAGCCTTTAGCAACTTTCTTCTGCTTGTCCCTGGCCCCAGAGCCAGAGGCTGGTACCTCACATGAACTCACACCCGTGGCCACATTCATTCTCCTTCAAACACGAAGTCCATGCAAGCCTATTGAGTAAGCAACTGATTTTACCAACTTCCCATATCTTCACCGGTAGAAGCTCATATCTTCACCAGTAGAAAAGAACACCACGCCTGCTGCCTGAGGTCAGAGGACCCCAGGTAAATATCACCTCTCCCAAACCAGACCCTGCAATGTGATGGAGAGTATTTCTCCCAACACATCAGGATTCTTTTGTCTGTCAAGGAGAAGACTTGTATTTTACATGTATTGAATGACTTGAAAGTCTAACTCAAATCTCAGTGCCATCCTGACAATATTTCTATGAAATAAGGCCCTCTGTTTTGTTGGGGGCTTTCAAAATCAATCTGCCACAAAAAGCTTCTACACAAGTTAATAACGCAGACGCCTGGCTCAATCTCTGGCAAGCACTGCTCCATGAAGAATCAATGGACTTTGTTCAACATATCAAAACAGTCAGCAGCGGAGCAGTCAGACAATTAAAATGCAGCTCTTCCTTAACCAATTCTTTCTCATTAAAAAAAAAAAAAAAAAAAGCAAGTGTGCCCAAGCCTTAGGAGTAACAGAATCAGGGCATCACAGGGTTCAAATCTGAGCTCCATCTCTTAGCAGGGTCAACATTACCAGGTGTGTGTTTCCTGGAAGACATGGAGCTCATTCACACAACCACTATGATTCAGTCCACTACTATTTTATTTGACTTATTTATTTCTATGTTTTAGCCAATTTTAAAGATGAGCAAACTGAAGTCCAGAGAATTGAAGTGATAGGTCCAAGGTCAAGGACTTAATTAATAAGGAGTGGCAGAACTGGGATTCAAATTCAATCTATCTCCAAAGTCCTATTTGCATCATTTTTTTTCTCTCCTCCTCAACCCTATATACATTGATAATTATTGATAGATGAGGTCAAAGGTGGTCTAGGACCCACCCAGCTCCAGGGTCAGGCGTGGGGACCTATTTTATCCTTCTCTCTGCCTCTCCTTTTATTCTTTCTAAGCATGTGTTGGCACCCCCGTTCTCCAGATGATTTGTTTAAGCCTTCTTGGTTACAGTCAAAACTGAGTCATACTTCCTGTAAGTCACACCGCTCACCTTGCTGGGTTCTCAGGGTTCACAGATTCTTGGCTCATCTCATACTGTGAATCTCAACTTCAATCTGAGGTCCCTTCTTCTAGGCTTCCTGTATCACCTGCATGTGGAATCTGACTATCAGTATTACTTCTGGAAAGTCTCGAATTGCTTTGACCTTCCTAGACTCTAAGTCCCATCAAGGAAGGATTTGCAGGTTCATTCACCACTGCATTTTCTAGAACGTGATAAACATTTATTAGATGGACACTGTGAATTGGCCACATTTCAAAGAGGCAGGAAAATTAAGGTAATTTCCCTAAGACCACACAAGAATGGGGCTTCGTATAAAGTGATTTCAGAAAGCTGTAACCTGGGCAAAGGGGTCATCTGGTAGATCAATCTCACTCTTTCCCGATGCCACACTAGGCAAAGAGGTTTGAAACAACATAAATGGGTTTCAGAAGTTACTGTCCTCTGTTTCCAAGTCTTTGGCGCCAAGATAAAAGACATTCATCCTATATATGGGCTGTATGTGTGAATGAATCCAACATAGGGTGAAAAACTAACAGTTCTTGCTCCATCTGTCAAGTTTTCACTAACACCATGAAGAAAAAAGTCTTCTTTCAGTCTACCTGGAAGAGAGGAAGCCAGAGAGAGGTGTGCAGAGGCTTCCTGGAGTGCCATCTTCCCCCCATACCCAGAAGGACACTACAGAGCCCCCCAAATAGACAGGAGCTGAGTACCTTCTAGTTAACAGTATGGATGGTGCCATATTCATGGCTGGTGAAAATCTCAGTAGCTCTGTTATGAATTAGGATCTTATTTTTCCTCCACTATATACAGGCTGTTTATATAGAGGACTATTGATTTGATCAGAAGAAATACTGGAAAACAAACCTTAGTATCTAAACACAAAGTGTTTCTATGATGAGAAAATGTTATCAAATGTCAGACAATGCAATAGGTACAAAAACACAAGTCAGAATTGAACTGGTTCATCCCTGTTTACCCCTGAAGAATTCAGAAACCAGGCCATACACTGAGGTCTGTGCTCCAGTGCTTCTGGCTGCATTCAAGGCATTCAATGGTCCGTGGTTTAGCAATTCTTGGGAAACTGCCTTTGAAGGTTTTCAAATTGGGTTTAATACAAAGCATATTATTAAGACTCACTAGTCATTGATCAATAAAATTCCCTTCCCCTAAGTGCCCTTTTTTTTTTTTGAGCACCAATCTAAAAAGCATTGCTTTCCTGCCACCTCCACAGGGTCAAAGATAGACAAATAAGAGCACAGAACAAAATGGTACCAACTTGTCTCTGATTACTTATATGTAGCCAGAAGTAGAAAACTTTGGAACAAAAGATTTTTTAATGAGTCAATTCACTTTGTCATTGAGGGAAAAGAAGATCTTTCCTTTCTCAGAATTTTCCTAATATCATATTTAAGGTCAAAACCGAAAGTCTCCTAAGTATGTATGAAGACCAGAGAGCTCTTAGGTCTAAAACATGTACTGATGCCACAAAACTCAAGGCAAAGATGCAGAGAAGGATCCATGAGTCTGGCAAAGCAACTAGAGATGATGTTTGCTGGATATAAATCTGTCTCAGTAGGAAATGCACCATATCTATGCTCTACACCAAAAATAGGAAACTTCTAGAATGGGTGCCAATGAGATGGAGCTGATGGAAGAGCTTACTTCCACTTCTCTGCCGCATGCACCTACTTCCCCCCTCACCTCCTACACCTGCCTATCTTTTCCAAACGCCTATTGCCATCTTCCTTTTCTGCTTTCACAATTTTTTCTCTCCCTTTTCCTTCTCTCTAAGCATGCTGGTTGTTTTGAGCGCCATAGTTTCTGCTTGATTTCCCTGAGTTATCAACCCAGTGTTGACCTAGCCAAGGCACATACTGTCCTCTGCCTCTTTCCAGATTAGCTGGCATGAAAGGAGCTGGTTCCCTTGTAATGCCAAGCTGAGCCTAGGCAGCACCCAGTTCTCAGCTGGAAGTTCCTGGACTGAGAGGTGCTAGAACACGACCCAGGATGCACGGGTACCCATTCTCTCTGGTCAAGTGTATTCACTTCACTGTGATAGTGAGAAACATTCTTAAAATGCTGCCGTCCTCAGCTGTCTTGTTTCCCCCACTCCAGTAAGACCGTTTCATAAACATTAAGAGGTAAATCTACCTGCCCAAAGAATGAAAAGTGTGATTCTCAGGCCTCTCTGTTGGTGCAGGGTTTAAAGTCTCAGCGTTATCAAGCTATCACCAGCCACTGCAGCATGAGTTTGCTCCCCAGCCAGAGAGTTGACCCACATGGCGCAGCAGACCTCTCCTGTCTCGCCCGCTGCTTCCCTCAGTAGTGTATTTCATTAGGTCTGCCTGTTCTGTTCCCCACTCTGTCTCTGGTGAATCCTCTCACCCCTATACCTCTGGCATACACCCCAGTTCTTGTATGCATAAAAAATAAAATAGGGCCTCCCCTGGTGGCGCAGTGGGTTAAGCACCGCACTATGAAGCAGACCGCAGCCACTTGCAGCATGAGTTCGATCCCTGCTGCCGGCCAGGGAGGGGGACCCACATGGTGCAGCAGACCTCTCCTGCTGTGCCCACTGCTCCCCTCAGCAGTGTACTTCCATTGATCTGCCTGTCCTGCTCCCTGATCTCTGTGGTGAATCCTCTCACCACCCCCACACCTCTGGCCTGTACCCCAGTGCTTGTATGCATAAATAAATAAATCTTTTAAAAAATAATAAAATAAAATAAATCTTCTTTAAAAAAACCCACAGTTCTCTTATCTATGATAAGAAAAATATGAAACCCTGAAATTCCATTTTCTTGCATTGAAATCTTTAGGTCACTCCTTATTAAGCAGAGTTAGAATATCTATTGAGATGTCAAGTTGTCTTCTCCCAGGATAGGCAGAGCCTTGCTGACATAATATCAAGTGAGCAAATTAGAAATTTAGTTTCAGAAAAAGAAAGAAATTTAGTCTCAAATGAAAATCGGTATCAGGAGCTTTATATATTCCGTAAGGCAATAAGCAGACCTTAATCTATGGCCCAATCATCTCCTAATAATGAGGTCCAGAAACTGGGAGCTTTCAGACTCAGCTCATCAGTCAGTGGGAAGATTTACACACAAAATTTGGAAGGAAAGGATATCCCCCAACGATGCCTCATTCCCCTGATGAAACACTCAGTCCCCATGTCTGCAGGAAAGCAGGGAAGTCTTTGCAGTGGTACCAGTGTGACAACCAATGTGTGTTATCACGAATAGCTGATGAAAGTGTGCAAATACAAGTATAATCCACAGTAGAGGACAGGCAGAATTTTATAGAAACAAAATAGATTCAATGCAAGTCTTTAAATACTCTAACTGATGGAGCAGTAGGCCTCAGCAGACCCAAGAAGTCAGGTCAAGTTAGTTCTTGGTGCCTCTGCTTTACTTGCTGGCACCTCAGTGGACTTAAGAACAAGAATGTTGGCAGAATTTCCTTAAAGATCAACTCAGGTCATGGATATAAGTTCTCCCTTGGCGGTATTGATGCCAAGTTAAAAAAAAGAGGAGCACGGTAGAGCAAAAATGGAACATCTAAAATATGCCAGGATTCTCCCCAGGCACATCAGCATCCCAGCACCGGGAAATACAAGAGGTTGGGGTCAAGGGTCTTGGCAGAAATAAACTACATCAGTCCCAGCTCCCTGTGACCATCTTATTTTCTCTAAGTTTATGTGTCCTTAGCTGAAAGTACATTTATTTCATCTTACAGTAGGTAAAATTATATAAAACTCCAATGCTAATCAAATAACAATACCTATGAACAACATAAATTTATGTTAATATACATTTATATACAAGAAAAGAATAAAGTCCTATTTGAAAAGTTAAGCGACTTTTTCAAAGTTGGTACCTGTGTTTATAAGACTCCACTCACAACCATACTATTTTCCCTATCAGTTCATACATAACTCTGTTATTGCTGCTTCTTCAATTTTCTGCAATTGTCCTTCAACATATAAATGAGAGTAGATGAGAATGAAAAATGGCAGTAGTTTTTTACACATAGAATAAATATAAAAAAATATTCAGGTTTGTTTTTCAGGCGCGTATGATTTTTAAAACATATTTTTATCTGAACGATGTGACTAGTCCATATTTATCATGTCTAGTTCAATACTTTTATCACTTTTGACCAAAATTCCTTGCAAATCATCTAGAAAAAGTACAGCATGATCTTCAGAAAATGTTATAAAGCTTCAGATGGAATAAAGTTAGAATGAGTTTCTGGATTGGAAAAGATATAACATTTGAAATTTCATTTATTAAGGGCACCATGTCCATGTAACTCTAATAGCCAACATTTCATTAGCTCTGATTTTTGAGAGAGCCAAAGCAATAAAAAGAAAGGATATCAAAAGTTAACTACATAGTACATTTGGGAAACTGTAATTAGTTTGATTTACCCAGAGGGTAGGACACAAAGGAGGGGCAGAGGACAAGGCTGGGAGCAGTCCAAGCCCTGGAGAACCTTAAATGTCACAGAAAGAAGTTTAAACTCATATCGTAAAAGAGGTTGTGCTGACCCAAGGAATTCAGAGAAGAATGTAACATGGGTCTTGTTATTAGGAAACTTACAATCTAATGGAAATGACACCCAGAGAGGTTCACTGTAAAAGAAATACAAGAGAGAAATGAAGAGTGACTAGAGAAATGGGAAAACTTTCCCTAAGAATGTGACATTTCAGCTAAGCCCTCAAGGGTAGGGAGTAGTGACAGGAACAAAAGATCTCAATAAATGGAGAGAATGTGCCAAGACACGGAGGCAGGAAAACAGAGAATACATCTGGGGTATGACATGCATGTCATCTGCAGTAGAAGATGCAAAGGAGGCATCCTACAGAAAAAGGTTCCCTTTGTCCCCTGTTACTCTCTAGTGGCCTAGTATTAGTCACGATCTGTCAATAGTCCTATTTGTGTTTGTTTTTTCTGTTGATTGTCTTCTCTACCTCTATAGCGGGAGTTAGCAAACTTATAGAACCAGAGGGTAAATATTTTGGGCTTTGCTGGTCATATGGTCTCTGTCACACCTGTTCTTCTCTGCCACAGAGGTGGGAAAATAGTCAGAGACAATGTACAAGTGAATGAGTAGGACATATTGCAATAAAACTTTATTTAAAAAATAGCAGGTAGTTCATACTGTTCGACATAAGGTAGTTTGTAGATCCCTGCTCTCAACTACCTGAGGACTGGGGTTGGGCTGTGTATGACTGCTTGGAACCTAGTGATTATTTGTTGACTGGATGGATAAATAAGACGACTGGTAGAGCTGTAAAGCCACACTGAGATTCCATTCTGTAGAGAAATCCATGCTAAGGAGTTTATTTGGTAAGGTATGGGATGTCATTAAAAGGTTTTCGTTGGGTTTTTTTTAGTGACTGAAATATAACTAATCAAGTTATATTCATCCTTTTTAACCTGAATAGTGCAAAAATGTTGACATGGTCATTGAAACAATCATGCATAGTCTATTTGGTGAAGGTAATCTCTTCTATTGACCCCAGTTTCTATTAACAACTGATCTAATTTCTGTTCTGATAACTTTACCTTTTCCAGAATGTCATATAAATATTTTCTACCATGCTTAGCACTTTTCACTTATCGTAATGCTTTTGAAATCCACACATGTTGGTATGTGCATTGGTATTTCGTTCCTTTCTGCTGAGTGGTATTCCACTGCCATTGAATGGGTGTGGTACAATTTGTGTATCTTCTCATCAGTTGATGAACATTTGTCTTGCTCTCATTTGTTTGATGATAATGTATAAAGTTGCTAAAATTATTCCCATACAGGTCTTGTAAAAACATGAATCTTTGTTTATTTTGGCAACTCTGCTGCCTTGGGATAACCTAAGAATGAGGTTGCTAGATCACAGAAGTATGTTTATGAGAACAGTCCAAAATGTTTTCCATTGCGGTTGCACTATTTTGCATTCTCAAAAGCATTTTAATTACTCTATATCCTCAACAGACTTCATATTGTCATTCTTCTAATAGTAGCCATTGTCCACACAGAGAATGTGGACAATTCTACAGAAGCCTATTGAGGCTGAAAAATCCTGAAGCTAAATTAACTTACCATTACCTCACTGAAATAAAGGCTTAATGGAAATGGGACAAAGACTCCCTATATGTTTATCTCTATCAAGAAAAGAGAGGGCCTCCCTGGTGGTGCAGCGGGTTAAGCAACGCACTATGAAGCAAACCACAACCACTGCAGCACGAGTTCGATCCCTGCTGCTGGCCGGGTAGGGGACCCACATGGCACAGCAGACCTCTCCTGCCTCGCCCGCTGCTGCCCTCAGTAGTGTGTTTCAGTCAGTCTGCCTGTTCTGCTCCCCACTCTGTCTCTGGTGAATCCTCTCACCCCTATACCTCTGGCATACACCCCAGCTATTGTATGCATAAATAAATAAATCTTTAAAAAAAAAAAGAAAAGAGAAAGGTCTACTTTTTCCCTAGGATCCTGTCAACATGAAGCTGTATGTGAAAATAAGAGACCTTTATTCATGCTGGTGTCAGGTAGTAAATAGGTATCAAACAGAGTTCTATTGACTCCAGTGTATAGAAGAAGTGTCCTCTGTAAATAGACCACTTATGACCTTTTCCAGTGCCTCAACTGGAGACAGCAAGGACATTTTAATTCATCCACATCTGGGACATAGTAAAATAAATTTGTTATACTAAGAATTCGCATCCTAGGCAATTTTGGTTTTGAACTCAGAAAAAGACCCATAGACTTTAGGATAATGGTTATATGAATCCTCGAAAGCATGATTAAGAGGTCTAGATTTGTCTAGGTCAGATAAAAAAAATTGTAAAAGAAATTTATTTCTTTCCCGCATAATCACCTTCAATAGCCCTATCAAGGCGTAATTACTATGCAAGGGACGGCACATAAAGTGTACAGTTTGATCAATTTTAACATACACCAGTGAAACCATCACCATGATCAAGTAATGAAAGTGTCTATCACCTCCAGAAATACCTTTATGCCCTTGGTGATCCCTCCCTTCCTCTTTGTACCGCCCCAAGTCCCACCCTGTCCCAGGACACAATTCATCTATTGTCTGTCACCATAGATTAGTTGACATTTTCTAGAATTTTACATTAGTAGACTCATACAGTATGCACACTTTTTTGGTCAGGTGTCTTGCTCAGCATAATTATTTTGAAATAACTATTCTTCCATGTTGTGTGTATAAGTAGTGTGTTCCTTTTTATTGCTGAATAGAATTCCGGTGAATGGAGAGAACACAATTTGTTGATACATTTACCATCTGATTGTTTACAGATTTTGAACATTAAGAATAAAACAGGCATAGTCACTTAATTCTCGCTATTTAATAATTCCTCCTCAGTTCTTTTCAGAAGCGCTTCCATACTTGGTCATGGATTGGTAAAGGTGATACTGGGTGAGGCCACATGGGGGGATTATCACCCTATGGGCTCCATTTTAACTTCTCCATAATGAAAAAAAAAGCACTTTCTAAAATGCTTTTTTTTTTGGTCAATGCTAAAGGTATTCAGTCATTCTATATCTGGACTAATGGGTCACACCTGGGGGCTTTATTTAAAAAAGGTTTGGTTTATTACAGTCATAGGGAGGGTTAGCTAAAAATAAGAATTCTTTATCCTCTCTCCTTAGAAGAAAGAACCAAATCAGGCCACACCACCAAGGCATTCTAATAAATAAGCAGTTTGGAAAACACTGAATTTCTCTTTCTGAATGATCTAACCTCCAGTTTTAGTTTCATATTGGAAAAGAAGAACAATAAATCTAATTCTCCTACTGTCATCTTGTTCTTGGCATAACCATTGTGCCTTCACATGTACCAAGAAAGGGCTCATCGGCCCCTCCCCTCTACACCAAATTTTTTTTTTAAAGATTTATTTATTTATGCACACAAGCACTGGGGTACAGGCCAGAGGTGTGGGGGGTGAGAGGATTCACCACAGACAGAGCAGGGAGCAGAACAGGCAGATCAATGGAAGTACACAGCTGAGGGGAGCAGCGGGCACAGCAGGAGAGGTCTGCCACGCCATGTGGGTCCCCTCCCCTGGCCAGAGGCAGGGATTGAACTCATGCTACAATGGCTGCAGTTTGCTTCATAGTGTGTTGCTTAACCCACTGTGCCACCAGGGAGGCCCTACACCAAATTTGTCTGCTACTCTGTTATACCTGCTCCAGACCCCATGTGAGAGCAAAAGTGGGCATATCAAACACCAGCCTTACCTTTATTAGCTGAGAGCTGCATCACCTCAATCAGCCAAAGATCTATTTGAGTCTCACACTGCTATTTAAAATATTACAATATTTATTAATTTCAATATGTAATATATTTACGAACTTAGAGAGGTACCAATTGCATGCCAGGTTCTCCAGCAATTGACCGTTTGTTTGTTCGAAATGATTCCTCACTAGGGCCTCCCTGGTGGCGCAGTGGGTTAAGCAACGCACTATGAAGCAAACCGCAGCCACTGCAGCATGAGTTCGATCCCTGCTGCCGGCCAGGGAGGGGACCCACATGGCTTGGCATACCTCTCCTGCCTCGCCTGCTGCTCCCCTCAGCAGTGTGTTTCGGACAGTCTGCCTGTTCTGCTCCCCGCTCTGTCTGGTGATTCCTCTCACCACCCTGGACTCTGACCTGTACCCCAGCTCTTGTATGCATAAATAAATAAGTCTTTAAAAAAAAAAAAAGAAATGATTCCTCACTAATAAAACATCAGAAGCCCAGAAGACAAATCTCACTTGCAAATGTAACTTCTTTTCTCTCAGTAATGATGTTTTCAAAGAGACACTAAACAACAAGAATGTTTAAAAACTGGTTTTTCCCAAACTTGACTCTTATGCATTGCTGATAGGAAGATAAATATTGCGATCGCTTTAGAAAACATACATAACTCTACACTTCTAGGCACAGTCCCTAGAGACACTCTCACACACGGGTAGTAAAAAACATGTTCAAGTGTGTTCCTAGGAAGCATTCACAAGAGCAAAACTCTGGAAACAACCCAGTGGTATGGATCAAAGAACAGAGAGACACATTACGGCAGATTTATAGAATGGATGCTGTTTGCCATAAAAACCAATGAACTATGCTTATATGTGTCACTCGACATCAAAATAGTGTGTGAAAAAAGAGCAAACCTTGTAATACAATGGAGGGAAACGGTCTTCACCACAAGCGGTGCTAGAACAAATGGACATCTACATGTAAAGCAATGAATCTGCACTACCCTACACCATATACAAAAACTAACTCAAATGAACCACCTAAATGTAAGAGCTTAAGTTCTAAAACGCTTAGATGAAAACATTAAGTGTTAATATTTGTTTCCATGAATTAGGGAATGGTTTCTTAGATATTATGCCCACACTGCAAGGAACAACAACAAAAAAATAGATCGATGCACTGGATTTTACCAAAATCTAAAACTTTTCACTTCAGAGCCTCCCTGGTGGTGCAAGGGGTTAAGTCGCAGCACTATGAAGATATCTGCAGTCACTGCAGCATGAGTTCGATTCCCAGCCAGGGAGGGGACCCACGTTGTGCAGCAGACCTCTCCTGTCTTGCCCGCTGCTCCCCTCAGTAGTGTATTTCAGTCAATCCGCCTGTTCTGCTCCCCACTCTGTCTCTGGTGAATCCTCTCACCCCCTAGCATCTCTGTGTAAATGAATTGTTTTACTCAGTAAGCTGGGCAATGCATGGGTGTACTGCTTTGTACCTATTCAAGATTCAATAAAAAACAAAAAGTAAAAAGATCCACATTTTTTCCCCTATTTTTCAAACCATAATCAACACAAAGATTGGGTCTGATCTGAATTTAAAGGACCACAAGCTGATCGTCAACCTCAACTCCACAACCACTGGGAGCCAGCACCATAAAAGTAACAGTGGGGAGTAAAGAGGCAGTGATGATCCCACAAGGAACTCACAGCTAAATCATCAATAGCCCCCAGGTCCAGAGAGTCATAAACCAGTGTTCATGCTCATAAAGTAATCTCTGCAAAGGTTTTGTGGTCCCCAGCACCGGCTATAATTAAGGATTCCATTTAATACAATTAAAACAGTAGATATATTTTACGTCAAGGACTTTAAATTTTTATTTTGAACATTGTTTCAACTCCGTTTTACAAACCTGCTTTTCAGACTCAGGATATGGGGACTTGAAGCATACAGAGTGAACTGTAAAGAACATTTTTAGGAAACTTCTCTCACTGCAAGTAATGTATTTTTAAAGCCCTGACTTAAATGGTATCTTTAGATTATCACACGTTCTTATCTAGGCTCTATTAGTTTTGAATATTCATATAATGACATCTTGAAGTGCCTTTTTACAAGATACAGTCTAGATAAACATCAAAGTTTTGAAAAAAACAATCAAGGTTTCCCTTAAGATTTATAATAGCTTTATTAAAAGCTTTAAGGTCATCTAAAATTGTATCTATGTTTCTAGTTTCATCAAACAGTAGATGCAAATCATTTTCACTGGAACATTCTCTTTCCACTTAAGGAGTCAATATTCTTATTTTTATATCACAACCCTAAAATAGATACTCCAGAAATGCATCTTTCCAGTAAATCACTCAGGAACATATATCCTTCCATTTCAGGACCAACTAACCATAGTAATAAGTTAAATCAGTAAGGGAAGAATATTAACTTCTCTGTGGCCTAGAAAGTAGTGTTATTGGAGAAGGCAAAGAGAATCTGTAGCCTGAGCTTGAACCTGCTCTGACATTGATTAGATTGTCTGGGACATTTTGGCAAATTCTGTGGACCCTCACTTCCACATCTGTAAAATGGAGATAACAGGTGCCACGTTAGAAGATGACTGCAAAGTGGAAATGAGATAATTAACACAGTGGCCCTGGCATGCTAGAATATTCCACAGGTGGTAGTCCTCCGTATTTTCCCTCACCCTGTGAAAGCAAACCCTTGCTAAGTTAAAGATGACATGGAGAAATATATCATCTTAATTAAATGTTTATACACAAAAAAATTGACTTCATTATTTTTAAAATTTTCTCCTCTGCATGTTAAATCATAATCTTAAACTGTTTCACAAAATATCTAATGAGAACCTTATTTTTAAAATGAGAACTAAAAAGGATGTAGTATAATCCACTCTTAAGCTTATTAATATAATTGAGGGCTTTATTTCTACACCCAAATGCCTCCTGGTTTCTGCAATCAAGGTAAGCAGTTTTGACCTATATAATGTGATTTGAATGTTACTGAAAGGCCAGTGAGTTGGATAAAGACTGAAGTGCATGCTTAAAACATCCACCATGGAGTTAGAGGAGGAGCTAACAATAAATAATGGGAGAATCAAAAACATTTTATCACCCTTGAAGTGAGCAGTGGTCATTTGTCACATTTACACATCAAAGTCCTAAGGTGTCTTTGCTAGACAGCTGCTAGTTTTGTAGATGTTACACAAATAGTGTGACTGAGTGACCACATAGATAGGACTTGAGTAAGCCAATCACCTTGTCAAAAGAGCCAACATTTGACAAAAATCCTGAAAATGGCAATTGACAAAGCAGAAGGTTCTATTGGTATAACCGCTCTACATTTTCAACATTGGTCCATTATCTTGGGCCAAACACAGCCGTGCCTGTTTTTGTAATACCCATGGGCTATGGATGGGTTTTGCATCTTCTAAGTAGTTGAAATAAATTAGAATAATATTTTGCGGTGTGAAAAGCTAATGAAATTCAAATTCAGGGTCCATATAGTACGTTCTCCAGAACACAGCCATACCCGCTCATGTTGCCTGCCCTCCTGCCGCAACATCGGAGCTGGGCCCTGATGGAGCCCTCTGGCCCCCAAGTCGAAAACATTTCTATCTGACCCTTTTCGGATGAAAGTTGCTGGCCCCAGGGCCTCCCTGGTGACTCAAGTGGTTAAGCTACTGCACTAAGAAGCTGTCTGCAGTGTGAGTTCGATGCCTGGCTGGCCAGGGAGCTGACCCACACGGCACAGCAGACATCTCCTTTCTCACCCGCTGCTGCCCTCAGCAGCGTAGCTCAGTAGATCTGCCTGTTCTACTCCCCAACCCTCTCACCCCCCACACCTCTGGCCTATACCCCAGTTCTTGAATGCATAAATAAATAAAATAAATCTTTAAAAATTAAGAAAATGGTTGTAAACAGCAGGTGAGATTTAATGCCAGGTCTACAGAAATACTGTCCACCACGATATTCACACAGATTCTACCCTTCAGGGGAAAGGATGCAGATGTGTGTGTGTGTGTGTGTGTGTGTGTAAATAGATCAGTAAATGGTATATTCCATTTGCTATATTGGTATATTCCATCAGCTATAAAAAGAATCACATTAAGGGAAAAAAGGTTATTTTTAGGAGGGTTCCAATGACAGGAAATAAGGAGAGGACAATTATGAGCTGAAGTCTTTCCTTGTGTTTCTATAGTTAACAGGCATGGCAACTGCAAGAAAGAAGGGGAAAGGTCTATATATAAAATGGAAGGGGAAGAATGTTTTTCAAAAAATGGTAAAATACAAAATACAGTAAAGTACACAGTTGTATGATTCGCTGGCATTAGACTTCTTCAAACATAGTTTTACAAACAGCCGTGGCCACCTGTTAAGCTGTGACTTTGGCCTATCTATTTTCAATGGCAATCTTGACACCCAAGCAAGAGATCCACCACCATAGCAACAAAAACATCACAGGGTTAGAGAATAAAAGTGTAAGAAGCAATTTATAGGCCCTGCGGGGCTGGAAATAAACTAACCCCATAACTGGTTGCTATGATGTAATGTTCCCTCTGGGCAGACTTAGATCCTAGGGCCATCACAGGATTCCCACGGCCATTTGGGAAGCAGAGAATCCCAAGAATCTATTGCACTAGAGTGAGACAGGAGTTTCATGCACACAGATCGGGGATACATGATTACCTGGAACCCAGAAATGGACAATAATCATTGCCCCTTATATTTGCCAGATGGGCTTGTATCTCATCTCACTTTGGCCTTGATGGAAGTTTAAAAAAACGGGGGTATTTTGACAGTTGAGGAAACTGAGGCACAGGAAAATCCAGTCTTCCTAAATTGGTGCATGGATAGCACAAAGCTATAGGACCCAGCCAGTTCTTCCAACTCCAAGTCCTTTCTCCTCACCATAATGCACCACCTAATCAGATCCCTAGTTTAGAGTAACACAGATCCTTTGGTTCAAGGAAATAAAACGCAGATATTTAATTAAGTGAAAAGATAAAGAAAAATCATTTTTGAAAGTGATTCTGCCTCTTTTCTGAGATGATACTCCCTATTAATTGTGGGGCAATTACCAGGACTTAAAACATGAACTCTGCAAGGTGTGGCTGATTTGCAATTCAAAATGCTCCAACAAAAGCAGGCAGAAAGCTGATCATCCTGCTTAAAGACAGGACACACCCAAAAAAGTGTAGAGTGGGGTGGCATGGGGAGGCAGCAAAGCCCTGACCACAGGTTGAACAGGTTCTAGAGACTTCTGAAACACACCCAGGGAGGATCCAGACCCCATGGTCCACAAGCTAGGCCTGGAAGCCAGCCCCAAACCACAACTCATTAGCCCTAGCCACTGCTTCTTGCTGCATCTTTTCACTTTATTTTCAGTTTGTCTCGAAAAAAATAGGCCGGCAAACCTTTGGGCAGTTCTTTCTCTGGTCCACAGAAAAGACTGTCCAAAAGCCAGAACCACAACAAGTTTGGCCATCCTACAGCTGAAAACTCGATGAAGCCGTGAAGTATCTGTGATGTCAGGGATCTGGCTGCTTTTGATCGAAAAACCAGGACTGAACCCCTTTCAAAGTAAAATTGGGGCTCCGGGTAGCGCAGTGGGTTAAGCAACTCACCGTGAAGTAGGCCACAGTCACTGCAGCAGAGTTTTGACCCCTGCAGCTGGCCAGGGAGGGGACCCACATGGCACAGCAGACCTCTCCTGCCATACCCACTGATCCCCATTCTGTCTCGGGTGAATCCTCTCACCCCCCCCACCTCTTGCCTGTACCCCAGTTCTTGTATAAATAAAATAAATCTTAAAAAATAAAAGGGCCTTCCTGGTGGACCAGTGAGTTAAGCAACGCACTGTGAAGCAGACTGCAGCCACTGCAGCACGAGTTCGATCCCTGCCGCTGGCCAGGGAGGGGACCCACATGGCACAGCAGACCTCTCCTGACTTGCCTGCTGCTCCCCTCAGCAGTGTGTTTCAGTCCATCTGCCTGTTCTGTTCCCTAGTCTATCTCTGGTGAATCCTCTCACTTCCCGTGACTCTGGCCTGTGCCCTAGCTCTTGTATGCATAAATAAATAAATCTTTTTAAAAAATAATAAATAAATATTCTTTAAAAAAAAGTAAAATGGTTTCTGACAGCCGTAACTAACATTTGTTTCAAAAGAAAGAACTAAAGGTGCATGAGCAAAAGGCTGAGCACCTACGTCAAAAAGGGTTAATTTTAAATACACTTGACCCTTTTAGAAATGTGTTTTCTTGAAAAGGCTTCAGGGGATTATTCTATTTCAACAACTAATAGCCTAATTACTGTATATTAAAAAAAAAAAAAAACAACCAAGCTCCTTTTCAGCCAGCTCTTGGCAAGACATCTCCAAGTACACCCTCCTCTGCAGTCCCATAAGTCATGTCACTGAAAAACATAATTACACTCAACTGTGTCCAACTTTCCATTAAACACAGTCCAAGAGAGGTGAGCTACTAAATCCTGAATCTAAAAGTTTTTCATTTGGGACACTGCTTTTTTGTGAACAGCAAAAACATAATATCTAAAAATGAGCCTTCATCAGTGCCCTCAATAGTTCAGGGTTTGGCTCTTGGGTGCACAGCTGGGTCTACATCCCAATGAATACATGTAACCCTACTACTCAGCGTTCTTACTTTTTTGGTGGGCAGTAGGAAGATTCAATAACTATATTTCACATATTTAAGCCAGTCTCATTGAGCAAAAGAAACTTCTAATTTCACAGCACTTTTTAAGCTTTGAGAAAAGCACATTTATCTACTGAGTCACTTTTATGGAGGCTGTAATACCCCACAATGACGATATATGTGAGGAGGTGCTGACGTCTGTGTTCGTCTTTTCTTTAGCACCAGCATCTTCGTTATTTCAGATTGGGACAAACTCAGCAAAATGCCTTAATGGAGGAGTCTGTCACCAGGATATCATGCACAGAGAACTCACACATGTCACTAACTTTAGTGACAAACCAACCCTACGATCTGAACTACCTGTCTGGATAAGCAGGTAGTCACAAGTCCTGTTTTCTCAAACATCAGTACTGTGTTGCTCTTCTATTTTGTTTCTCTGCTAATCACTGATCACATAGTATTGTGTCTTCTTATTGCAGCTGTCTAACATTTCAGGTACACTAGAGGTTAAACAGACACCTGAGGGGTATCCCAGTCACACTGGAAAATGCTACTCAGATTGGATTAAAATCCTGAAAACCAATATTTCTTGAGAACCCAATACTTTGTTGAACAGTGCATCGAACATATTGTTCTCAGAAGGGCCAGGACATTATCCTATAGAAGCTAATGAAATCCAGAATATTGAGAAACAAAGCAAAGGGTCAGACAAAACGAAACCAATAACAAATCCTAAAAATCTGACTGTAGAATTGAGGCTATCAGAGGGGGAGAGGGAGGATGGAGAGCAGGGTATAGGGAGGAGCCGACAGACTGTGGTGGAGGACTATGGATGCCTTGGTGGTGGGTGTAGTCACAAACATCTGACGAGTTGTGAACCTATAACTCTGAATCATATACAGTGCTGTAAAACAATGCCACCTCAAGAAAAGTATATACCGTTGTCTTTTCTTTTTTTAAAAAAATAATTTGTTTATTTACGCATACAAGAGTTAGGGTACAGGCCAGAGGCGTGGGGGAGGGTGTGTGTGTCTTACACTCTTACACACCAGAGTCAGAGTGGGGAGCAGAACAGGCAGATCAACTGAAATACGGGGAGCAGTGGGCAAGGCAGGAGAGGTCTGCTGCGCAATGTGGGTCCCTTCCCTGGGTGGGGATAGAACTCGCTCTGCAGTGGCTGTGGAAGCCCCACAGTGCAGAGCTTAAACCACTTGTGCCACTAGGGAGACTCTATACTGTTGTCTTTTGTAAAAAAGAAAAATAATCTAAGAAATGACTAGTGAGTTGACTACCCTTCAGACATCACTAAGGAATTACAAGAATGAAAATGTGACAGTTGATGAATAAATCATCCCCCAAAATAAGCGAATATTTTAATTGTACTTCTTTATGCAGAAAAAGGGTCCAAGGAAGGCCTGTTTCTACCTGGAATAGGAATAAAGTGTTATCATGAATGAAATACTTTAAAAAAGTAGTTGTCAGTGCCAACTCTTTTTGAAATGCTTCTAAACCACACTGGTGTTTTGTCCCACCTAAGAATCCTCAACAAAAATGCACTAAGTGACAATCTAGCAGTACATTTCTACTGGAATTGTTCAGCACTTCAGCTGTTGCTGCTGCCAAAGTACAGGTCACTAAGTCATGAATGCCACCCAAAATACGGATGTGGCCATCTTTTCATTGTCCTACTTTGAAAGAAGACAGAACTCAGAACAAAATTCTTCTGAGGTTCTGTGAATTTAATTTTTACTGGGTTCATTTCAGGAAATGATATATGAGTTTAACAACAAAGTAATATAAGCTATACTCAAAAAAACAACTGACTAGAAATCTAGAGTCGTAGATCCTTAGAGACAGAAAACAGACTGGTGGTTGCCAAGGAGTAGAAGGAGGCAGAGGAGAGTTAATGTTTAAGGGACAGTTTCAGTTTTGCAAGATGAGATTGTTCTGTGGATGGATGGTGGTGACTGTTGCCCATAACGTAGGTTACCCCACTGAACTGTGCATTTAAAAGTGTACAGAAGATGGCAAATTCAGCTCTATGTACTTTCCATAATTAAAAATAAATATTATTAAAAACATATTTTAGGGCCTCCTTGATGGTGCAGGGTTAAAGTCTCAGCACTATCAAGCTATCACCAGACCAGCCACTGCAGCATGAATTTGATCCTGACTAGGGAGCTGACCCACATGGTGCAAGAAACCTCTTCTGTCTGGCAAAGTGCTCCCCTCAGCAGTATATTTCAGTAGATCTGCCTGTTTTGCTCCCCACTCTGTCTCTGGTGAGTCCTCTCACCCTGGCTTATACCCCAGTTCTTGTATGCATAAATAAATATACATCTTAAATTTTTTTTAAAAAAATTAAAAATATATATGGACCAGAATTCTCATGTCCATTTAACTGTGGTCCCCTTCAAATATTTCATTTAGATAATGTGTTTATTTCAATGGTGCTGCCATGGACTAAAGCATCTCTGAATTTCCATGAGGAACTGAAGGCAGGTTTATTTAGGATTTTTCCATTGTTTTTAAAATTCTTGATAATGGTAAGTGTCTTTTGGGGATAACATTTTTTAAAAAGATTTATTTATGCAAATAAGAACTGGAGTACAGGCCAGAGGTGGGGGGAGCGGGGGAGGGTGAGAGGGGGAGGGTGAGAGGATTCAGCAGAGACAGAGAGGGGAGCAGAACAGGCAGATCGACTGAAATGCACTGCTGAGGGGAGTAGCAGGCAAGACAGGAGAGGTCTGCTGTGCCATGTGGGTCAGCTCCCTGGCTGGGGATCAAACTTGTGCTGCAGTGGCTGCAGATAGCTTCATAGTGCTGTGACTTAACCCCTTGTGCCACCAGGGAGGGCCCTGGGGATAACTTTTAATTTTGAAAAAATCTTTTAGAGCTCCATTTTCAAAATAATGATCTCATCAGATAAAGAGTATTTAGTTTAGTCCACATGAAGTGTGCCTACGGAAGAACAGTATTAATTTCTGCGTGCAGTCTGCAAACCGGCTCTGCAGGCTCGTAACAAATCTCGCTAGTAACAAAGGCACGCGGGGTTTCTGAGGAGCAGCCATTCCAGCAGGAAGGGCGAAGAGACAACTCTGAAGAGTACACTGGATCCTTTTTCAGACCCTCCAATTTGCTTACCGCTATGTGAAAAGTTTAAAGTTTTCAACTAAATATACCAAAAACATGCAATCGCTTGTCTATTTCCAGCGTTATTTTCAGATACTAATTTTGAGAAAGCTCCCAGGTGCTCATCAGTGAACATCTCTGCAGATGATGTCTATGAAAGCCAAAGGTTCTTACTGCCATTAAAAGGAATAATTTCCAGAAGTGTATGGGTGGTTCTCTTTTTAGAACACGAACTACAAAAGTCATTTGCAAGAGGAGTATGATTCACTTATCAAAGTTCAACGTTAGAATGTCACTCTCTTTAACACTTGGGTAAAATAGACTGTTCAATGGAAGCTAAGAACTTACGGACTACTCTCTGCTGAACAGGACCAGAAGACCCACCTTCCCCCATTATTTCCTTTGATAACCCTGAACATCGTATTTAACCTGTACAAAATTGATTTTTCATCATTGTGATAGAACTAAATAACCTCTCACGACCCTGCCAGGCTTTAAGATTCTGGGGAAGGCAGAACTATGTAAAGCAAAGAGCAGAAAGAGCAGTCTGGCAGCCAAGGCGAATCGTGGGTATATCACTGACGGCTGGCAAGCACCCGGTGATTCCCTTCTGTAAAGTGGACCGTTACCGTTACCGTCTGACTCATAAGGTCATTAGACCGGCTCCGGGAAACAAGGAGGCACTCCACAAATGTAATTTCTCTCTCCCTCCTTTGCATTGAAACTTACCTGCTATCAGGTTGTAACAGGGTGGTCCCCAGAAAAAGGGGAGGTTCCACATTCCCTGCCCCACCTAAAGGAGCATGGAGCAAAGCAGGGAGGAGAAGCAGTTGGAGAGGAGACTGTAGAAGGAAGGAAGCGGAGAGCAAGAAGGAGACCTGAAGGAGGCACAAGGAGCAGAGGGACCTGTGAAGAAACTGCGTTTGCTGTTTGGTCCTGGACTGGGTGAAACAGATGTGGGTGAGAGACCTGTGGGAAGGTTAACAATGGCAGCTTCTTGGTTTTGATTTTGCTCTTTTCCTCCCAGACTTATCTGGCTGTTTGTGACCCTTTTCTATGGGTCCCCGCTGAAAGGTGCTTTAGACTTGTGGCAGGCTTTCGGGCCTTTCTTTGGGCCAACCGTGTTTGGCTAAACATTTACCCACGAGGAGATGGGTAACTTCAGGTACTAGACTTGGAAACTGTATTTTTTGTCTTTTCTGTATTGCACACTAATTGTATTAAAGTTCCTTTCCAGTAATGGTCTTATATGCTTTGTCTTGATGTGGCAGATGGAAGAACCTATTTAGAGCAGACAGGTTTGGGGGTTCTAGTGTGCTCCCTCCCTGTCCTGTAACAACTTCAAGCACAGAAAATGGAAACCAAATGTTAAAACACTTCCCGAACAGAACATCACAGGGAATGCACTGCTGAGACACATAGTGCCAACGATTTCATTCTAGACAGAAAAGCAAGGTTACTGCAAGGATACACTCAGCCAGGACCGCGTGCCACAGGGTGAATACCTAGTTCCTCCCTGCTGTGATAAGAGCGCCCAGGCAAGTGAGTTTCACAATTTGTGTGCAGAGATGGCTCAGATAAGCAAAAGGGGTAGCACAGACACAGCTTTCTAGGCATACCACAACAATCCTCAGAAATTTGGGGTACAATGCTCATGAACACTCTATAAAGATCTATAATGAGCTGGAAATATTTTTACTATTGCATTGACCACCCTGTTACAAACTGATAGCAGGTAAGTTTCAATGCAATAGGTTTCAATGCAAAGGTCTATAATGAGCTGGAAATATTTTTTAATAGTTTTACGTATCAAGTAATACGTAGAAGGTTGCCATTTTCAGGAAAAAAAAAATCCCGTGATAATGGTTAAAAGAAGAAAATAGTGGAAAGCTTTTGGGAAATACAAACAATCCAGCTAGTAAGAAGATGGGGTACACCTGAAGGTTTCAACGACTTATATTTGCATCCAAGTTCACAGTGACTTTTCATCCCTGGTTGATACATTTTCTTAACAAATACATACATGGATTAGTTATTTGGGGTATAAACCCCACAAACTAGTGCTGACAAACACCTGGATCCAAGCTTCATACAGTAAATTGAATCAGATGTAAATGGTGTGAGGGTGCATGATCTGGGGCAGGGGACCGGTTTTTGGGGGTTAGCAGCTTAGATTAGGTGCTTGAACAATAAAATTATAGGTTGTCATCCAGTTACCTTCGTTTGGTCACTTGCTTCTCTAGGTGATTATTCTGGGAAAGAACACCCTAAAGACAGTCAGATATAATTCTAAAAAAGTTAAATCATGATGATGGTTTTTTTCCTCTGCTTAGGAAAAACAGCAATTCTAACAGATCATGCCTCACCCAAACTTAAAAAGAGGGAAAGAAGTGATGAAAGAAATGTAGCGTCACTGGGTACATTCAATCAAGAACTGATGTGAACTACTTGTTTAGTGATATGAGTCCACTGCCCTCAAGTCTAAAAAGGAGTTTTAAGAGCAGGCCCCTTTAGTCAGAGGGCTGGGAAATGGAAGAATGAGTCACTTTCATACTGGATGTCAAATCCTCGGTGAGCTCTGGCTTGGTGTTTCTAAATCAACAAATAGCATTGTATAACATTGCTCAGGCAGTCTGCCAGGAAATCCGGGTGAACCCTGATTCCTTCCCCGGTCACTGGGCAAGCCGGTGGGGTGTCCACTTCGCAGACTCCCTTCCAACAAGTGCTATCTGGGAGATTTGCCCAGCCTGACCTGGTATGATTTTGCCATTCTAGACTGAGACTTCTGAGACACTGTTTAGGCAGTTAGCTTCTTTTCGGATAAACCTAGGATGAGGACACCTGCCAGAGAGGAAGGAGGCCAAGGACGCAAGTGCCTTGCAGCACATCTCCAGGATTATTCCAGGTTTCATTCTGCGAAGACATCATTTCCCACATCATGCACACAGAAAGCAGAGAAACGCACCTGGAGACACAGCCAGAAAGGTGTCCAGGTACTACTGTCCCTGCCACTCACATTGGCCACCATCCCTCCCCCTCAGGGACTCTCCTGGGGACTATGAAACTGTCAATGAGGCTCCTCAGCACCTGCCGCCCTGCAGGTGGCCTGGGGCAGCTAGTTATTTCAACTGTAATTACTTTCCACCCTAAGTATCATCTTCTAACCTAAAATGGTCTTTCATGCCTAAATCTGGATTACCCCCCATCCCCAGTGCTGCAAAAAGGCACAACCTCCTGCTCACGTCAAATTTAAAATCTCTTTTCTTGGGAAAATTGTCTAAATTCAGGGTGGCCAAGACCATGTCCTTGAAGACGGGGACCACAATTCCCCCATGTTTTCATAATTCAGTGTGGGGTTTTCTGCCAACACCTCTCGCTCTGAAGATAGGTATCTGTTCTGCCGGGGGAATCAGAAAAATCAGTAGACATTGCCATCTGTTTTCAACATTTATTGAGATGTATTTTATATACCAACTCACTGGTTTTAATATATGTACACAGGGTTGTGCAACCAAGGCCATTATTGACTTTAAAATGGTAATGAAAAGGCTCCAGTATCCTCTGGAGTGTAGGATCCAGGAGACCAGGCTGGTGCCTGCCTTGCTGCTCATCCCTCGCACCTGGCATGCAGTGGAAGCCAAAAAGCACCAGTGACACAAAAGCTGGCATGGTGCCCAAGTGCCAACCTAGACCTGCCTTAACGCGAAGTTTTCTAGACACAAGAGATGACTTCTCCAGTGGACACTTCAGTCCAGCTCATCTCCCTTTGCTAGGCAGAATGGCACTGGAGGTTCCCCCTCCCTGTGCTCACACTCGCCCTAGATGTACATGTGGTTCCCTCCCCTTGAATGTGGGTAGCCTGAACTACTCAGATCAGTCGTTTTAAAAAAGAGTTCAGAAGTCAGAGACCAGTTAGAGAGATTCAGTTACAGCAGATGCCTCCCTGTTATGCTGCTGTGTTGTGGGGCGGCCCACCTGGCAGGAAATGGCAGGTGGCCTCAAGAAGCTGGTCCCTAGCTGATGGCCAGCAAGAAAGGGGGGACTGTAGTCCTACAACCACGAGGAACTGAATTCTGACAAGAACAAGGGACTTGGAAGAGATCTAGAGGCCGTCGAAGGGAATGCAGATGGGCCGACAACGTTCTTCCACCTTGTAAAGCCCAAGCAGACAATCCAGTCCCACCCTCCCCGGACTTCTGGCCTGCAGATGCTGGGAGATCATAAATGAATGCTGATTTAAGCTACTGAGTTTGTGATCATTTTTTACACAGCACTAGGAATCTAATACTCCTCCCCAGGAGTGAGGAAGGGGGCAGATTGACGACACTAATTTCTAGCTATGACCAGCCTCAATTTTTCAGGCAGTAGAAAACTTACGTGAAAAAAAAAAAACCGTGTGAAGGTAGATGTTTAAGTTCAGCTTTTTTTTTAAATGTTCCTGTTTTTGTCAGCTTCGTCTCACCCATTCATTCAGCAAATATTTACTATGTGCCTGTCCCCAGCTTGGAGCACAGGAGTGGCCGTGCCCACCCAGAGGGCAGCCAAAGGCCACACGGGGTCCCAAGCACTGCAAAGTGGTTCCCTGGATTTGGAATGGCTGGCTGCCCGTGAAAAGGCATTCCAGATATCAAGAACAGTTTCAGAATGAAAAAAATAAGTTTAAAAACCTTGTATTTTCTGGGCCTCCTTGGTGGCGCAGTGGGTTAAGCACACACTATGAAGTAAACCACAGCCACTGCAGCACGAGTTCGATCCCTGCCGCCGGCCAGGGAGGGGACCCACATGGCGCGGCAGACCTCTCCTGCTGTGCCCGCTGCTCCCCTCAGCAGTGTGTTTCAGTTAATCTGCCTGTTCTGTTTCCCACTCTGTCTCTGTTGGATCCTCTCATCCCCCGCACCTCTGGCCAGTGCTTGTATGCATAAATAAATAAATCTTTAAAAAAAAAAAACCTTGTATTTTCTTATGTGGATTATACATTGAAAAGATAGTGATGGAAAGAGATGACCAAATACCTACACAAATAACATATTGACAGATTATGACAAAAAAATAAAGATGGAGGGGGCCTCCCTGGTGGCTCAAGGGATTAAGCACCATACTATGAAGCTAGCCGCAGTCACTGCAGCACAAGCTCTATCCGCAGCCAGGGAGGTGACTCACATGGCGCAGCAGACCTCTCCTGTCTCGCCCACTGCTGCACTCAGCAGTGTATTTCAGTAGATCCACCTGTTCCATTCCCCAGTCTGTCTCTGGTAAATCCTCTCACCCGCCCCGTACTTTAGGCCTACACCCCAGCTCTTGTATGCATAAATATATAAATTAAAAAAAAAAAGTAGAGATGGAGAATTATAAGAGCAAACTTTTAGATGGAGTGGTCAGGGAAGACATCCCAGAGGAGGTGACATTTCCACTTACAAACTCTCAAGTTTGCTATTGACTTTTAAGCTTTGACACGTGACAGCAGCAGGGATTGAGGAGCTTGAGTAATCTTCCCACTGGGGTGCCCACTGAGATCCTGCCTGTATGCAGGAGTGCATTGTCTATAAAATTTTGTAAGTTGGAACCTGTAGCACATGAAAAGTCAACTTTCCAAAATAACTTCTGAAACAACTTTACATTTTCCAGATACAATTTACTTTTTAGTTTTAATATTTATAACACTTCTGGACTTCATCTGTCATGTAACCTAACAAAAATTTTCCACTGGGGAACAGCGTGCAATTCCTGACTCCCGGCATGAGACGGCGAGGGTGAGCAGTTGGCAGTCAGCAGCCTGAAATTCTCCTTTTCCTCTCGCCGTGGGCTGACAAAAGAGATGACTTCGAACTTCTTGCCACAAATCAGCTGATTCCTACATCTGTCTTCTTCTTTGAACAGGGGCAGATGTGTTGGCTAGTTTTCAAAAAATGCCTTCAGGTTTACTTGACCAGACAGAACTCTAGGCAACAGAAAGCTGGCCAAAGCCCCTGAGGCCGGCCAGGACACCTGTGCCCTCACGCAGGCGGCCAAGCCAATGAACCGCAACGGTCTTTTCCAGTGAGAATGGCCCCTGACATGTTTACTGCCTGTCAGTGTGCACCCAATTTTATATTTAAAAAAATAAAACTTTGTGGACCCTTACACACACACACACACACACACACATGTCTTTAATTGACACTCTGGGGTAAAGGGCGTGCTTAAAGAAATGGAGTGCTGAAATCTATTAATTTTTTAACTACTTACAAAAAATAGTATTATTCATCACCTAAAATGAGAGCCTTTCTGAAAAGATCAGTCGCTCTTCTTTTAATATCAGAACGCCCACTTCATCAGACACCGGGTCCCTAAGTTGACTGCTTAGAGCCTTAAAGACTCTCTAGGTGCCTCTGTAATGAAAACCAAAAGTTCATCGCTCCCCACTTTTAACTAGGGTTTTGTTAACAATCATGCATTTTTTTTTTCAATTCCCACAATCTAAGGACGTTCACATCCAGATAACAGGGAGTGTGCCGCATCCTTCATACACAAAGACAATTTCACTGACCAGTCCAGAGGACAGCTCTGCTCCTTGTTTGTTCCATTAGCAGTGAAAGGTTTGCACTTATCCATTAACCCAACCCCCCTCTTCCGCAGTGCCCCTCACAACCAAGGAAGGAGCTGTGCAAGAAAGATAGCTGGACTGCAAGAGAGACATGGTTCTTAACTGTTGCACGCTCAAGAGAAGCTACTGGGACTGGCTAGACATCAAACTCACGCCCCTCACTTCAGTCCCTCCCAGTGAGGCTTGCACTTACACACAGCTTATTCTTCAAAAATATTTTCAAAAATTATGTTTCTGAAACATTCTGGGGAAGGTCTATAGATCCATTAAGGAGCCTTTATCAAAGGAATAACAAAAAGCAAAATGCTGGTGCTAGTAGCAGACTTAAAATCTCTTAAAGAATTTTTGGTGCCATGTGTTTCAGAAGCATTCCCTTGAAAATTACTTAAAACAGATAATAAGTAAAGAACACTGTCAGGCATTTTTGCATCTTCATTTAGGTCATTCCAGAGAAGGCACCACCCAGATCCCAAATCTGTTCTCAGAAATCTACGTAACCACATTCCCCAGGGACCTGAGGAGACTGGCCTAAGTGCACTGGCCCCCTGCCAGGTCAAAGAACAAAACAGGATTCTGTATTAAAAAGTTGTTTTTCCTTTCTTTTCTTTCTTCTTGCCTTGGAGGAGAGTGTTTCTATTTTTCATTGTGTACAAATCCCTAAAGACACAAATCCCTAAAAGCACACACATTAATGTTAATGCAGTGATATGGGACTGTTAAACACCAGAGCAAGTGAAAGAATGACAGGGTCCCAGCCTTACGTGACACAAGGAAGTGCTTAGCTCTTGGAAGGTGCTCATCGTACTGATAAGTCCCTCTTGGGGAGGAGTGATTTCCAGACTGAGGTCCAAGGTGTTCTGAAATGGGAGTGGAGGACTGGGACGCTTACACCAGTGGTGGCACCCAGGCAGGACTGGGAGGGCTGAGGGGGTTGAATTCCACTATCATCTCAATGGAGCCAACATAGCAATGAACCACCCCAAACATACAGTCTACGGAAACCAGTCGGCTTGGTACAAAAAAGCAGCTTCAAATAGAACGCCCTGGCCATCCCTCTGATCAGGTGACAATCCCGGAGTGTCCCCAAAGTTGACAAGGTCAGAGTCTCCAACCCACTTCAGCTGAAGACTGCTAGCAGAGCTGCTTCCCTTCCAACAATGCATCCCAGAGGTGCGGTGTTGCAGAACCTCTGGCTGCAGAAAGACAGCTTTGCGGCAGACACCAGAAGACCTAGGCTCCAGCCAGGAGTCTGCCCTCAGCCCTGAGATGGACAACTAACTGAATGCGCCTCCGCTCTAGTGTCCTCCCGCAAACTGAAAGGTTCAACTATAGATCATCTCTACAAGTCTATAAAGTTCTAGAATTTACATCACCAAATGTTTCAAATTAAGACAATGACAACTGTCTCTTTATAGCCAATATCAACCCCCAGAGACCTGTAAGTATTCAGAACTTTCCAAGGGATTTATATTTAGTTAAGAAACAATATCAAACATAAATGAGACTATTCCAGTGACTTATTTAATTAATAAAATTAACCAGCGGAATGTCACTTCTTGTATTTCTTGCTTCTGAAACTGATGTCTATAAGACAAAACAACACTAACAATCTGGTCTAGACAGCAGTTCAGCTTTATTTTCTTTCTGTCCTAGAGCCTCTTTCTCGGAACGAGGAGACATTTTACGTGTTAAAACAAATCTAGAGAAATAGCAGAAACCAGTACTCTCTATAATAATTCAAAAGGCCTTTGATTTTTCATTTTATTGATAATGCTGATTCTGTCTGTTTTCAAGACACATTTTTTTCCCTTTGCTGGATTACTTACCAGTGACAGGCAAAGAACAGGGTAAAGAAAAACAAATAATGGCTTTGCCATCATTCTGGTTCTGGTGTGGCTATTAACTAGTTGAGTGGCTGGCACATATCACTTAGCCTTTTCTAAATCTTAGTTTCTCATCAGCAAGAGGTAGATAATAACCTACCTATGCCCCTATGCTCCCTCCACCCCAGAGTTAAATGGGACAAGGCCAGGGATAAAGACACATAGCTTTGTTTCTCTCACCAGCTCTCCAAAGAGGGCATTTGCCTCATTTTCAACAATATGGATGTGGCAACTACTTAATGTGGTGGTTAAACAGAAACACACTTCAGAAGGTTCTGTGTAGATGAATTAGGCTCACAGCAAATCAACAGCTGAAGCAAAGTTAGATTCCCAAGTCTATGGAAGGCAAAAGTAACATCTGCTTGGAAAACACTGTCAAGTTGCCTCTTGATTTTCAATGTGAAGGTCAGTAAGAGTAGAACAAGGGGAGCTGGCTGGTGGGGATGGTGGGGTTTACTACCAGTCCGGATGTTAGGGGGCTAACTTTTGTTTGGCAAGTTGGGCCTAGCTTCCTCACCCACCTGTGATCTCATTCATCTGACTCCTTCCACTCTGGAACCTCTGTTCATCTAAACTGCCTTCCCTGCTTCTTTGACAAAATACATCAGACTATAGGACCTTCCAGAAACTGAATCATGCTTCAGTCCAAGTGAATAATATACTAATTAAGTTATAATTATACATTATACTACAGGTGGAGTCTGATTTCATTTGCCAATTAAGAAAGGAAGGGCCTCCACCTCTACCACTCAAATGTAATTACTCACCTCTAAGTTGTAGGTACATCAGCACCAAAGTGGAGGGAGTGCTTCCTGGGAGCTTAAGAAAGCTGGAGCAGGAAACCAAACAGAATAAAGAGATTGTGCAGGTGGTAGAGAAGATTCTAGAACTGGTTAAATCTTCTCTGCACATTGTGTGTGTTGTGTGTGTTTCACACAGTCCCAACATGGCCCCTAGATTCCAAACACCCATCAATAAATAAAGTCACTGGCAAGAGATGCAGCAGGTACAGACACAGCTTTAAGCAAAGCTATTCCTGCTCCATTGCCCAGCAGAAAGATTTCTTTTTTCTAGAAATAGTCCAGTTAACCAGTCCCATTAATTTGCTTTCCTCCTTCCCCACATAACTGTGTACTGGACCTGATTTACAAGGTCGGGACATACTCCCCAAGTCTGCCTACCCACATGACATACTCTCCAAGTCTGCCTACCTCCTTCAAATACTATCCCCTCCAACGCCAACAAATAGCAAAGCTCTTTAGCCTTGCCTCTCCCCCCTTCCCCCCCCCCCACCCAGGGAGTTACTTGGATCTTGCCTCGGACAGTATTTGGATCTTGCCTTAACATTCGCTCAGATGACAAAGGAAGACAACCCCTCGGGAGCACAGCCAGGTTCCTGGGTTAAATCATCTTTTTCTCTCCCAAAGTACCTGGACCCTTTCACAAAGCAATGACTCAGTAACATCACCAGTGGATTAAATGCACTGTATTTAAATATAAATACGGTTTTAGTCGCTGTTTTCATTTGTGTTGCCACGCCAAACCACACTAGTGCATTTCAAATTGCTCTGATTGGCTTCATGCTCCCTCCCTATCCCTGGACTGGTGCTAAGCAATTGTGAAATTACCAAAAAGGTAAGAAGGCAGCGCGGGAATAAAGAAAAGCCCGAGCCTGAATAATCCTCACTGAGTCATCATTTCCTGAATGATGGAGTTTGTTGCTGCGCGGGATCAGAAGAATGAGACCCGAGCGGCGCGGGGAGGTTGATTCGGGACTAACCCCAGGCGGGCTACCTCGGGATCCCGGAGCCCGAGACCGCGAGCACCCGCGTGCTGGAGCGCCCTCCCGTGGCGGCGCCGCAGACCCCGCCGCTCCAGGCTCGCCCGCAGACCACGCTCCTGGAGGCACAAGAAATAGGAGACGCAGAAAGTTTCAGAGCCAGGTTGTTCGCTAAAGGTCGGAGCCAGGTCCGGGAGCGTTGCTGCTCCAGCATGGGGGTGGAGGTGGGGGTGCGGGGGCAGCGCCCAAGCTGGCGGCGACCCCGAGAGGTCCGGGCCCAGACCGACGCTTCAAAGGCTCTGAGATGCCCCCAAAGAGCTCGGGGCCTCTAGATCCCGAGGGCGAAGCGCTTCTCCCCTATCCCGACCTCACTGCGAAAGGCGGGAGGGGAACTGGGCTGGCCCAGGCAGGTCGCTATCCAGGACCCCCTCACCGCGCCCCTTTCAGTTACCAGGACGCACTTGGGGCTCCAGGGTTTCCTTTTATTCATTTTCGTAATTGGAAGGAGGGGGCGCACCAGCACCCTTTGGCGCATACCGATCCCCAGAATGTGGATTCTGGGTGGCCCAAAGGAGCCCACCTGGAGTCCACCGCCCCACCCAACGCCGCCCTCCCCTTCTAGGGTGACAAGTGGAAACGGCACTCCCCTTCCTCCTCCCCCTCCAGCTTGGCTGGAGAGGTAATATTCTACCAGGGTTTCCCTGCCGCCCGCTGTGGACCCGCCAGCCGGGAGGCGGCGGCGGGGGACACGGCGCCCTAGGGAGAAGGGTCGTGAGCAAGCGAGGCTGGGCCCGGCGCGGCGCGGCTCTTACCTCGTCCACGGTGAGCGGCATGCAGATCCTGTACTCCTTCAGCAGCATGGTCCTGCCGGCCACGAACCCCCGGGGGCGGGAAACGGGGGACGCCCCCCAGAACAACAAAGCTGGCGCCCAGGCGCAGAGCAGGGCGCCCGGATCTCTGAGCTCGGAGCCGGCAGGCGAAGCAGCCCTGGCGGTGCGCTCAGCTCTAGGCTTCCTCTTCTCCGCCCGATAGCATGTCAAGGTTTGGGTCTGGGTGTTCGCGGATCCCCCGCCTCCTTCCTCCCAGAGATCTGTCTTCCCGGAACGCGGTGTTGCAAAGTCAGAGAGGGAGCGAGACCCGCTTGAAGCGGCTCCTCGGATCAGTAGCCCAGGCGGTAGGAGCGGCCGCCCGATCAGGACATGCCCGGCGGCGAGCGAGGGAGGAGAAAAGACAGGATTTCCAAAAATTAAAACGAATGCACAAAAGTCACCCGCTGGATCCGCCTCCGAAACCAGAAATCAACCTGGCGATCCCCCCTTCTCCGGCCGGTCTGCCCGATGCTAATGTCACCAGGAACACATTGCAGCCAGAGCCCGAGATGCTGACTTTCCAGACAAAGGCTCGATCGGCTCCTCTCCCCGGGCGGTAAACAAGATTTCCTGCTCTTTTTAGGGCCGGTCCCCGAGGCGCTCCAGAGCTCGCAGGGAGAGAAAAGGGAAGCCGCCACCGCCTCTCGACTCTCCGGAGCTGGGGCCGCGGGTTCCTCCAACCTCGGCTCGCGGCTGCGAGGGGCGGGCGAGAGGAAGCTGGCGCCTTCCGCGCGCGTCCCCTCCCCCGAGTCCCTCCGCTCTCGGAGCGCGGTGCGTGCCCGCGAGTTTGCAGCCGCCTAGCCGCGGCCGGAGAGTCCGCGCGGAGCTGCAGTGTGCCTCGGGCCGAGGAGGTGGGTGCGGGAGGAGCGAGTGCGAGCGAGGCTGACATCAGCAGCGGCCGCGGCGGGGAGGGTAGCCCCATCCGGCCAATGGGGAAATGGCAAAGAATGTGGAGGATTTAAACAAAACAGCATGTCTCTCGCGGGCTGCTGCCAGACAGCCGGGCTGCCCCGAGCCCAAGGTCGAAGAGGGGGCTTCCCGCGACCCCTGTACCCTTGAAATCTGTTCTGAAACGTTCTCTGGGTGCCACGGTGCTCAAAGACACTCTGGGAAACTTCTAGTTCCTAGGTCCAGGAGTGTTCCTTGACCTCTGGGAAAGGGCTTTACAAATGCTCACCGAGGGCGCGGGTCAGCAAGTGCAGCGCTGTACGGAGCGATGGGATTTGAGAGCATGAGAAGAAACCGTCGCCTGCTTTTCTAACTGGTTTCAGAGAAAGGATCCTGGAAAACTGGGAGTGCAACAGTGCGAATGAAAATGAAGCACAAATAGACTCGCACCAGAGGGAACATGAACCGGACAAAACCTTTTACCTCTCCTGGCCTTGCTCGACAGCCCACCGCAGGCTTCCCAGAGCTGCAAGAATAGGTTTTCGTGTCAGCACTCCTAAGTTCAAAGAGTCACAGTGAAATGTCAATGAAAATGCCCGGAGTGTTGGTATTTCATCCATATTAAACAGATCCCTCATTTTAACCACAAGAGGCACATTCTTCAGTCACTCAGGAAGCTGCATATAACTGCTGAAGTCTGTTTTTCATTTGTCTGGTATTTTTTAGCTTGTTTTTCTGAAAACTTGCTGGATGAAAAATGCATCGGTTGCCTCTATACAGAATAACCTGCAAGCATCATCTTTTCTTAGGAAAATAATCATGCTCTGATATCCTGCACTTACTCAGAGAGCTTGGGCAATGATACAGCTGGTCTCGATACTGTAGTTTTAAAAACGATAAACAATTGACCCGTATAACTATGGTAGGCTGCGGTAGAAACCATCCAGATGGCTGGAGAGACTTTATAGCTGTGTGAACATGCTAGATAGAAAAATGACAGCCTATCTTCAGCTTATATTTTAGTGAAAACTCTTTTCTAGATAAATGTTTCCCAGAGTTGGCTTGGAAATATTCACAGCAACTAATTAAAGCTAAACTAAATTCCTCGAGGTGGAAAATCTAAATCTGACACTGTAGTGTTGAGTAATAACACATTGAAAGCCTGTGATAGGGAAAGAAGCTCAAGCTGTTTCTTTTTTCTACTCCTTACTGGAAAACAAGCGTAGAGACTTGGCTTCTGGCACCTAATGCTCTTCCCAGAGGCAGCTAGGGTATCAGACTGTCCACAAGCATACCCTCCCACTCCCACCCCCTCACCCCAGGAGATCAGAATCTGTGGGCTCTGTTCCTGGCTTCCAGATTCTGGTTTCTGTTGATTCTAGAACAAAGTATTTTACTTATGATTATTATGGTTGAGGAACTACTTTTCTGAATTTCTCAAAAGGCAAATGTACCATGTAGATAGATGCTTCCCTTGCCCTCTTACAAGCTGACTTCACCGTTGGACTCTCTTTTCCTTTTCACTCAGTCCATTCACATTCCTGGCCACATTAATCTCCATCCACCGCAGCTCTAATCCTGCCACCTTCAAAACCTCTAGTGATTCTCCATGGTCTAGAGAGTGAAAATTCCTAGACAGGAGGAGCAAGGCTCTGAGTGTACTTTCCCACACCAGATCTTTACCTTTCTATCCAGCCAAATGAAACAATCTCCCCATGACACCAGTTTCCAGGAGGGCACTGGCAATCTGTGTTTTTGGAAAATGATTCTGGTGGCAGTGTATTGGCTGGATTATGACAAAAGGATAAGGGGCAGAGGCAAGAGGTTATTGATTATTAGGACACTAGGGAGACATATAGAAAGGGTCTCAGTTACACAACAGATCAGGAAGAGAGGATGAATTTAAGAGATTTGTAAAGGATTGAGAACGGATTGGTTTTTCACTACCATGGTACTTGGGGGAGGGGAGGGCAAAAGGAGAGCGTCTTCATTCATAATCATTCGCACAAAGGGAGGGGAGCGCCATCTACTGGTCAGACACTGCTTAAAACTAACTTAGGTCACCCACCTCAGCTGGGCTGAGAGGGACAACTTTCATCTTTGTTTCTTTTCAACGATGGATGGAGTCCTGCATAACTACTTTTGAAGATCCTTGAAGGGGTCGTTATCATCCTGGATAGTATGGCTAGTACTATGTAAACTAGTATATATTATATATCTACTATTTACCACCTACAGTTACTGACTATCTCATAAAAAAAACGGGTGGGGCACAAAGAGCAAAAGGAGGAAACAAAAGTGAAGTTGCCAGGGAAGAATTTGACCAAGAGGCAAAGAACACTGTCTATGTGCTTCTCTGATGCAGGGTTCTCAGAATGGAGGTGGGTTGCCAGGTACATCAACACTGATGAGCTGAGGAGCTTTTTTCAACTGTGTTTCTAGTTCTGATGATGGGCACCCTCCTGCTTGAAGCCTCTTCTCAGTTTGAAGAATAAACTGCAAGGACTTCCTAACCTACCTCTGTAAAAAGCATGTGAAGTCCTCCCTGGTGGCCCAGGAGTTAAGTCTCAGCACAATCACGACTGCAGCCTGAGTTCCATCCCCAGTCAGGGAGCAAACCCACATGGCGCAGCAGACCTCTCCTGTCTCACCCACTGCTCCCCTCAGCAGTACATTTCAGTAAACCCGTCTGTTCTGCTCCCCACTCTGTCTCTAGTGAATCCTCTAACCCCTCACACCTGTGGCCTACACCCCAGTTCTTTACCTTTACAGAGGTAGGTTAGGAAGTCCTTGCAGTTTATTCTCCAAACTGAGAAGAGGCTTCAAGCAGGAGGGGGCCCATCATCAGAACTAGAAACACAGTTGAAAAAAGCTCCTCAGCTCATCAGTGTTGATGTACCTGGCAACCCACCTCCATTCTGAGAACCCTGCATCAGAGAAGCACATAGACAGTGTTCTTTGCCTCTTGGTCAAATTCTTCCCTGGCAACTTCACTTTTGTTTCCTCCTTTTGCTCTTTGTGCCCCACCCGTTTTTTTTATGAGATAGTCAGAAAAAAAAAAAGAGCATCTGAAAGAACAGTATACCAACAGGCCCAGCAACTCTTTCCAACTGTGCTTTATTCTCAGGCTGTTCCTGGAATTATTCCAGCAAGAGATGACTGTCTCTTCCTCTTTCCAACTCACTTTAAGGTCTACAGGGTCGTCAAGATTTAGTGAAAGTCCTACAGCCTACACACAGCCATTCTGCATTAACTCATAACCCTTCTAGACAACCCCACACACTTATCTGGACTATTCGTTTTAGTCTTTCTTGTATGCAAATGAGGCCTTACTATGTCATGTCATGTTAGTACTGTAAGCATCCCACCTGTTCTCTGAGTCCCCCAAGTGATGGTAAACTGAGGAGAAAGACCCCATCCTATGTGTTATCTGGAAATTGTAGCCTGCTGTGAGGGATACCCAAAAAATATATGCTAGACATCAGGGTATTCGTTTGGGGTGTTCAACTTCAGCATTGCTCACATTTGATGCCAGATAATTCTTTGTTGTGGGGGGTCACTGTAGGATGTTCAGCAGTATCCTTGGCCTCTACACACTAAATATCAGCAACCTTCCTCCACATCATGCACACACATTGTTAAATCTAGGGGTGGTGGAGGAAGGGACACTCCATCAGTGGAGAACAACTGACCAGTGTAACATTCGTTAATCTTAACGAAATATTTAGCTACACCAAGAAGCAGCTTTTGGAGAGACTGACTCAGTTTGTCCAGATTAGGGCTAAGAAGATAAACAATAAAACAAAACTATTACATCACAATGATAACGATGCCCACTTCTCACATCCTTGTTCTCTTTTTGTTTACAAAGGAGGCCTTGACCTTACCCTTGATCACTTGGGTAGAAGACGACTGCCATATTTTCCCTTATGAAGTTACTTTTCTCCCCTTTTCAATAGTCTTTTTTTGGCAGTGAGTCATTAAGAGTGACCTCCACTCATGGGGGTAGAATTAAGCCTGTTTTGTTTTGAAAGATCTATTTATTTATGCATACAAGAGCTGGGGTACAGGTCAGAGGTGTGGGTGGTGAGAGGACCCACCAGAGACAGAGTGGGGAGCAAAACAGGTAGATCCACTGAAACACACTGCTGAGGGGAGCAGCGGGCGAGTCAGGAGAGGTCTGCTGCGCCACGTGGGGCACCTCCCTAGCCAGCAGCAGGGATCGAACTCATGCTGCAGTGGCTGTGGTTGCTTTACAATGCGTTGCCCAACCCATTGCGCCACCACGGAGGCCCTAAGCCTGTTTTCTTGAGGGGAGAGTGTCTACACATACAACCTGGAACTAGTCAGGATTTGTCCCTTCTCCCTCATTTATTTATTCATCCAGTAATTTATTTATATCAGTGTGCACTCGTGCATTTTATTCCCTACTTTGAGTTGTTAAGTCAGTACTCTATTATTTATTTGCTACTATTATTATTCTAGCTTTGGCCACTGGTAGCTCTTACAGGTTGGTCCTTGGGTCTTTTTGTCATGTACTTCCTTTTGAAGGGCGATTTCTGAAAATTAAATGTGATTCTTACAATTAACTTTTGTTTTATAAATATTGTTTCATTGCAGCATAGTCTATGTCTAAATCTGGGTGTGTGCATTTTTTTTTTAAAGATTTATTTATTTATGCATACAAGAAGAACTGGGGTACAGGCCAGAGGTGTGGGGGGCTGAGAGGATTCACCACAGAAGGTGGGGAGCAGAACAGGCAGATCAACTGAAGTACACTGCTGAGGGGAGCAGCGGGCACAGCAGGAGAGGTCTGCCGCACCATGTGGGTCCCCTCCCTGGGCGGCAGCAGGGATCAAACTCATGCTGCAGTGGCTGCGGTTTGCTTCATAGTGCGTTGCTTAACCCACTGCGCCACCAGGGAGGTCCGGGTGTGTGCATTGTAAGCACCTGTATGTCTGACCTTGTCAGGTTCAAAGCAAATATTAACTGCATTCTTAAAACTACACACAGCACGTCCCAAAGCAATTCTTGCACATAGACCCATTTATCGGGCCTCTATTAAATACAGACAATGCCTTTAATGTGTAATTGCTTGCAGTGGTGTAGTAAATGCTCACAAAATAAAAATTAATTGTAGTTCAAACTGCTGCACATGGGGGGAAAACCCTGCAGGTTCCACAACCAAAGGTATAGGTTTATCTTTTCTTTTTTAAATAAACAAGCCAGTAATAGATTGATCCATTTAACTTTTCACTGTCTTAGCAGTTTTTATAGAAATTGGCAAAACAATGAAATATTGTGAGATGAATTATGAGACTACCTGTAACCTATACTCTCTGGAGAAACATTTTAGTGATGAAAGATTGATTCTGAGTGTCCTTGAAGAAGAGGCAACTGTGTAAACATAGCTTATTATAGCTCTTTAAAACCCTGAGGAGATTATCCTGGATTATCTGGGCAGCCCCTAAATTCTGTCACAAGTGTCTAAGGGGGAAAAAGGAAAGGGAGACTGGACACACACTGAAGAGGAAGAGGAAATGTGACCTTGACGGCATAGAGGAGAGCTGTGAGGCCATAAGCCAAGGAATGCCAGGAGCCAGAAGCTGGAAGAAACAAGGAATGGATTATTCTCTCCCCGTGGGGAGAATCTCCCTCTCTGCCCTACCCTGACTTCTGGCTAGACACACAAAGTCAGATTTCTAAATCCCAGAATATGAAAGATTTTTTTTTGCTTAAGTCTCTAAATTTGTAGTTATTTGTTATAGTAGCAAGAATAAATGAATATAATGGGTTAGCTATGACTTTATTCACCTGGAATAATTATCCCCACTTGACATGAAGTCTTCTATTACTCAACAAATGAAATACAGTATCATTTTCTTTACAAAATGATTCAGAGGCAATTTGAAAGTACCAAGTTTTCTCACTGCCTTTATAATAGGCAACTGGGGCCTCCCTGGTGGTACAAGGGGTTAAGTCTCAGCACAATGAAGCTATTAGCAGCCAAGGCAGCACCAGTTTGATCCCTGGCCAGGATGATGACCCACATAGCACAGCACACCTCTCCTGTCTTGCCCGCTGCTCCCCTCAGCAGTGTATTTCAGTAGATCTGCCTGTTCTGCTCCCCACTCTGTCTCTGGTGAATCCTCTCTCTCTCTCTCACACACACACACACACGCACGCACGCACGCACGCATGCACCTCTGGTCTACACCCCAGTTCTTGTATGCATAATCTTAAATATATATCTATAAAACAGGCAACTGACAGACATTTCAGGAACATTTCCACAATGTAAATCTTATGAATTTGGACACCATTAATAGGCATGACTCTGAACCCAAGCCTCTAGCCCAAATGATTCGCCTTCATTTGACACCTGTCTTCCAACAATGTCGCCTTGATATCCAATAGGCACCTCAAACTTGCCATATCCCAAACTGACATCCCGTCCTTTTCCCCTGAATTATTGATACTTAACTTTCTACATCTTGAAATTAAATGACATCTCCTTCTTTCAGGTGCTTAGCTCAAAAATCTTGCAGATATTTTTTACTCCTTTACCCTGACATCCAATAGCAAATTCTACTTTGGCTGTGCCTCCAAATTATATCCAGAATCTAGCCACTTCTACTGCATCCACCCTGGTCCAAGCCAACATCATTTTCCTCCCAGATTACTGCAGTAACTTCCCAATTAGTCTCCCAGCTTCTGCCTAATGTAACACAGCAGCCAAGGTTATTCTTTTACTATATAAATCAGTTCATGCAACATTTGCCCCAAATCCCCACTGGCTTCTCACCTCACTCAGATTAAAACCAAGTTTTTGTAATGGCAAAACTGCTCTAAACCTCATGTCCTCTAACCCTCACTTCTCACTCATTCTGGTCTTCAAACAGACGAAGCATGATCCAGTTGCCTTTGCCTCAAGGTTGTCTGCTCCTGCCTCAGCCTGAAATTGCCACCCCCTAGTTACTTCCAAGACTCTTTTTATTTCATGTCTTGGCTTACTAGCAAAGCTTCCTTGACCATCTCCCAAACACTATCACTTCCTGGTGTCTATCTACATGCATATTTTCCGTCTTAGTCCTGCTAGAATGTTCATTTCACAAAGGCAGGAACTTTGGGTTAGATATGTGCATGATGAATAGGTTGTCAGAAATGCCAAAGGAAAAAAAAGTAAACACAGTAATTACCATCTGGTACCCCAGTTTCAATAATTAGTATTATAATATATATTACCACTGTTATTTCTGAGGAATCTTTGTGCAATCAGTAGTCTACCTTATTCTTCTATTATCAATTTTTCTCTTCTGACACAAATTTCTTTCTTACAGTCACAACTTTATAGAGAATTTATAGTGTGTATATAATACAATATTCTCTTTTCCTAACCACTGCTCAGATTTTCACTGAGTCCCTTCATTATTTACCTTAATTTTTTGTTTTGTTTCCTTTGTAAACTTTCCCTTAGATTTCAGTTTTTCATTTTCACCTCCAAAACCTAGCAAGGAAGGGCTCAATTTGGGAGTCAAATTGGGAGTCAACTACAGTTTTCTCATCTCCTGTATGCCTCTTTCTTAGGACCCCCTCCCCCCACCATACCCCAACACAAACTCTTAGTTGTTTTGTTTTTTAAGGATTTATTTTTAAATAAATGGGGTGTAGGCCAGAGAGAACTCATCAGAGACAGAGTGGAGAACATAACAGGTAGATCCACCTAAATATACTGAGAGGAACATGGGGTGAGGCAGGAGAAGTCTGCTGCCCCAAGTGGGTTAACTGCCTCACTGGGATGGAACTCCTGCTACAATAACTTGGTAATGCTGACTTTAACCCCTACACAGGAGGGATGGGACACGACATTCTTAGTTTTTAATTCTGGAAACCATAACTTTATTTACTCTCTCACACCTTCCTTATTTTCTGTCTTCCCAAACTCTTTTTCACACAAAATGTAGACTTCCAAATACCTTTGTCCAGGTACCTTAGTCAATACAACTTGACACCAAGTAAAAAGCCAAGAAACATCGCCCCCTAGCACATGTTTCAAAAATTCATAAGGAAATTGGGTCGTTGTAATCATTTGGGAGTCAAGGGATGCTAGCTAGCCCCTTGCAATGTAACGAGCTTACACAATAAAATATGGTCCCACATTCCATGAGAGACCTGCCAGACTCCTACTCAGGTGTCTGAGGTCTAGACTCTGATTACATTTTATATATACCACACTTTCCTTAGTTTTCTATATTTTTTTAATTGACATGACATTGCATTATAACATTACTTGTTTCAGGTGTGGATCACTGAAGATCGACATGTGCCTGGCTATTTTTTTTAAGTTTTAATATGCACTAAAATGTCTAAGGATTTGTCTATGCGAAAAACAATGAAGATTATACTCTAAGTCAGACTTTTACTTAGTTGCACACAATTTTGGAAAAATCTGGCTGCTAAAAAGCCCTTTTGATGCTTAAGGAATTAACAAAACACACCTATTTGCATTTACAGTTATTGTGTATGGGTACAAATGGCCACCTCTTTATTTCTACTGTAGATGTATTTTAGCCTTTACATTTTGAAATATATATTGTTTTGCTCTCTTATAAGGTTTCTCCTTTATAGCTAGGATGTTGTCTTGCTTTAACTGTGTATAGACGGGTTATATTACCCGATTTTCATAAAACAGTAAAATATCAGGACCTCCCTGGTGGTTCAGGTATTAAAGTCTCAGCACTGTCAATCTATCCCCAGCCATTACTGTGCCAGTTCCATCGCCAAACAGGGAGATGACCCACATGGTGTGGCAGACCTCTCCTCTCTCGCCTGCTGCTCCCCTCAGCAGTATATTTCAGTCTGCCTGTTCTTCTCCCCACTCTGTCTCTGGTGAACGCTCTCTTCCCTTCCCCAGCTCTAGCCTACACCCTAGTTCTATGCATAAATAATTTAAAAATAAATCTTTAAAACAGTGAAATATCTATTTGGCAGGCATACAGGGATGTTGGTACTGATTAAATTGAGAACAGTTAGATCACTCCAAAATCTGTTGGCTTCTGAAGCTACAGCTCACGCTTTGACCACACCACGCACAACCTCCCTGGTACTTTCAAAGATCCGAATCGTTTTAAATAACGACACAGATGGTGTGGCTGACAATAAAGCAAACCTGAACTATCTTTAAGAACTGAAGCATTCTCTCTTGCCTAGGTGATCTCAATTCATGCGCACAAGCGTCCTATAGGATTAACAAAATATCTTTCTAAAAGATTATCCTTAGCAACGAAATGGAATATAGTAAAAACGAAAACAAAACTTAAATTACTTTATCTTACTGAGTCGCTGCCCTAACTTTTCTTAAGGACTTTCAGAAATTCTCAGATTAAGCCACAAGACCTTAGAACTCGGTAAAGATGAGAAAACCCAAATCCCAGTAAAGTTAAGGGACTCGCCCACGGTTCGAAGAAACCATTGTATTGCAAAGCAGGGATATAAGGCTATAAGGTGAGACCTATTCTATTCCATTAGTTTTTCTCACCACAACTTCTAGGTGGGAAAGCGTCGCCAAAGTCAAGACCCGACTTGGGTTGCGCGGAGAGCCGCGAGTCCCGCCCACGCCCCGCTTCCAGGGCTGCCCGCGCCAGTGCCTGACTGGAGGCCGGCGCAGGGGGCCTCATGGGGTCCTTCGCCCGGGCTTCCGACACGCTGCCTGAGCGGGTGTGCAGGCTGCTTCCGGTGTGGGTGACGAGCAGTGGCCGAAGCAGGGGGACATCAAGGGGCGCTCAGGCAGGGACCATGGCGGACGGCGGCTCGGAGCGGGCAGATGGGCGCATTGTCAAGATGGAGGTGGACTACAGCGCCACGGTGGACCAGCGTCTGCCCGAATGCGAGAAGCTGGCCAAGGTGAGGTGAGGCCGGCTGGCTGTTGGCGGGCGCCAGGGGCTGAGTCACGGCGCACAGCCTGTAGGCCTCAGGGGGCCTATGGGCTGGAGAGCGCATCCCCCTATTGCCTGCTCTGCCGGGTTTGGGTCTGCATAAATAGGAGATCTCAGGTCTGCCCGACCTGGGAGACTCCCCAGCCGGAATACGCTAGTGCTTCCAGCGTCCCCAACCCTCCGCGGCACCGATGGTCACTTCATCCCCGTAGGAGCTGGGGCCTCTGGTATTTTTTTTTCCCCTTTTCTTGGATACTACTTAATGTTTACTTAATAGTTTCTCGAGGATTAAGGCCGCTCGTTCATTCAGGCTAGATCAGAGTTTCGTTCTGTTCGTCCATGCTTAATCAGTTTATGACAAGATGTTTACCGATCGTGGCCTTGTGCCTGGCCTTTGGCCAGAAGGGACAGGAAAGTGGTAGTAGGAAAGTGATGGACGCAGAAACCCATTTATTAAAGAGTCCGTGTATATAACCTACTAGGCAAGCCATGAATGATGGTTAGTGCCGTACAAGTATAAAGTGTTACTGGAACACGGAGAAGGAAACTTAATTCTCACTGGTGGGATAAGGGAAGGTATTACTGAGAAGTTAACATTTGTGTTGGGTCTTGAAGAATGGTAAGATTGAAATGGCAAGGAGTACTTCCTAGAGGGGAAACTACAGGAGTGAAGACAAATAGGCACTAAAGTACGAAATTAATTAAAGGAGGCCTTGAACAGTAATTTAGACCGGTTGCTTTTCTCCCAGGGTGTAGAAATTTAACTTGATATCGATATTTATTATGCCTCCCTGTTATGTGTCAAGCAGTTTTGGACATCAATACATATAAAGAAATCAAGGCTGTTTTTTTGTCCCGTGTTACTCTTAGTAATTGTTAGGACCAGGATTCAAAACTTGGTTTACCCTACTGGGGTTTAGAATGCTTGTTGAATCAAATTCATCATAGGTTGTTGCTCAGAATTATACTCAGGCCTTATTAAATTCCTTGATTAGTCCAGCCTCAAACATTTATTGCTGTTCTCCTGGGATGAATTTGGTAATAGAGTTGTTTTTATCCCTTAAGGAGCTTACTGCATAAATACATTAAAGTGTCATAAATTCAGGGTCAAGAAGAATGTTAAGTGATACTCACATTTAGTTCTTAGAAGCTTTTTAACACCTTTTTTCCCCAAAAAAATTTAATGGGGCTTTATAAAAAATAAGTGTAGGGAAAGGTGATGAAGCTTGATACACCTGTATTTCTTTTAGGTTCAAGTACACTTGAGAGAAGGGAGCCATTAATTTATCCCTGAGCTTTCTAGCAGCTAGTGTGAAGAAACATGATCATTTACATAAAGCTGGGGAAACTCAAATACTGAGAGTGGCAGACAGATAACAATAGCTGACATTTATTGGGTACTTTCTGCTGTGCTGGACAATAGATTAAGTGCCTATATTCATTTAATCATTTGAGCCTCAGCCCTATGTGATAAGTATTGTTATTTTCAAGATAAAAAAACAGTAAGAGAAGTTGTGTCCCATTGTGCTGAGGTTATACCACTAGTAAAGTGGTGGAGCCAGGATGCAAATCTGGACTGATTGATGCAAATGCTGTGCCCTCCTCATACTGTTGTGCCCAGTGAGCCAGGTGTAATGGAAACTGAATTTCTGAGCAATGCCCAGGGGATGGAGACAGTAACTCTTCACCTCCAATTAACCTTTGCCAGTTGGGGATGAAGAGACTTGTCATTCTTCTAATTTGAGGATGAAAGCAGGAATATAGATTTCATAGTAAAAACCTTGATAATCAGAAGCTGGACACTAATCTGTTTTAAAATACTATTTGAGCCATTATGTAGATCAAACAAAGCATACCTACAGGCCAAAGTCAGCACATGAACTGCCATTTCAGAATTAATAGAATTAAAAGAAGTACTATTCCTAAAACAGACCTGGGAAATAAAAGTTTCTTCTGATTACCTACTATGTGCAAGACCTAGTCAGTGCTAGACATTGTGGATATAAAGATTATTAGAACTCTTGCCCTCATATAACTTATAAGCCAGTAAGGAGGAAAAATATTTCACTGCTACAGTTCTAGCAGTCACTTGTATGACATTTATGTAGGACATTGTTATGTTCACAACAGTTAGCCTGAGGATTGAAATGGAAGATTGAGAGGGGAAAATGGGATGATTAGAGGATTGGGAGGTGTTTTTAAGGAGTTGATGTTAGAGTCCCTCAAATTGCTCTGAATTATCAGGCATGTAACTTACCACTTACTATGATATTAAGAATCAGGAATTATAAGTCATTGAGGTCAGCCGAATAGTTTAAGTGAATGTTGATCTATTCAGTGCAAGTTGGTGTAAGGGAAGTAACAATAATCAAGCAAGTTTCAGCCCTAAAGGAACTTATAGACCATTTAGGAGACAAGACATGCACATTAAAAACTATGGGACCAACTATTAAGGGATGTACCATAGTATCTACAGAAGCACCATTATGTTCTTGGCCAAGTACAGAAGCTGAGCTACAGCGGTAGACAGTGTAATCATGCTTTGCTCTGACTTTACTTTCTAGTGAGATTTTAAAAAAGACAGTAAAAGCATAATAGAGTTTAGGGTAATTGCAAAGCATAAAGTCAGTGGATTTGAGTATTAAAGGAGGTGCCATAATGACTTGACTTTATAGTGACTTTCTGAGGAAAGGACGTTTAGTGTTTTGTTGATCCATGCAGACCAAGGGTTTAGGGCAGTGTGTTACCTTCTTTAAACCCATACTTCTGGATTCGAATAGCCGTACGGTAGACTGTTCTCTGGTCGTGGTCACAGAACTGATAGTTGTTGTAAAGTGATAGGAGGTGACCAACAGTCATGGGTACTTTGCATTTTAACTATTTTTGTGCTACATTTAGTGGAGAGAACATTGGACCAGAAGGTAAGAACCTTGGGTTTCAGTTCTGCTGCTTAGTATTGTGACTAAATTGTTTGATCCTTAGTTTCTAATCTCTGGAATGACGTGATTGTATAAATATAATAATCTAGGAATGTTTTCAAGTCTAAGCTTTTTTGATCTTTTTATGATTTATTAAACTTTAGAGAATTTATAGATTTATTCTTTGTTCTTTTCCTCTGCTGGACATTTACTAGCATTTACTGTATATGTGAATTTATAGAACTTCCCAACTGGTGCTCTCCCTTGCATAGGAAACATTGTTAGATGTGTTAGTAGTAAAATATGTTTCAACTTGAATTAAAGTAGATTGAAAAAGCGACTGTACAGTATATGCTGCATGGAAATTCATAGTTTAAAAGTTATCTTGGGGTCCTCCCTGGTGGTGCAGGGGGGTAAGCTGCAGCATGATGAAGCGATCTGTAGCCACTGCAGCATGTTTGATCCCTGGCCTGGGAGGTGATCTACATGGCAAGGCAGACCTCTCCTGTCTCACCTGCTCCTCCCCTCAGCAGTATATTTCAGTAGATCTGCCTCTTGTTCCCACTGTCTCTGGTGAATCCTTTCTCTCATACACACACACACACACACACACACACACACACACACCCCTCTGGCCTGTACCCCAGTTCTTATATGCATAAATAAGTAAATCTTTAAAAATAAATAAAAGTTATTTTGGAAAACAGGGAAACAGGTTTTTGAAAAGTACAAACATTATTTGTACCTTTGATTTATAAACTGATTGGTTTCTTTCATCAATAAAAGAATACTAGTATGTACCACCCATGAATGTCATTAAGATAAAATTTTTCATTTATGGTTAGAAAAACAGTTTCTAAATAAAATCCTCATCACTTCCAGCTGACTCACAACTGTTAATATATTAAATGCGATTTTGGTGCAATTTTTGCAAAAACAAAATTGATTTTGTTTTAATCAAAATGTATGGTTCTACTCAGCTATTAAAAAAGGTACTCTTATCTACATAGATGGAACTTGAGGTAATTATGCTAAGTGAAATAAATCAGAAAGTGAAAGACAGTTGCCAGATGGTTTCTCTAGCATGTGGAATATAAATTACCAAAGCAAATGAACTAACAAATCACAACAACAATAACTTTTAAACTCTGAAGAATATAGTGGTTACCAAATGGGAGAGAGGAGGTCATCAGTCTCAGAGTGGGAAGGGGTGCTAGAACTCCAGTGGTGAATGAAGTAAGACTTATAGCACACAAGGAGGTAAAGATGCCCATCCCCACACCCAATTTATATAGCCTTGTAAATCAAGACTAAATCAATAAAACACTGGATAAAAGTGTATAATTCTTATTAGGATGGTTTATTTGGCTTACTTTAGTTCTGGTGTGTTATCATTTAGGTTCATATTTAAATTTTGGTCTCCTTTCTTAATGTGTGTCCCAGGGAGATTGTTTTGTTTTGCATATGAGATGGGGTTATTATCAGTTAACCCAAAGGGGTGTGTTTCAGTTGTATCAGTATCAGCACCAGAGCATGACTTAGTAAAAATAGTTTTTGGGTATTTTCAGGTGGTCTTTATTTCCTTTAAGCACATTGTTAACTTTTTTTTTTTTCAAGATTTATTTATTTATGCACACAAGAGCTAGGGTGTAGGCCAAAGGTGTAGGGGCAGGTTATAAGAGGATTCACCAGAGACAGAGTGGGGAACAGAAGAGGAGGAGCTACTGAAATAGGAAATACACTGATGAGGGGAACAGCAGGTGAGACAGTAGATATCTATTGCACTGTGTGGTCAGCTCCCTGGCTGGGAACAAACTGGTGCTGCTGTGGCTGCAGATTGCCTCATGGAGCTGACACTTAACCTCTTGCACCACCAGGGAGGCCCCATTGTTGATTTATTTTTAAAGTCATTGAAAAACTAAGCCAGGGCTTTCTATCTTACCTTTTTTTGCTTCTTAAAACTTAATGTTTTAAAATATTCATTATGGTGAACTTGAATAGAGCATTCGTTTTCCCACTTTAGTCTTCAGAGACACATGACTACCAGTTAAGCATGTGGAGAACAAGGTAACAGGTTGTTACCACAGAGTTGATAAGTCAGAATCCAAAACAAAGTTGTGGCGCTTTTTTTTTTTTTTTTTAAAGATTTATTTATTTATGCTTACAAGCACTGGGGTACAGGCCAGAGGTGTGGGGGGGTGAGAGGATTCACCACAGAGAGC
>JAGFMF010012271.1:4811937-4828147 GCA_019455555.1 Galemys pyrenaicus
CACAGCAGGAGAGGTCTGCCGCACCATGTGGGTCCCCTCCCTGGCTGGCAGCAGGGATCGAACTCGTGCTGCAGTGGCTGCGGTTTGCTTCATAGTGCGGTTTGCTTCATAGTGCGTTGCTTACCCCACTGCGTGTGGCGCTTTTCTTAGGTTAAGCCATTGCTGTTCTGTATTGTTTCTGTGGCCCCCATGTTGGGAATCACTGACTTGAAAAGGTGAAAAGGAGAAAAACAAAACAAAAGTAGTAATGGGGTTGGTCCCTTTAGAATAGGCCACTTAGTTTTTTCTGTCAGAAGCATCTCGTTGTGGTTATTTGGTTTTGTGTTGGTGTTGCTCTGTGTTCATTTTTTATCTTTTGTTTCAGGAAGGAAGACTTCAAGAAGTCATTGAAACCCTTCTTTCTTTGGAAAAACAGACCCGTACTGTAAGTAGAGTATAGTGAAAAAAGCTCAGTCACCATTAATTTCATTTATTATTATTCTATTAACTTATAATATATTTTCTTCCTTACAGGCTTCTGATATGGTGTCTACCTCCCGTATCTTAGTTGCAGTAGTGAAGATGTGCTATGAGGCTAAAGAGTGGGATTTACTTAATGAAAATATTATGCTTTTGTCAAAAAGACGGAGTCAGTTAAAACAAGTGAGTTCACGATTGCTCAGAAAACAAATGAGGACATTTACAAAACTATTCTATGAAACTGTTTAAAAATCTATTTGTTGATGCACCTTTGTTGTTTTCTCATGTTGCTCCATGCCTTCATATTTGTAGTTTTCTTACTCTTATGTCATTAAACTTATTTTTTTTAAGATTTATTTATTTATGCATATAAGAGCTGGAGTACAGGCCAGAGGTACAGGGATGAGAGGATTCAACAGAGTGGGGAACAGAAGAGGCAGATCTACTGAAATATATTGCTGAGGGGAGCAGCGGGCAAGACAGGAGAGGTCTGCTGTGCCATGTGGGTCAGCTCCCTGGCTGGGGATCAAACTCATGCTGCAGTGGCTGCAGATGCTTCATAGTGCAGTGCTTAACCCCTTGCGCCACCAAGGAGGGCCCTAAACTCTTAACTTATTTTTAAGGCCATTTTCAGACAAGATTATTTATACTATTCATTCTCTATAAAGATTATATAGGTTCTTGTTTTGGTGTTTTTTGTGAAGCAGGATTTTCTTTACTGTTTCCTTGTTCTTCTGCCTATTTTTAAATGATCCTTTGTAAAAGTATATATCTCCTTTTTGACATACTGTTCCCTGAGCAGTGTCTGGGTTTTTATTTTTGCTTGCAAATAATAAAGATAATGACTTTGTAATATAGGGTACTTGTAGAGCCAAAAACAGAAATGTAGGGGTTTTGTTCAAATACCTTATTTTATTGATTATTCTGCTGCTAGAGTGAACTTTGTATTAAGACAGGGTTAAATTCTTTTTTTTTTTTAAAGATTTATTTATTTATGCATACAAGAGCTGGGGTACAGGCCAGAGGTGTGGGGGGTGGGTTAGAGGATTCACCACAGACAGAGCGGGGAGCAGAACAGACAGATCAACAGAAGTACACTGCTGAGGGGAGCAGCGGGCACAGCAGGAGAGGTCTGCCATGCCATGTGTGTCCCCATCATCACCCCCTGGGCAGCAGGGGTCGAATTCCTGCGGCAGCCACTGCGGTCTGCTTCATAGTACGTTGCTTAACCCACTGTACCACCAGGGAGGCCCGGGTTAAATTCTTTTATGCAGTAAACAAAGTTATTGTAATCTTTCCCTTTTTTGTTTTTAGATAAGTTCACGTGCATGTAAAATTCAGCTTTAAGAATTAACATAATGAAGCAGTCTAGTACTTATGAATGTGAAATTTATTTCCCTATGCCTTTTGGTGATCAGTTCTGTGACCTGAGAAGCCAACATAGATAAAGTTACCTCTGATTTTATAAGAGATTTGCTTTCTGTGGATGGAATAATTTTGAAAGAGCTACTTATCTAGAGTTCTTGGGGCAACCTGGGTTAAAATAAAAATAGGTATTATATACAGTATTAGTACTGTTCAAAAAATATATCCCAAAATAGAGATTTAATTTCAGACATAAAATATCAGAGCTAGTAGAAGGGACTCTTTTACTCTGTTGTTTTTTATTTTATGATTTTATTTATTTATGCATAGAAGAACTGAGGTGAAGGCCAGAGCAGGGGCTGGTGAGAGGATGTGATGAGAGGATTCGCCAGAGACAGAGTAAGAAGCAGAACAGGAGGATCTACTGAATATACAGCTAAGGGGAGCAGTGGGCAAAATAGGAGAGGCCTGCTGCACCATATGGAAACTAGCTCCTTGGCTGGGGAGTGAACCCAGGCCTTAAAGCTAGTGCTTTAGGTAATTAAAAAAAAAAAATCTAAGCCACATGAACATTATTTTTCAAGGAAATCTTTGCAAGGTGTACCCTACAAATTTTTTTCGTTTTATTGAGGTATAACTGATACCATGATATTGTTTCCTTTTCTGCTATCTCAAACAAAATGTGCTTAATGCAATCATCATCTTCTTGATGACAAAGAGTCCTGATTATTATCAATGATTGTTGTTCAGAATCTAGATTAGCGGTTGCCAAATGATGGGTTCACAGACCAAATCCTACCTGGCACCTTTGTGAATAAAAATTTTGAAACACAGCTACTCCCAGTGTCATATGTTGTCCACACAGCTCGGGGGTTATGAAGGCAGAGTTGAATAGTTATCATAGATACCCTGTGGTTCCTAAAGTCTAAAGTATTTACTATTTAAATATTTAGAAAAATTTACATAAAATGTTTACTGACCACTGACCTAGACCATAGAATATTAGAGCTGGAGGAAATGTAATCTAGCCTGCTTATGTTACCTGTGAGGAAACTGTGGGCAAAGATGCTATTACTTGCCATGTCACATTTCATTGAGGTGAGTGTGGGCACTGTGCTTCCTCCTCTGCCACCAGCTCTTAATTATCTTAGACACAGTAACTATTGGTCATGGCTTCCCTACCTTCATGACCACTGTTGGTCTCTGCTTTTCTTCCCCCACCACCTTATTTTCCTTTAGTCTATTTCTTCCATGCTTCTCTGCTTAGCTGAAAAAAAAAAAAACTAGCCAGTAAGCCTCCCAATAGACATTGTCAGATATACCTCTTCCACCTTTCCTTTTGTGAAGTCAGTTCACCAGTGGTAGTGAGGAGTGGTGAAGTCTGTAACTGAGAAATTTTCCTAACCTTCATTCATTTGTTACTGGGCATTCAGTACTTCTTAGCTATTAGGGAGACTTTGATATTCTTATATAGGCATTTCAGTATCTTGAGTTGCTTGGGAAGGCCATATTTGATCATAATATTTCATCAATAAAATAAATTTTTCCTGTATGAGTAATTTTAGTTATGAATGGTTTTTATTATTTTAGGCTGTTGCAAAAATGGTTCAGCAGTGCTGTACTTATGTCGAGGAAATCACAGATCTTCCAATCAAGCTTCGATTAATTGATACTCTACGAATGGTTACAGAAGGAAAGGTAAGTTTATGCTGCCATTACTCATAGTGACAAGTATTATCTAATTTGTATTCAGAGATACTTACATATTTAGAGATTTTATATAAGTGTGTATGTGTCTATTTTTTAAGACAGTACTTAAAATGTCATCACCTTAGTTCAACCAGAATCTTAGTACATCTCCTTTTAGTGTCTTCCTATATCCAAATGAGTATGTTTAAATAGTGATAATCTTGGTATATCCAGATTTTTCTAGGAATTAGTGCTCTTATCCTGAATTTACATTTGGTAAAATGGATTAAAGATAATAGTTTTTCACCCTTGCCTAGATTTACTTAAAAATTTTGTTTGAGATATTTGGGGTTAATTTTAAATTAATAAAATATTATCAGCATAAGGTTAATTTTCAAAACTTCACTGTCTTGCCAGAATCTGTATTTCTTTCAATGCCTTCCCCCACCCTCCCCTTTAATGTCATGTCATCTAAAAATGATGATTGTAGTAAACTTTTTTTATATAATTTGAGGATAAAATTTTAACTTATTGCTTCATTGACTGCCAATTTGGTTTTGTGTATATTTATCGAACACTTATGTTGTGCTAGGTCAAAGTAAGGAAGACACTGTTCTTTATCTTAAGGCAGTCACTGTTGTAGAAGACAAGGACACAAGAATAGTTCACGAACCCTGTCATGATGGTAGCTGTGTGTCCTTTGTTTCCGTCAGACTAAGGTGTCCCTGGAAACCTCAAAGAATTTGGTGACGGCTAAGCTGACTTTTCAGGAATGAATAAAAGTTCTACAGGGTGGGGAGTAGGGAAAAAGGCATTTTATAATTGGGGAAATTATATATAAAACTAGGTAAGTTTAATGTATATTTTGTATTTTGTATATATATTTGTATACATATATTTGTATTATATTTTGTATATAAATTATATACAGAAACAAGGTAAGAAACACATGGTTTCTTTAGCAAGCTGTAAGTACTTTATTATTATTATTAGAGATTCAAGTTTTTTGGTGTTTCTTTGCTGTTTTGTCTTTTGAGGGGTTTTTTTGAGATTAAATTTTTTGGAGGTGGAATAGAGAAAGGGGGTTGTTCCACTCCAGATACGATACTAAGGGAGTAAGTAGGCCTAAGTCAGAAAATTAGTTCCATAGGATATGGTCGTATAGTTATAATGTTTAATTTCTTGGAAATTGTAAGTCCAATAATGTTATTTACAGCTATCAGAATTGTTAGCAACTGTGATTCTTTGCAAGATCAGATATTTGTAAAGCAAGTAGCCTTGTGTTTAAGAAATAAGTCAGAATCACAATATTGGTGGAATTGTAGGCACTGGACTGCATGTTCTCTTTGTAAAATGTGTTATTTTTAGAAAATCCTTTTAAAGACAGTTTCCTTATTCTTTCCAAGCCTTTTAAAAGGCAGTGTCATTTACGTAGAAATGTGGTCCAGTTAACCATGATGATTTCATATTTAGGTTCTAATAGCAAAGTTACAGAACAAAATGTTTTATAGAGATGTCTTATTTAAAAGTTATATGATTGAGGGGCCTCCCTGGTGGCGCAGTGGGTTAAGCAACATACTATGAAGCAAACTGCACCCACTGCAGCATGAGTTCGATCCCTGCCGCTGGCCAGGGAGGGGACCCATATGGCGTAGCAGACCTCTCCTGCCTCACCTGCTGTTCCCCTCAGCAGTGTGTTTCAGTGGATCTGCCTGTTTTGCTCCCCACTTTGTCTCTGGTGAATCCTGTCACCGCCCTGGACTATGGCCTGTACCCCAACTCTTATATGTATAAATAAATCTTTTTAAAAAAAGTATATGATTGAAAATGTAGGGCCTCCCTGGTGGTGCAAGGGGTTGAGCACCGCACTATGAAGCTATTCCCAGCCACTGTAGCGCAAGTTTGATCCCCGGCCAGGGAGCTGACCCACGTGGTGCAGTAGACCTTTTGACTCACCTGCTGCTCCCCTCAGCAGTGTATCTCAGTCAGTCTTCCTGGTCTCCATTCTCTCTCTAGTGAATCCTCTCACTCCCTACACCTTTGGCCTGTACCCCAGTTCTTGTATACATAAATAAATCTTAAAAAATTTTTGAAAATTTATATGATTGAAAATGTTAAGGATCATACAGCTCTATTTGTATGTGGAGGATAAAGTGTATAGTAGTTGTAAGATACATGTTCTCATGCCTAACTTCAGTTGTACCTTTAAAATTTTAACATGTTCCTATAAGGTATTTGATGAGATAAATTTCTTGTGTTTGTAGATATATGTTGAAATTGAGCGTGCTCGACTGACTAAAACATTAGCAACTATTAAAGAACAAAATGGTGATGTGAAGGAGGCAGCCTCCATTCTACAAGAATTACAGGTGGGTACTATGCTTTAGAGTCTGTAAAACTTTAGTGTGTAGTATTTATGTGTGGAAATAATTTTTTTACTGATCTTTTTCTGGCTTTCAAATTGTGTGTTTTGACCAGGAGGATTATGTGCCTCATGATTTAACACCCCCAGTAAAATAATCTTGCCCCAAAAAGTGAACCCCCATTAATATAGCTTCTACGTTTAGCTACCAGTTTATAGTATATATCTGAAGGGAGAAGCTTATTAAATGATAACCCCAGCGATGCTCTCAGCAAAATTCTGATTCTAGGAAACTATGGGATGGTGAACTTTATTCTGTCAACAAATGAATGGCAAGAAAAAAAGACAAACATATCTACCAGTTGCAAAACTGAGCCTTATTTGGATTCTGATTCAATTTAAAAAATAAATGGGACTATTGGGGACAGACTAGATATTTGGTAACATAAAGAATTTTTAGGTATACTCTTTTTTTTTCACCCCTTAAGTTTTAGAGACACATAATGAAATATTTACATTTAATATGTGGTCAGAGGGGGCCTCCCTGGTGGTACAAGGGGTTAAGCACCGCACTATGAATTATACACAGCCACTACAGTGCGGGTTCCATCTCCAGCCAGGGAGGTGACCAACATGGCACAGCAGACCTATCCTATCTCAACTGCTGCTCCCCTCAACAGTGTATTTCATTCAGTTGATCTGCCTGTTCTGTTCCCCACTCTGTCTCTGGTTAATCCTCTCACCCCCACACCTCTGGCCTGCACTCCAGTTCTTATATGTATAAATAAAAAGAAATAGTTGTATAACAAATATTGTAGTAGAATCATTTTCCATAGTATTTAATATAAGTGATTCTCTGTTATGTTTGTGTATGTCTACATTAAGTCCACATTCTCTAACCATTAGGAATCATACTAGCCTTACCCGAAATTAAAAAATTTGTGCCTTTCTTATAGCATGGTTTCAACTATTATATAAATAGAAAGTCTGCAGCTGGCATCTTTTTCTTATTGAGAATTGCAGCGTCCTCATTAGCCATTAGAAAAGTGCAAATTAAAACTACAGTGAGTTACCATTTCATACCTTTTAGAAAAACTGAAATTTGAAAAATTACTGACACAACACCAAGTGCTAGCAGGAATGCAAAGCAACTGGAGCCCTGATGGGAATGCAAAATAGTACAACCATTTGGAAAACAGTTCAGCAGATTTTTATATAATCAAGCACATTTACCATATGACCCAGTGGTCCCACTCCTGGGTACCCAAGAGAAATTAGAACTTATTTACTTATAGTAAATACTTAATGTTCACACAGAATCTGAGTGAGTAGCTTGTTGTGGTAGGCAAAAGATGAAACCACCCACACGGTTTTCAGCAGGTGAGTGGATAAACTTGTTCATACCATAGAATGCACTTGATTATAAAAAAAAAAGAATGAACTGAAAAATTCAGGGGGAGGAGGATGAATTACTGAATAGATACAATTCAAATGAATCCTTACTATTCCACTTAATATTATGCTGAGTGGACAAGGACAGCCTCAAAAGATTGCATGCTATGTACAACATTCTTGAAAAGAGAGGTATGATAGAAAACAGGTAGTTGAGGCCTCCCTGGTGGCGAAAGGGGTATGGCTTCTCTGGTGGCACAAGGGGCTAAATCACAGCATTATGAAGCTATCCGCAGCTGCTGCAGCATGAGTTTGAAGCTCAGCCAGGTTGCTGACCTTCATGGTGCAGCAGACCACTCCTATCTCGCCACTGTATTTCAGTCAATTCACCTGTTCTGCTCCCCACTCTGTCTCTGGTTAATCTTCTCAGTGCCCCCTACCCCTGACCTACACCCCAGTTGTTGTATGCATAAATAAATAAATAAATCTTAAAAAAGAAAACAGGTGATTGATTTTTCAGGACTTACAGAGTAAGGAAAATATGACAAAAGGGGTTGCCTCATGGAGGTTTTGGGGTGCTAGAACTGCTGTATTTTGTTCTTTTTTTATGAACTGTTTCATATTTTCATTGTCAGTGTTTATACACATCTACACATGTGCTAAAATTCATAGAACTTGATATGAAAAGGGAAAAAGTCATTTTACTATGCAACCTTTTTTTTTTTTTCATTGTAATTTCTTAAGAGGAAGGTAACTTTTTATACTATTGTCATCATTCTCCCCATATATGGAAGATCCTTACTTTTTACAAGGGTGCATATTTTAATATCTAATTTTGTTGCAGTTTTTTAAAATTACTAATTCATATATTTGGGGACTTCATTAGGTGGAAACTTACGGGTCAATGGAAAAGAAAGAGCGAGTGGAATTTATTTTGGAGCAAATGAGGCTCTGCCTGGCTGTGAAGGATTACATTCGCACACAGATCATCAGCAAGAAAATTAACACCAAGTTTTTCCAGGAAGAAAATACAGAGGTAATCATATCTCTTACTATAAATTTACTTTAAAAGTGTTGGGGGCTAGGGGACTATAAGTTCCAATTTATTTTATCTATTTTTTTCCCAGAAATTAAAATTGAAATACTATAACTTAATGATTCAACTGGATCAGCATGAGGGCTCCTATTTGTCTATTTGTAAGCACTACAGAGCAATATATGACACTCCCTGTATACAAGCAGAAAGTGAAAAGTGGCAGCAGGTAAGAATCTTTTTTTACACTTGACATTGATACTTATTAGGAGAAATTTGCATTTTTAAAATTTATTTTGGAATAACTTCAGTAATTATATGTAATTAGATGATGCTGCTTCTATTAAAACCTAGCATTACCTTGGGAAATTATTTTATAAAGCTAATTTAAATAGCTTATGTTTATATATGTACACATTGTACATATATTTGCTGTTAATTTATTATAAGAGCTATTTATATACTTGTCAAGAAAAAGTCACCCTGGGTAGTAATTCAAATTATCAAAGATTTATTGTCATGATCTCATGAAAACTAGGTATTATGGGAAGGAAGACACAATATTGGGCAGCCTAGAAGGAAGATTTTTTTCCACCTTACACATTATTAAAAAAATATATACACAGTTTTGCATGGCCTTTCAGTTCCTGCCAAAGTTTCCATTTTGTTTCTAATTTTGCATATAATTAATTATGTTGTACAACTTTTTCAGGCTCTGAAAAGCGTTGTCCTTTATGTTATCTTGGCTCCTTTTGACAATGAACAGTCAGATTTGGTTCATCGAATAAGTGGTGATAAGAAGTTAGAAGAAATTCCTAAATACAAGTAAGTACTTTTTTAAATTAGTATATCTCAATAGAAATACCATTTGGAGAGACAATTGGCTGAGTATATACTTCTTTTTTTTTTAAATTTGTCTTTAATCAACACATTTTTATTTGTGCTTTTAGCTGTTATCAAGGAGTTTTTAAGAGTATATACTTTTTTTTTTTGAGTATATACTTCTTAATTAGAATTAGTTGTTTACAGATTCTATTCAAGAGCAAAATTAGAGATAACAAAGTGGTGAATTTTTTTAGCATTGTATTATAAATTAATGTAATTAGATTATAGCATAGTTCATTCTAAACCACCTATCAATAAGTTTTATTTTAAACTCACTTCAGCAGCTTTTGATTAGTCAACCATTGGATTAAGTTTATCAGTAGTTTAGGGCTTTGTAATGTTCAGAAATACTTCTAAAAATTTACTGCATAAAACATACTCTTAGACAAAAGCATGGTGGACTTTTTATTTTAATAATCATCTTTCTTTCGTTTCATTAGTAAGTTTACAGCCAGTTATTCCAGAAACTGTCAAATAGAATAAGGAGAGAATAGCTTATTTAGTGCTAATCTTGTTCTACTAAATAAAAATTGGTAAAAACAGTCTTTGTTGATGCTAAATTTTGCTCTTGTATTAGATGTTAATTTTGTAGATTTGGAATATTAAGTTTTATACAATTTGCAGGGATCTTTTAAAACTTTTTACCACAATGGAGTTGATGCGTTGGTCCACACTTGTTGAAGACTATGGAATGGAGTTAAGAAAAGGTTCTTTGGAGAGTCCTGCAACTGATGTTTTTGGTTATACAGAGGAAGGTGAAAAAAGATGGAAAGACTTGAAGAACAGAGTTGTTGAACATGTAAGAATCTGGCATGAGAACTGTGACAGTTTAGAAGTAAACTTTGAGCGTAAACTGTTTTACTTTTCAGGTTTGATAATCAAATTTTTTTTGAATGTTATTATTATTAAATTTTCCCCATCTCAGTCTAGTGATGTAAATTTGTTACTGAAATGTTTATTACAAATCTCTCAATGCTTAGGATTTGTTTCATCCTTGTTATCTGCCCACCTCCCTTTTTTGGCTTTTCAGAAAAGATAGCCATGTTTTAGTATGCTTCATTTTGAGAGGCCCTCTTTTTTTTTTTTTTTTAAAGATTTATTTATTTATGCATACAAGCACTGGGGTACAGGCCAGAGGTGTGGGGGGGGATGAGAGGATTCACCACAGACAGAGCGGGGAGCAGAACAGGCAGATCAACGGAAGTACACTGCTGAGGGGAGCAACGGGAAAGGCAGGAGAGGTCTGCCTCACCATGTGGTCCCCTCTCTGGCCGGCAGCAGGGATCGAACTCGTGCTGCAGTGGCTGCGGTTTGCTTCATAGTGTGTTGCTTAACCCACTGTGCCACCAGGGAGGCCCTGAGTGGTGTTTTGAGATGACCTCAGTATATCTTTAATTTTGCCTTTTGAAATTTCGTGTCATGATTAGAAAAACTTAACTTTGGATTCTTGAACTTAGCAAAAATAATTTAGTACAGTTACAATTTTTAACCAGTAATTTGGTTATGATAAGCTTATATTTTGACTACATATTTTTTAAGGGAGTTGTGAATACTAAAATAACTTTAAAAAATTGCAGAAACCAGAATACCTAAATATCATCCCAGTAGTGAGCTATAGTAAAGTGAATGCTCTGAGTCTTACATATTAACTGGATCTATTTGGATATGAAAACAAATAGACTTTTAGACTCACTGGTAACTATCCTCTATCCTCTCCCCAGAATATTAGAATAATGGCCAAGTATTACACGAGGATAACAATGAAGAGGATGGCACAACTCCTGGATCTGTCTGTTGATGTAAGTAATAGTCAACATTGAGTCATTCATAGCCATTCATTTTGAATATCAATTGAATTGTAAAAAGTGAGAAAGTCAGTTTTGTTTTGTTATTTAATAATTTAGCAGTTTCTCTACTTACATTGAGTACCCAAAACTAGCCTGGAATATCAAGTTTATAGTTACATTAATACTATATGTATGGTTAAGTCTTCACTTAAATAAATATATTAGCCTTTGGATTGATTAACTTGAAGTACCAGCTGGATTTCTGTAATAAATGTGTCTTGGTTCCCAGAAGGGAAGTACAGAAATAAAAATGTGGGGGATGTTCACCAGGAGCTATCCCAGGACACATAGATGAGGATTGTGTTCAAGTCTGGGTTTTGTGTCATAGTAAGTGTGCAGAGAGGCGGATTCAGACTCAGTCTGGCTCTGAGAGGACTCAGATTCTAGTCATTCTTTAGGCACTAATGAACTATGTATGTTATCACTGGGAAGCAGCAGTTGTTAACTATCCGTGATGAATTCTAGCCCTGCGTAGTTGTAGATGAAGAGTTTAGGAAATACTTTTCTTGAATTGTGTTTGTCTATAATTATCTTGTTTTAATCCAATTTATCTTTCTCTCTTGCAGGAGTCAGAGGCTTTTCTCTCAAATCTGGTAGTTAACAAGACCATCTTTGCTAAAGTAGACAGGTTGGCAGGAATTATCAACTTCCAGAGACCCAAGGATCCAAATAATTTATTAAATGACTGGTCTCAGAAACTGAACTCATTGATGTCTCTAGTTAACAAAACTACACACCTCATAGCCAAAGAGGAGATGATACATAATCTACAATAAGGGCCTCAATGCCCCTAATACTTTTAGAAGAGTTAAAATTGGAAATTATTAAAAAAAAAAAAAAAAAAAAAGGACTCTTATGGTGTATATGTTGGGGTTGGTGTTTTCTATTCTCAGCTCCTTGTCTAAAATTTAAAAGATAGTGAATAAGTTTGAGTCCCCTTTCAACTCCATGATTTCATTGTTAACTTTGCATTTTCGATTGGTGCAAAACTGTATTACGTTTCTATTGCCTCAGTACTCAAAAATTGTGTCATAACTTACCCAGATACATTTTTCTATCATTTGAAATCTTTTTAGCTATTATTTGTTTTCATTCAGCTAACAACCATAATTATGACAATAAAAGCAGTGTATGCACGTTTACTTTCTATGGTTACCTGTGTTCTGAACATTTTGTGGAATAGTGATTTGACAAGTGTTTTTTAAATAAAATAAATTTTGTTGTAAAACTCAATTATTTAGTAGAACTTAAAAAGCAAAGGAGGACATATAAAAACATTTGGGCTAGGGTTGTAATTTGTGAAGATTTTTGCATTTTAGTATTGTGGCAGTAAGTTTCTAGAATAACTGCATAAAGTGATCCTGAATCTATATACTACTTAATTTTTTTTTTTTGACTCAAACTGGTTTCCATTACAGTAGCTTGATTTTTTTACTCCTTTCCCCTGATTCAGCCAGTTGTTGAACAAAATCAAGTGCCAGGGTGTTGACACAATTTAACATACAAAGTCACTTTTAATCTCTCTGGCTTTAATTTTATAGATTCAATTACATCATTGGCTCCAAATTTATTATCTCTATGGGAATTTTAATTGTATTATATGAACACAGGATAAGCAACCTAAAAATGTTTTTTAAAGGACTACAATAAAGACTTCAGGCCACCCTCTTAGCAAATGATATAATATTGATGTTTTTAGAATAGAATTGAACAAAAGTAGTATTCTGTCAAGCAAAACATTTGAGACCAATTAACAAGCAAATTTTGAAAATTTGATTTATTCCAGAGAAAACAAATATGAAACAATGTTAGAAGTTTATTTAAAATGATGTTTAAATGAAGAAAGTGTGAGGTCTGCTTTTTTAAAAATCCAAATGAGGGAGGGGAGGCATTCTGCTAACAGCATTTCTCAGAATTCATTTTCCATTTAATGGTCACTGAATTGTCCTATTTCATGATCCGGGGATTGGAGACAATTGTTAATGCTGAGTCACTGTGAACAGTAACATACTATAGTTTAATTTTATTCATTGGAAATTTAATGTGTTAGTCACATTTATAACATTGACATCTGCTATCACTTTTAAAAAACTAACCAAAACCATGGCAAGTTCAGAAACATCAGTTCACACTAGCAGAAAGAGTATGGTTTTAATTTTCTTTCAAATTAAAAGGATAGAAAATAAAATCATTTTGCATTGTTAAATTGCAAGTAAAGTTGGTGCTAATTTGAATTTTCTTATTAACTTCATCATTCTAGGGACTCATTTCCCTATTCTTGCCAAACTTGACTATTTGGCCAAAATATTTCTGTAAAGATCTCAGATGCAATTCCTTTTTGTTCTTCACTTAACATATATTCAAACTGAGCTCTGTGTATTCTGTTTTGGTGCCATTTGTAATTGTCCCTGTGACCGTATTTTACTTGACTTGATTGCTCTTCTATTTCTTGTTTTTTTCTGTAAACATTAATCAAGTGAACTTGAGTTATTTGCCAATTTCTTAATGTTACAAAAAAGAACTAGCATAAGGCAGTAAGACATTCAAGATGTTCAGAACCTAGAATCGGTCTTACATTTCAGACCTAATGCTGGATACAACCATTTTGTTTTAAATATGGAGGCGATAATACATGATTCATTATTTTCATTAGTTTACTAACCCGCAAACTTTCACTTTTGTTTTTAGTGAAATACCTTGTACCCATTTATTTGTATATAATTTATTTTAGAATTTTTTAGCTATTTCTGTAATTGTCCACAATTTCTACATAGCAAGTCATTGAAAAGCTCATCTTTAAAATCAGTACACTTCCATTCTTTCTAAGTGTTAAATGTATGGTTAAAAAGTAAATATTTTAAGTTGTTTTCAGCTCCTGGGTATAACAGCAATAAGAACACTAATTTGTGAGTATTTAAGAAAGCCTGGAGAATAAACTCATATTTTAAAAGATCAGTTCTCTTTTCAATTCTCTTACAAAAAACTATAATTTTTGTTTTTGCAAAATCATCTATTATTTCTAAACCTGCTTTTAAGCAGTGAAATAACATTTTGAAATGTTTGCACAGTCAACAGACTGACTTCTCTTCCTGAAGTCTCTGATTTAAAATTGGTAGTAGAGCCTAGTGCTCTTCACCAGTGGTTCTCCAACTTAGTGCAATAAAGATCACCAGCATGGCTTCTCAGGACACATTACTGGACTCCACTGCCAGATTTTCTGATTCAGGAGATCTGGTGGGGCCCCAGAAAATTCCTGTCTAACAGGCCCTCAGGTGATGGGGTGCTGCTGTTCCATGGGCCATTCTTGACAACACTAAGCTATAGAAACACTTTGGTTGGTATAAAAGATTTTTTATGAGAAAATACTGAATAATCTTGAACATGTGTGAAGAAATTTTGAAGTGCTTTAGTATGTTTTGGCTTCAACATAGCAACATTCTGTACAAGTGAACAATTAAGTTAAATGAAAAATATTTAAAGCTGCCCATCTTTTAAAAATTAAAAACTGTTGTATCTTAAAAAGTAGCCTCCATTCCAAATTTAAATGTAATCATTCTGGATCAGGTCAGTCTAAAGTTGGGCTAATGTGACATAAATACTTTGTAAATTATGGGGTTTTTTTCTCATGCAAGAGTATGTATGTGATGATATAAAGCTAAAATTCAGGACCTCCCTGATGGTCTGGGGGTTATGTCTCAGCTTATTTTTGTATAATATGCCTGTTCTGCTCCCCACTCTGGTGAATCTTCTCACCCCTGCCCACCATCTCTACAGACATGCAAAAGTAAACTTCAAATAGTGGAGATGTGATGGAGATTATTTCCTGAAAAAAGGAAACTGACATACTACATGGATGAACTCTGAACACACATGAAGTAAGCCATACACAAAAGAATACTGTGATTCACTTACATGTACCTAGAGTAGTCAAATTCATAGAGCTGGGAAGTAGAACGCTGGTAGCTCAGGGCTTGGAAGGGGAAGGAGAGGAATGGAGAGTTAGTGTTTAATGGACAGAGTGTATTTGGGGGAAGAAGTAAAAGTTGTAGAGAGGAATAGAGGTCATGATTGCACAATAATGTGAGTGTACTTAATGCCCCTGAACTGTGTTCCACTAATTTTATGTTACATATTTTACCACACCAAAACCAAAAAACAAGACCCTCAACAGTAGAGGATATGCTGAGGAAGGAGAGGTGGATTATTAACTGGGTATTGTCTACATAAAGGAATCAAGTTTTGGGCCTCCCTGGTGGTATAAGGGGTTAGGCACCACACTATGAAGCAGCCACAACCACTGCAACTCGTTTGATTCTGGCCAGGTAGGTGACCCACTCTCCTGTCTCACCTGTTTCAGTCTATCTGCCTGTTCCGTTCCCTACTCTGTCTGGTGGATCTTCTCACCCCTGCATCTCTGACCTGCACCCCAGCTCTTGTATGCATAAATAAATCTTTTTTTAAAGTATAGATCCAGAGGAAATTGAGAAGATTGTGCAGAGACAGTCTTTGTACCCACCACTCATTTGCACACTGGCTTTTAAAATCAAAAGGTTTATGCACAATGGAATGATGTAGTAGACCAGAGAGACCTAATTTGTTGCCACACTCAAGGGCTTCCCCACTGGATGTGTCCGACAATAAAAGAAGCCTAGGTTTGTTGAAGAAAGAATAATTTAATTACTTGTGACAAATAAGTAGGCAGAGACTGCCTCCCTGGGTAGAAGATTCTAGAGATTTATATAAAGGAAAAGAGGAACCTTAGAACAATGAAGGCTTGGGTGATGGAATGCTGGAATGCTGGGCAGGGGGCACATCTGTGCAGGCTTTGACAGCAAAACATGCTTCCCCTCAGAGAATAACAATTCAACTCCTCCCCTGGGTAGAAACTTTAGTATGCTGATGAGATTGGTGGCTCTTTCAGAGCACTCATGGTTGGGACTGCCCATGCCTTGGTTGTGCTTTTTTAGTGGACTGATCAAACAAGATAGATGTAGTTGGACCCTGCTTAGCAAAATTAGTTAAGATATTGTTTAAGTCAGGGCTCTCCTGGTGGCACAGGGTTAAAGTCTCAGCATTTTCTTTTTTTTTTTAAAGATTTATTTATTTATGCTTACAAGCACTGGGGTACAGGCCAGAGGTGTAGGGGGGTGAGAGGATTCACCACAGAGAGCGGGGAGC